>VZTD01005508.1:155786-279549 GCA_013397725.1 Rhagologus leucostigma | reverse complement strand
GGGCTGCGGCTGCGGCACCGCACAGCACCGCGGCGGGGCGGGAGGACGGCGGCTGCCCGCCCACCGACCCCGGAGAGCGGCGGAGGGGCTGTGGGGAGGGTCCCCCCTTCGTACCCCAGACCCCCGCAGCCTGCGGGCGAGGGGCTGCGGGGCGACGCGGGTGCGGGGCCGGCGGCTCTTTCTCTGCCTTTTTTGGTGGTTCCGTCCTCCTCTCCCCACCCCCGGCGGGCGGCTGCGTGCGCAGGAGCCATCCCGGGGCAGAGGTGTTTGTACTCGTGTCCTTGGGTGGAAGGGAGAGGCAGAGCCGGCCCGCCGCCAGCGCTGCGCCGGCTGGGCCCGGCCGCGCGTCCTCCGCACGGACCGCGGGGGTTTCGGGACCGACTGGACCCGGCGGCGGTGCCCTGTGGGCCCGAGGGTTCCCCCACTCCGGGCCGGGCCCCGCTGCTTCTCGGGTGAGCCCAGTACAGCGGGTTTGGCTGGTGTGGGGACAGGGGCGCTCGGGAATCAGCATGCAGTTTGTGTTGCTTTATTCTTCCCCTTAAACCGGGGGTTAACGCTTACACCGTCTGTCGTACTTCTGCGTTTTGCTTTCTGAAAAGTTATTGTTGTTGTTTTGGTGTTCGCCCGGGAGCCCTGTGAGATTTAACCCAACTTACCTCCTAGGCTTTGCCAAAAGCCTGGAGTGATAGATAAGGGGTGTGAACATCCACTCGTGTTTCCACAGGATGTTAGGATTGGGTAACCTTAGAAAATAAAAAGGGCAGTTATCTTACTGCTAATAACAACAGCAGCAACAACGAAATACAGAAGCTTCCATCATATGTGCTGATGTAATGCGGAGGCATTCAGCAAAACCGTGGCAGTTACTTCACCCCCTGGATGGATTAACTTCAAGTGCACCGTTGTGTTCTGAAGTCCATTCCCTGAGTGTTTGTCCAGGCTTGTCCTATAATAGGTGTCATTGCATAAGAGTTACAGGGAGCAAAGAGCGTGCGGAGTTTCTTTCACTCTTCTAAGGTTCTGTGCTCACATCTTAACTGTGCCAAACTCTGCACTGAAAAGAGAAGGGCACAGCTTGGTAAGCTGCCCTGTGAACTTCAGGGGAAAAAAAAAAAAGAAGAAATTATTCTCTTCTTCCTCCTACTTACAAGAAAATGTTTTTGTTTGTCTTGTGTCATCTTAAATAATTTTTTGCACAGCGTGCTAATCCTCTTCTGAACTGTGGATGATGGTAAGTCAACAATTGAGGAAGTAAACATGTCAATTCCTTCCTTTGTCTCTTTCTCGTCTGTCCTCTAACTTTTACAGCTTTACTCTTTGAATTTTATCTGATTTGTTTTTGTAGTGCTGAGGTACCTACATCTGTTCTTTATTATCACCTAACATAGAACAAGGAGACTCGCTTGTTTCTGATCTGTCTTGTATTTGTTCAGGCCAAAATAAATGTATATTGGGAGGATTTTTGTTCTTATGATACTGAATAACAAAGTCTCTGACATGTCAGTGGCATAACTCCTTGGGTTTCTTACTTTGCAGATAGAGGAGAAGATACTTTTCACTACTGGAGAAACTGTCTCCTGTATGTATTTCATAGAATACTTCTTAAAATGTTTGTCTTAAAAACCCATGAATCATGTTAAATTTATTTTAATCTGTTACTATTTTACTTCTTGACTAATCATGAATTTATGGCAAAAATTAACAACATTGTATATGGCGTAGTATACTTACAGGAGTGTGATTGAAGAATGTAAGTTTATATTTCAACTTCTTGTTACTTTGTGGTCTCAGATGGCACATTCAAAACCTTACACAAATAGCTTGAAAGAGATAGTGGCAAGTTATCAGAGGGAGAGTAGCATTAACACAAACTACTGAAAAGTTGCTATGGTTACAGATAAAGGTAATCCCTGTTTCTGTGAAAGTGTGTCGTTTTGTAACTGCTATATTAATCAGTCTGATTTCTGAGAGAATTGGAAGTGTACAAACTTCTGGCTCCATTTTCTTGGCAGTTAATTGCTATGCAGCCTTTTTTTTTTTTTACGTACTGAATGGGCTGTGATTTGCATTCAAGATACATGATTTGACCTACAAAGATTATTATAGATTACATATAAATGCACTTGGACTATACTACAGTTTCCACTGAATTCAGCATACCTATTTTTGCTCCACCCAAGAGATACCTGATATCAAAGAAGTGTCTTTTAAAATGTCTAGATCCTTTTTCAAGGACTTTGGCTGAAGCAAGTGATGTAGCCCTCTATCACCAGAGACCTTGGTTGTGCAGCTGTACAAGATAGAATTCCATGTTCTGATTTAAAAAAAAAAAGAAAAAAACACCCAAGCAAATCATACACCCCCAAAAAATCCCAACCACTCCAAAGCAAACCAATATGGCAGCTGCTGAGAGATTGAGACCTGTTAGAGATGTCCAGCCTTATGGGCCAGGGGCCCACAGGGCAGGGACAAATGATTCTGTTAAGGGCTTATTCCATATATAGAAAGAGTTGGGATTTAACATGCTGGAACTTTAATAATATCTCAGGTCAGCTGAGCTTTGGGTGGTTTGAGATAACTGCTAAAATATCCAGGGGAATGTGTCTGTCTGGTGTAGCTGTACTGCTGTCCAGACAGCTCAGCAGACCTCTCTGTATTTACCACGTGCACCTCTTTGTTGTTTCCAGATCTGATTATTGCAGTGCAGTAGTACATCTGGGATTGAAAGCAGCAAGAGGAATCTCAAAAGTTCAAGATTACTGAAATCTCATCAGTCTGGTATGTTGTTCTCTTCAAACTCCTGCAATAGCAAGTTGAATTCTTTGTGTGTGAGGGCCTCCTTAGTTACAGCTAAGGATAAGTTTCCTGCTAGGTTTCTAGGATCTTGGCTTTTCATCAGCAATTTCATTCTCGGGAAGTAATGTGCTACTAAGAACTATGAACTGTGTATTGTTGGGTTTGTGTAGAAGATTGTTTTTGGTAGTGGTGTTTGAAGCAGGACAATGAACCCATGCTCTGGGGACCTTCAGTCAACATACACTCTGAACTTGTTTTCATCTTGCTTATCCAGCCTGGAAATTCCAGGTACTTTTGCAGACTTTCAAAACTAAAGTCAGGCTGGAAAGGAGCTGTTGCTAGCAGACTTTGCAGAGACTGCACACTGATATATTGAAGAATGCATAATCTGAAAAGGAATGTTTGTTTCTTCACATAGGGATTTTTTTTTCCACTGTCTTTATGTAATCATGGCCCTCATGAAGTTAATGGTTCTTTTGGGTTTGAGAAAAAATTTATTAATGTTGTCTCAGAGTCATTTCTCAGATGCCAAAGTTCTGAAATTCCTATGCTAATGTGCTTTTAAAATTGATATGTTTTCAAAAATACACAGCAAGTTTAAGAACTATTGTTTATGAACAGGATTACAGCATCTGAGGGTGTGAAAGGCTTGGGAAGCTAAATACTACTTTGAAAGCTGTCTCTAGTAATAAGAAAAGCTAAAACTCAGAACTATAATAATAATAATAAATAAACAATTCAGCACATGCTGTAGTGCAGACATAACTGACAACCAGAGGGTAAAGTCCTTTTCTCCAATGCCAGTTCAGTGTGTGTGTGCAGCAGATCAGTTTCTTTGCTACTTATTAACATGTACAGAATCCAGGAGGTGTAATGGATTCAGGACTGAAAACCAGGTGCAAAATAGTGAAGAAAGCTCTTGTGGTTCACACTGATCTCTTGGGACCTGGATGTTGAGTAACCGTCTCTTGATCTAATCCCTGAACAGCCATCACATGTAGCTTTTGATCACTACTATTCTTGTCTCTGTTGAACGGGTGACTTAAAGGTGAAAGGCTCTGTTCCTGATCTCTTGAGCTGTCAGGTCTTCCAAACTTGCTGTCTTCTGCATGTGTAAGATTACAGAACAAATGGCCTTTTAGCTCTCATTACAATAGTCAAATGAGAGTCAGGTGCTCTCTTACTGTCCAAATGAAAAGTTGGGTGGCAGCAAACTGATTTTTTTTTTTAAACACTGCTGTGAAAGCTTCCCTGCTCAGTGTCCTTGCAGCTGCGATCTTCTATTTTCATTTTTTTCTGCATTGCTACAGATATTGTGAGAGTAGCAAAGGCTTAACTTGAGCCTGAACCTTAAAATGTGCCTGTGCCATTTTTCCAGGGTGTATGTGGGTTTAGAGAGAAAATAGATGGCTTTTTGCAGAAACTGAGGCTGAAAATTAGGCTTTTTAATGTCTTGTTTCACTACATTTCCTTCAGCATGGGATAATGACTTGAATAGCAATTTTTTAATGCATGGATTCCCAACATTTAGATACAGATGTGTTTACCCATGATTTCTAGTTCAGTGGCCTGGGGTCAACCATGAATCTGGTTTGGATACTGCACTTCACAATGATGTGGGGATCCTCACTTTTATGAGGATAGCGAATTACTCCTGGGGCTTTCTTAATATGACAGTTTTGTGTGTGTGTGTTTGTTTTGGTTTTAAATGAGATGAGGTAAGCAAATCTGGGAGGCCAGTGCTGAGCAGAGGAGAGTTTGCTTTGCCATCCCCCTTCTGCTCTGGGTAAGCCATACTCCTGCTTATCAGAGGCTGTCCAAACTTCTGCCAGCTCAGAGACTCAAGGCAGGTGGAAGGGGCTGATGAGCACCACAGCTGGGTTTCGGGAGTTGGCCAGGCTGCAAGGCTTGAGGGGGGAAGAGGTGGGGAGGAAAAGGGATGGAACTTGTAGTGATAAGAGCTGCTAGTTGCCTGCGTGGCAGAAGCAGGAGCTGAAGTGTGGGATGTTTGATGATAAAAATTATTTTTCATTGCCGTCACAAGGTGGTGAGACTGCTGTGGTAACAAATAGAGCTGGAGACTTTTGGAGTAGCATGTTTGGTTTGGGTTTTTTTCCCCCTTTCCTTTTTAAAGTGTCCTAACAACAATGCTGACTTCAGGGTTGTCGTGTCTTCTAGCACTTGGCAGTTTGGTTGGTATGATTTGTGACTTTTGCTGCTGTTTTTATGGACCTAAAGGTAATGTGCTCTAAATTGAAGCTTTCCGAGATTGGTTACTGAGATACTTGAGGGACACTTTACTGGTCTGTTTTGTTTGCGTGAACTGTGTTCTTGGTTTTGATTGCTTAGATAAGGGTTGGTCAAAAAAAGTGTCACGCAAGTATGAGTTATCCTCAGGGGACCCCAGATCAGCTTCCAGCAGTGCTGGCTCTCTCAGGACACTGAATTCAGATGCAAGGATTAAGGTTCTTTCAGTTTGTATTTTAGGTATTTTGGGGGAGGTTATGTGAACATTGTTAATTCTGTTCTTGTAGTGTTTCATACATATCAACTTACAACCAATTGCTGCTTTTCAGTCCTACTTGGATTTGTGGCATGATAGGTTGCTCTAAAATAGGTAACACAAAATGTGCTATTTCATCATTTTAGCAGAAGTAAATGTCCTTCCTGAAGGTGTTTTTTATGCTCTTTTTGGTGTATCACAGCTCAAGGGAGCACTTAGCTGTAAATATTTTCCTGATGTTGCATGGCATTTGCAGTAAAGCAGTGTGCTGGAGTGCCTTGGACTTTATTAATCTGTGTAAGGGAAGTTAAAGCATCCCCATTTTGGGGTATTGGTAGTGGGTGAAGTAAGGGAAGGCAGGCAGCTCCAGCACTGGGAGAGGAAAGGTGGCAAGAACCAGAAACAAGTTCTTCCTCTCTGCCTTCGCACACGACAAAAACAACCCAAATGTGCTTGTGCTGACACGTGCTTTATCTTCCTCTAGCTTAATATTTTTAGTTGTTTTACACTAAACACATGAAAATATTTTATGTAAGGCAACCTTGCTACCCAGATAAGTCTTGTGTAACTATGATGATACTTGTGGCTGCAGGAGGGAACACTGACGATGTTCTGGCTCTTCCTTATGTTGCTTGATAGGAATGGGGCAAGGTTCATCTTGAACCAGGTGTCATATCTGCACTTGTGAAATATTTATTAAGCCTTGTTTTGTTTTTACTCATCTTGTCACTGAATAGATGGGTAGGGAACCGCATCTATGTTTGCACGAAGGAAAAAGAACCACTTTTAATCCAAAGGACAGGTTTTTGTGTGGTGCTGAGAGGAAGCTGTGCCGTGAGAAACGCTGTTGTCATAACGTGACCAGGATCTTGCAAATTTGTTCAGTCAAGTGAAGCCTGAATAAGCACAAAAAGTTTCTGGCAGAAGCCGTGGTACCTTGTGGGATGGAGACAGTCACTTCCTGCGGAGCTCCTGCTGACTCATGCTTTAAATGGGTGGAAGTCTTTGGAACCGGCGACCCGATGTATTTTTAGCCGGGGTTACTAATTTATATAGTGTGCTCGGCTTCCCAGGGTAACTCCAGTCACCCTTAAAGCGCGGATGGGCTCCAAACCCACAGCTAATTTTATCCTATAAGTGGAGCAAGCGGCAGTTGTGTAATTGCCGCGGGAGAAGCGTTCCCAGCCCGCTGGGGTGTTATCCTCTCTTCCGCCCCGAACCCCCCGGCCGGGAGCGAGGTGCCGGGAGGGGTGGGCACCCCGCAGGGACCGGAGTCCGTCCCGGGCATCACTGCCGGGCATCAGTCCCGGGGTGCGCCCGCCCGCGGCTCGGGTTTGTCACGGCGGCAGCGGGGCACGGTCCCTTTAAGAGCGCGCGCCCGGGGTGCCCGAGCCCGCCCAGCCTAACCTGCTAGCAAGGAAAAGTTCTTTACTTGACGGACAGGCGCTCCGCCAATCAGTGGGCGCGGCCCGGCCGGCGGGGCGGGCCTCCGCCGCCTCGGCCAATAGGAGCGCGAGGGCGGGCCCCGTGCTAAGGGTAGGTTGCGCCGAAGTGCAGCTCCAAGTGAAGTTAATCTGGGGTGAAGCGAGCAGAAAATTGTGGAGATCGTGTTGGTAGGAATTTTGCCGTTCTAATCGCGTCGTGTGGCGTCGTTCCGCCCTCCGGGGCAGTGGAGTTCATGTGCGTGGGGCTTTCCTTCGTCGTTTCGCTCTCTAATGATGGCAGGATATTAACATTTATGCAGGGAAGCAGAACAAAAGGGCTCTTTAGACAGGAAATAAGGTGCTGAGAGGCTCAAACTTGACCGAGTTTCTTTTGTCATCTCTCGGCTTTCACCGGGTGTTCTGATGTGGAAGAATCGAGCGGTTCCACATTATCTTATGGAGAAATGTTAATTCAAAAATAGCGAGGATAATGCTGCTGTTTTGGAGTTACACAATGTTACAGGAAGAGAGCTCTATTTTAACTCTAACTTCCCTGATTCTGATGAGATTGGAGGTAACTAATTATGACAGCTGCTCTGAGGTTATTCAGTGATAGCATTTGCTCCAAGTCATTTGTCTTAAATTGTCCTTTGTTGTATCACTGAAGGCTGCTGTGCTGTTGTCTGTGTGTTTGTTCTTGATGAGAAGAATGTCTCGCAGGTCTTTAGCGTTTAGAACAAAGATATGTAAAAACTATGTAAAACATGGCAATTTTTCTCAATTTTAATCAGTTTTGTAGGGTGTCTGGGTCTGTCAGAGCTCTGATTACAAACACAGGCAGGAAAAATTGTTACTGCTCTGTGTTGCAGCTATTACCCTTCCAGCAAGGTAAATAAAAAACGGAGGGGGGGGGGAATTTTTTTTTTTTCCCTTTGGAATTGGTCTGAATCTCTTTGGAAACCTGTATTGCCTAATGGTAGCAGGTGTTTTATTTGAGGAAAGATTATTTTCAGTTTCTGTACCAGTTATATCATATATGGTATTTTTAGTGACACTTTGTGCATCTGAAAGGGTTTCAGGAACAGGAAAAGTATGAATTGCCATGGGTGGCATGGGATAGGGTGAGAGGGAGGAGAGCAGGAAGTGGCGAGGCAGGAAACAGAGGGGTTCTAATGAGAATGAAGACTTTCTTTTAATTGTCACCCTTTCTGTATTAGATGAGGCCACATATAGAACAAGGCTTTCAGATTGGGAAATCTATTTTCTTACTTCCCTAAATATTTCCTGTTTTTAATGAAATCACTTGGGTTGATACGCAGCTGCTCCTGGGAATTGGAAAGAAATACTCATGTCCCTAATACTTGTTGAGTCTAAGAAGTTTGATGGGTTTTGTATGATTAGTCATGGTGATAGAAGAATGGATGTGAAAAATTGAGCAACAGTCTTTCAAATGACCGTGGAAAGCAATTGCTTAGACCTTTGCTGAATGTAAACAAGTGTTATTTTGAAGGTATACCTCATTCTTTCAGTTTTACATTGAGCCATTCTGTTTTCTCCCAAAATGCTGAGTATAGATTGCACTTATATATATATATATATATTTCAGTGTCTTGACACACTGGTGTCTTGCCATGGGCCAGTGGCTTATAGGTCTGAATTACTAATTCACTCTTGCTGTCTTTTTCTGTTCATGGCATTTTTAAATGTGCTAGGTTGTATTTAAATCCCGGAAATACTATTTTATAATAGGCAGTGACTATATATGGTCTTTTAGCTGAGAGCTGGGGTAGGCTTCCTGTAGTGGGTTTAAGACCAGGATATATAAGTGTTTAAATACCTGGATATTTATTTCTTATCTTCCATGTGTTGCTAGGCCTAAGACTAAGTGGCTAGATCAAGTGTATGAGGTGAGGACAAGAAGAATAGTAGAGTTAGTTGGAATTCCTCTAAACTTGTGAGTCTGTATATTAGAATTGCTGAAACTGATGGAAGCCAACTAAAGTATTTGTGTGCTATTAAATATTACATTTAGCCAAAAGCTGGTTTTGCTTAAACATGATGAAAGCTGAATACATGAGGCGATTTGGTTCATACTTCTTGACCAGTGAGCAGCCTTGTTTCTTGGGCCCCCTCTGCCCCCCAACTTAGTTAGGAAAGGTGTATTATCTGGGACCAATTCCCGTGATTAATTCAACACAGGAGTGAAATGCTCAACTCTTTTGCTACATGTATACAGTTCTAATGCAGGCTGTTTGTAGAAAGCAAATCTGCCCTAAAGGATAAACATACCACTTTGCTGGCACAGCTGTACAACTTCTGTATTCAGGCTGCAGCAAATGTTTCTTGCCTGCATTCAAAGCCGTTGCTGGCAGGACCCGTGTTGTCCCCGCACGACTATTGGTTGTTCCAGCATTTCTTGTTCGTAAAACCTTCTCCTGCACATGCTCCATCTGCAGATCTTAAACACTGTGAATGTGTTGTGTGCTGTGGGATTTATGTGTCTGCTTCTTGTGCCAGAATGGAATATACATCTCTGATGCGAATAAGAGATTCTTAAAATCCACTGTAACCCTGCGTACAAAATGCAGGACCAAATTTTATCTCCCCCCTTTATGAGACAAAGGACATCTGTGCCCTGCAGTCCACTGGCTGCTGGTGGCACTGCCCAGTGTTGTGAGGTGGTGGCCCAGCATGAGCTGGGATGGTGACCCTGCACTCTGGTTCTGTTCAGTGCTACTTGGAGCGGGCTGTGTGCCTGCCATGGGCTGATCTCTGTAAAATATCCCCGAGCCTTAGGGAGGGCAGAAGTCCACCCTGAAAACAGAGACCTGGGCTTTAGATCCCCCCTGCTTGCTGGGCCCTCTCTGCCACGCGCAGGGCCTCCTGCACGCTCCCAGCAGAGTGGGTTCTGTGAGCACTGCAGGCCAAGTCAACTAGGCTGGCTCGCATTGTTCTGAACTGGTGGGAGGAGCCAACCCAACTGGCTCTGGCTCTTTTCCCCTTCTCTTCCCCCCCCATTTCCCAAGTGGTTTAGTGATCATTTCTGCTAATTGCCCTGTGCCCAAGGCAGAAGGGAGGGGGGAGAAGAATAATGTCATTCTAGAGCGTGTCAGTGATACCCAAAAAGAGACACCTGCCCATGGTTTTAGCTGTGAGCTTTGGCCTCTAACTGGTTTTCTTGCAGTTTCTAGGAAAGGGGTGAGCTGAGGAGGTGTGATCAGCACAGGGGTGCTGTTGCAGGGCAGATTGGTGCCAAGGACCAGCCCTCTCCTGCAGATACAAGGGCTCCTCAGGAGATAGTTGTGTGTCTTCCTGTGGTGTGGAGCTCACTCTGGGTGGGGCGGATCATCTGCCCAGTGATGTTCACACTGTAATAAGGTTTTGTGAAAATAAGCAGTTAATTACACATGACCTACAAAGGAATAAAGATAGTTGGGTTCTGTTCTTGGTTTAAAATCCATTTAACAGAGGCATGAAACATGTTTGGGATTTTTAAACCTGCTTTGGTTTTTTTTTTTACCTTTAGAAGTATCAGGAACATTAAGTCTTTCTTCCCTGTTCTTGTTGGATCTCTCAGATGTGTCATAAGCTTCTCAGCCCTTAATTGAAGGGGTGGGGTGATATATTTTTAACAGATCCCTTCTTCCAAGTGTGTTTATAGGGCTTTTTAGCTAAACAGAGATTAGTTAAAACAAAGCTTTGACAGTGCAAAAACTGTTTCCCCTCAATCATGTTGGGCTTTTTTGCTCATTCTCCAGTTGAAAGAAACTGAGGGTTCTTTTCATTTGAAAAGTAACTTTTTTGGCTATTAAATTATGCATTAAGAGATAAACTGAGTTAAATCCTAGCCTGATCCATCTTCTGCTCCATTTAGATCAACTTAAGACAGTATTTTGAGTATTACTTAGACAAATGAACACAGTCATTTGAGTATTTCCTAAAAATAGGTTCTTTTTAAGCAGCAGTTTTATAAACTCACAGTTCTTCCTTTAACTTAATGCTTCAGCAGTCTTGCAGGAGCTCAGACTGTGCTGGAGACCACCCCGGCTCAGCTGTTCTGCCCTGCCAGGATGTATTTGTGTCACAGGAGTCTAACCTTCAGGATATGGTATTTGTCAGTCTGAAACGTAATAATCCTGTATCTGGAGAACTAAACTATAAACAGTGTGGCTGGCTTGGCAGGCCCTGGCAGCCACCCCAGCAGTTTAACTAGCCCAAGGTTTAAGACAGCACTGCACCAGTGTGTCCTGTAATTCATGATGCTAATGCATCTTTATCTATGTGAAGGATTAGGGAGACAAATACGAACTTAATAATCAAATTGGAATGGGAGATTTAGAGAGGTATTTCTGAGATGGAAGTGAGGTGTTTTGGGCTTGTTGAAACATTTTGCATTTCGTGGGTTTTTTTTATCAAGGTCAGAAGTTTTCACCGTTAGCCTGAACAAGGTAGGAGACTGGACGATTTTCATGTGTGTGCCATGGAACATAATTATGCTGATGAAAGCAGAATATTGCATGAGGAAGGCAGGTATTTTCCCCTTAAGGTTTTAAATGATGTTTGGAGCAAGAAAACCACTGATTCTTCAAGCAAGATTGGAGCATTTTGTACCTAAATTGGACATATTAAAGCATTTTATACAGAAGGCTATCTCTAATTTAGATTGTCAAAAGAAAATGTTCAATGACTTGTTGATCATGCTGGTTTCAAGGATGGGGTGGCAGGGGAGATACGAGACTGCAAAGAAGGATAAAGTTGTTTCTCTACTACCGCCTGTATGAGTTTTGTATGAATTTAACTTGTTTTTCTAAAATCATATTGATTCAAGGCCCTAATGCAATGTTGTCATGTATCAGAATGTTTTCTGTGCAACAGGATGACCTTGCATTGGGATCTGCATCATTATCATGGTGGGGCAAAAGAAGTGGTTGTGATGTTAAACTTCCAGTTCTGGAGATTGCTCTCCTTGCCCAGTTCCTTCAGAACCAGGTAAGATGCTTATGAGGTAGCTTTAGTTGCTGATACAGGAGAGTTTTTAAGTGAATTTCACCAGACTTCTGGTGTTGGGATTATGCTATCCAAATAGCATGCTAGTATCACATGCTGTTGGATATTGGTGTCAAGTCCTGAAGTAAAGTGATTTTGTAGATATTAATCAGAATTGGTTATCAAACAAATGTTCTCCAGGTGAAAAGTGACAAGAAAAGTATTTATTTTAGTGTTTTATGGTACCAAAACATTTGATTACTAACTTGCAAAGAAAGGGAAAAAAATTGTGGCAAGGTGGAAGGACTTACCTGAAATGCTTTTCAGGGAAGAGACTTTAGAATTGCTCGGTAGAATTGTTTTGAGTATCAACGTGTTTTCATGGGGTTTGTTTAAAGTATCCTGGGAGAGGAGGAAGGCAGGATTAGTAACAATAGGTCAAGGTAAGTGTATTATTATTAGTTACATAACAAACAAATTGTCAGCGGTGTGTGACAAACCATGCAGGGGCTAAGACTAGTGCTGAGATAAAGGAGTGTTTGATTTGTTGCAGAATGGTCTGGCAGCTGGGCATGACTTTGTTGCTTTCTTACTAAGTCCACTCGAACTTGGTGCTTTGAGTGTATCTAAAAGTGATTTAAAACTTCTGTGCATAGCAATGGAGTAATTGGCTTTAATTTTATTTCTTCAGTATAACAACAAAAAAAATCTAACTTCACACTCTGGTCACTTGGTTGATTTTGTTGCCTTTCTGCATTTGCTTTTTTCTTACTTGGTGTCTGTGAAACTTCTGGCTGTTGCCTGGTCTCTCTTTCTTCGGGAATTAGCTTGTTATTCTGCAGAGTCATAATGTGACTGTGACCCATGGTCTTAAGTTTATACATAGTCATTCTGTATATAAATAAATCCCTGATTAGTTGCTACCTACTTACCCTTCTGTCTTCAACCTCAGATCCCACACTATACAGTCAGAATGGTCGGAACATCAGTCTGCTCTGAATAATACCTGTGTTCTTCCTGCAGCTCTGACACCTTAATTTCTCAGACTGTCAAGGCCTGAAATGAAGAATTTATTGAAATGTTTCTGTATGGCCTGAAAGCTCAGCCTGGTGAACTTACACAGGATGGCATGTGCAGTGTAAGATGTGCATTGCAGTGTTGCTGGGTTTCCTTGAGCAGCGTCAAGTTAGCTTTAAAATGGGACAGTTGGTTTTTGAAACCCAGGGTTATGGGTTAAAATTAGTGATTTTTTTAAGTGTAAGGGTTACAGATACTCTTCAACAGTTGTGTGGGGATTTTTGCCTTCACAAAAGGGGTGTGAGACAGAAGGGATTTCTGGGAGACAGTGTAAGGGCACTGGGCTTTTTTCCAAGCCATAGCGAGGACGCTGTGGAATCAGCTCAGCGAAGCTGCTGTGCTTGTGCCTGCATCCTTAGGCCAAGCTAAAGGGCCTTGTTCTTGCTGATAGCCCTCCTGTTTCTGTCCTGGTACCATAATAAAAAGGAAAATACTTTGTTCTTTTTTCTGTTGTTCCCTGATAGAAGCCCTGTTGGCTGTAGTTTGTGAATGGAAGGGAATGAGCATCATGATAGAAAGCCACACGTTGCTGACAGTTGAAGCTCAATATCCTGTGAGCAGATTTTTTCCCCCTTTTTATCATTCTGAAGTGTGATACTGGCTTTAATATGCCAAGCAAAATAATTGGAGATCTGGCCCGCGTTTTTCTATGTTTGTCTACTTTTCCTTTATATCATGAACTTTTCTTTCTCTAGAAAGTGCTGTTACTTTGTCATGTGTCAATCTGTTCTCTGGCAGAATACAATCACTATGGCAAGAGGATAAAAAGAGAAATCGGATCTATTTAAGGAGTTATTGTTCAAAATGCTTCTAAAAATGTAAATTTCTGTTTATGTGGCTTGAGGAAAAAGGGGAAATCCCATGGCACTACTTAACAGCTTGACCTTTTTGGTTACAAGTCCCTCCTGTAAAACCATTTATGGCTTTATTTTTCCATGTAGAATTGTAAAAAAAAAACTCTGTACAAAGGTAGCATAGTAATAAGTGGGGAGACAGTGGCATCCAGCCATGCTATTTTTAGGCGATTGTGTTCTTAACTTGCTGATTTAAATGTTCTGGACAGTGAGTAGGGGAGACGTACTAAAAATGTGTGCTCACATAGCAGAATCTTGTCTGGAAACAGAATGAATAGCAGAGTTGGTTATCAGGAGGGCAGTTCAGAGTTGTAACTGGAGTATTTGTAGGTAAAAAGGATGCCTTAGTGATTAAAGCACAATGTTTGCAATGCAGACTCTTACTCAAAAGCTGTCAGCTCTGGCTTTCTCCTCAGATGAGAAACTGAAATATGTACAGTCTGTTCTGTATGAGCTTAGGGAAGAAGTGTAAAAAACTATTTTCTGTTCCATGGTGGCAGTGGGGAAAGAAATGCCAATTGTCCTCAATCAAGTTGCTTCCAGTATTTTTTTAAGCTTTTCTTAAGCAGTGACCTCTCCATCTGAGCAAGTGGTGTACTTTTGGAAACCTTCAGAAAGGAGAGTGTCTCATTGCAAATTTCTGATAATTCCCTAGCCCCTTCTCTATTAACTTGACACTTGGGTAGTTAAAGCTGACACAAGGTGACTCTTACTAATTCTCTCTCTGACCTCCTGGTGATGTGTGCATCCTTGGCTTAAGCTGTAAGTGAGCCTTAAATTTCAGTTCTGTTACTGACCTGGTAGGTTCACCTTCCTCCTGCAGTGCCCTGTTACCTTTGACTCTTCTGGCACAAAGCTGCACCATAAACCAGATACAAGAGCCAGTCCAAGCTTTTGAAGAATGAAGTCTTCAGGGTAGATCAGTTCCTGTCCCAGCAATGCTGTGACCGAGGTATCTAAAGCCCCAAATTACCTGTATCATGAAACCGTTGCATTAGTTGCATGTAAATAAATATGGAATGCACATGTATAGGTTGCAGTTGGATGTTTACACGTTCCATTGTTTCAGGCAGTGTAAAGTGACAGCTGAGAGGAAGCTAAGGAAAGATGCAAAACGTCAGAGTGTGACCAGTTGGTCTATTCATATCTCCAGTGAAACTTGACAGTAAATTAAAGTGATGGATAAATACCAGTTGTCCCAACATGGCAGCTGCTGATCACCTGTGTAATATTTTCCTATGCGTTGTGCAAGGTGGTAAGTTTTAGTACGTAGACACCTACATACTGCATGTAATTTGTTTGGGATCGTGTAAGCCGGCTTCCCCAGCGATTGAAATAATAATTAAGGGATAAAAAAGGCAGCAAGAACCCCCCCTAGAATAGCATTGGGGTTAAAACAAAGTAATACCTTTGAGTCCCTTGACTAAATTTAAGTGTATTGCAAGAGATGAGGAATGCAGCTTTGCCACAGGGAACGTTGTACTTACCTCTTCTGCTGAAAACTTGTCCTTACATACCCTCTTTCTTTGGTCAGGCTCTAGCTTTAGGTTGAGTTCCCCATCAAACCACAGTACGGGTATTGTATAATTTTGCACACTTAAATTAGACATAGTGCATAATTCGAAATAGAACTACACATCACGCATGATAATCACAGTGTTTTTGGAAGTTAAGCTGAATTCAAGATGCCCTAGCCAGAAATGATGATCGTTTTATTTATTAACGCATAGGAACCCCGATATTAGAGCAGGAGCTCCCTTAGCATTAGGCCCACGTAGAACTGTGGCATTATAAGCTAATTAAAATTCTACATAGTGCTGTTTATAAAAACAAATTATAACGTGTTTTGTGCTTACTGTCAGTTCTCAGCAACAGGTGTTTTGTTAACAAGAAGCTGTCTATTTTGGGAACTCGTGTTAAAGCGGCTTTTATCTCTTCTGGGTTTGATATGCTTAAAATAAGTGAAACTTATGCTGTATTGAGAGAAGATTACTTATTCACTGAAGCTCAAAAGAAGCGATTACTGAATCTATATCTATTCTTTCAGTAATTATGAGGGTAATCTTGTAAGGGTTTGAATCCTTCTTACAGATTATTTCTCATCAGTGTGTAAAGTCAAACCTGTTTTAAAATACAGCACCAAAGATAGTTTTGGAGTTGCTCTCCTGCATCCCTTTTGGCCTGGTATTCTAAAGGAATTTAGAGAATTCTAGAATCTCCTGATTCTAATTTTATACAACCTCTGATTTCTGAAATGGCCAGCTTGAACATCTGGTACCAAAGAAAGCAGAATGCAGCCCTGTCTGGTCTGTTTCAGAGTAGCTTTCTTACCTTTTGTAGAGCATTTTAAAAGAAGGCATTTGTGTAATCTGACAGATTTCAAGTAAACCTTACATTTATGGAGCATATTTCATATGTGTGGAAATATGAAAGGCAACTCGAAGATTCCTGCAGCACCTGAATGCCAAAATACAGGTATCAGATGGCACAAACTCCAGAGGAAAGAGGGCTCCTCAAGCAATATCTGTGACTTCTGCAGCTTGACACCAGTTCAGCCACACATGATGGAAACTGTGCGAGCTGATGTAGCCAGCTGCTGATGAGCAATTACTGACATACTTTGATTTTTCTAATGGGTGTAACTCCTGAATTTTTATTCCTCTTGAGCAGAGATGCCAGAGCAAGCACTCCCTAAAAGGGTGCTCTTTTAAAAGTAGCTGCATGTTCTGTCACAAGTGTAACTTCATGTAAGGTTTCTGTGGCAGTCGTGTCTCAGAGACAGCCATCTTCCAAAAATGAGCCTGCTCAGTCTGTCTGCCTTAAATCTTGGGTGATCTGGAGAGGCTAAACTGAGTAAGTACAACTTCATATTTGTGGGGGAGAGCACTCTTCTCTGGCTTGTGTATGGACATAGAGTGCTTTGGGTAGGACAGCAGGACCAGTGGGGTGGCTGGCCAGTGTCCTCTGCGTTCCTCAGATATGTCTCTTGAACTTCTCTCACCATGCCTCTCCCAGGGATACCAGATCAAAACCAGCTTCCTGAAACACATGATATACTCTTTTCTTGTGTTCACTTTTCTTTGTCTATAACTCATTAGAAGTTGTCTTTACTTTGTACAGAACAGCTATAGTTACTCTGTTGTTCTCAGTGCTTTTAATGTTTACCTGGTTATCTCTATTGAAGGTCACTGTCATGGCTCGCTGTAAACAAGCGTGTCCAGCTCCAAGGGTTATTTGCTGTTTTTTATTCTTGAAGCAAAGAAGTGACTTTTGTGGTGTGTGTGGGTTTTGTTTTGTTGTTTTCACTTGCATTCAGGTTGACCTCTCCAAAAAGGCAGCTTTGTCAGCTTAGATTTTCTGATAGTCATCACTGAAGAGACAGAAACTTAGAACATGCTGGTGGTGCTCTTTCTGAAAGCATTTCTGTGCTGCTCTGGACTGGAGTTTGCTGAATGAACTGGGTTGCCTACAAATGTATTGTGCTATTGGGGAATAAGAGGCTTTTAAGTTTTTTAAGTCAGAGGAAAAAATGATGTTTATTTGAATCTCAGGAAGTTTGGATACTGTCATATGTAAGGGTCTAATTCTAGTGGTGCTGCAGTGTTAGTCTAGAACAACTACGAAGTCCCAATGTACAGGCTTAAATGTACAAACAGCTATAATTCTTGGCATCTTCACTTGTATTTTGCTGCTTTAGACTCAAATTGAAATGCATGATAAATAGGAGTGTTGAAGGCTTTATACAGGCTTTTTACACAGGCTGTACGTAATCTTTTAGGTATCTCAGCAGTTAGCAGATGCTCCAGCATAAGGCAGTGGTCATTCTTGCAAAAAAACCCGGCATCACACCAGTAGCTCTATGTGGTAGCTTTCTGGAATTCCAGCACTTCCATGAAAATCCTTTATCTGTACTCTGTGTCTTCGAAATCCAGAATAAATAACATGATTTCTCCTATTAGGTAATAAAATGTACCTCTTACATTGCTTGTTAATTATTGGGGTTTTTTTAGAATTAATTTTCAGTAGAATAGTGAACTTTGTGGAATTGGCCCTTTGTTTGATGTGTTGAGTATACTAGAAAGTTTGGAAATGAAATATGAACAATTTCCTTATACTTCTCGATTTTGTTTGTAGACTTTAAGTGGTCACTGCAAGCAATTAGATGCATTTGCGTGAGGTGAATGAGAGTCTGAGGTACCACCTCTTTTACAGAAGTTAATCTTTGGCTCTAGTAATCTGTGCTTTGCAAAGGTTAAGCGTGGTCACAAGTAGTAATTACAGTTTCAAAGTAACATCTATTAATAGTGTGTGTAGACAAGCATGGAAAGCTGAGTCCTTATTATCAGTGATCTGCTTGATACCAGTATAGAATCTGTGCATCTTTGTTCTTGGTTAGTAAGAGTGAAGAGCTTGTAGTGAAATGTTCTCTTGTTCCTCGTGTAACCTTGAGTACAAGAGCAGTCAGCTGTTCTTAGCAGCATAGACGCTTTAACACTGGAGGCTTTGTCTATACCAGGTGTTCCTGGGTTTATGATATTCTGGCTCAGATTAGTTATAAAAGTTGCTAATGTTCCTTCCCTTCCTAAGACCTGAACTGTCTCTTTTCTGTCCATCTGCCACTTCTGAGTTTGCACTTTCTCTCATGTGTGTGTCTGTTCCACTAGTGTGATTCTTTCACAGTCTGACAACTTAAATCTGAGGTACGGCTTTCTTAAGAGTCCAAATTTTATTTATATTTTAATTTTTGTGTGGAAGGATTTAAACTTGGTAACTACTAAAAACTGAAAGTGAGGAAAAGACTTCTGTAAAGTTTTTGTAAAGTTTCTGCTAGGAGTGTTTAGTATAATACTTGATTTTAGCCTAAAATAAGTCTGTGCATGAAACAAAAATAAAAAGCTGTTCAACAGGAATAGACAGGAACGTAGTAGATATTAAATGACTTGTCAAGTGGGTTAAGAGAACATCTTATGTAAGTCTTTGGTCACTGGTTGTGAGTATTGTGTTTTTGTTACGAAGTCATTATATAAATTCTACTTCAAATTACAATTTAAAACTTTGTTGTGAGCAGGAAGAAAGCTGGAGGCTCAGTGGAATCAGTGGAAAGCTTTTAAGTGTATGGATTCTCTTGGTGCTGAGGAAGTTGGAGCTCCCATGTTTTGAAAAATGCAGCAGCTGTGTGTTCTGCTGCTACAGGAACAAAGAGGTCGCTGCCCTTACAGATCTGCTTGCATAGCTGGTCCTTAACCATATTCACTTTTTTTAACTCAAAGCATTCTGATGAAACTGGGTCAGAGTGTAACTACACATGTAGCTGTGCTGGCAAATGTGAACCAGCTGCAGTGCTTTAGCCAGGGTGAGCTGTAAGATGAAATGACATGTCTGACTGCAACCAGCAAGCTGGGCTGAACTGTAATGATTGAGGCCCCTATTCAAATCTGCCAGTTCTTCTTGGCTCCATAGCAAGTTGCTGGGACATGATAATGCCTTAAAGCAGCTACAAATGACTGCTCAGTGAGTGTAAATTGGAGCCTTTTGGGAAACGGCAATGGAGTAAAAGAAAACAGGACTGTTCTGTAACTTGCTATTAATTTGTGAGTCTAGTGCTTTATACCCTGAGTAGTGTCCTGCTTCCAGCAGGATACCTGAGCAGCAAATTCCACTATGAAGCGGTGTCCTCGATCACTGCCAGTGCTTTGGGAACTGCTGGGTCAAGATTCAACAGAACTCTGCTCTTGGGCCTTTATTTGCCCTTTGTTTTGATAAGCCTGTAGAGAAATGCATTTCCTATTTATTGCTTTTTGTACCAGCTTGCCTTTTCATATGGTGGTGCAGGTGGTATTGAGTATCTGTGCCAGTACGTGCTCTAAAGTGAAGTGTATTTTTGTGTGCCCAACTTTGTGTCTTGCTTTATTTGTGCCTGGAATGGAGCTTTGTATGTTTAAGCAGCACACATTACCACTTCTGCAGTTTCTTCCTCGCTTCATTAGCACAAAGAGAAAATGACCATTAGTGCTGGTGCTACTTCAGTCAGTGCTGAACTGCTTCATTATAAAGGTGATTATGACAGAGGAGGGAATATTTTAATCACTTGTTAAAATTGGATTTGTCATTTGAGGTGAGTGTCAAGTAAAACCCGTCAGTGTGCTGATTTTGACAGTGAGGAGTAGCTCACACTCAGTGCTCTGCTTTCTCTTTGAGCAGCAGTTTGAAAGCCGGCGTCAGAACGGTTCAAACTGCATCTGCTGTGGTGCTGAGGCACAATGCTGTTTGGGTGGTCTCAGTGTTAGCTTTTGGGAGGGATCCTTCCCATACCAGTCACAGATTTTAGGAGTGTTTGCAGAACACAAGACTGTACTGCAGGATGTAAGGATCTGCTTGTTTTCCTTACCACAACTTGACGTATGACGATAACTGGTATTCAAGAGACCTTTTTCTTTGGGGAAGACGAAGAGAAAGCTGGCTTCTCTGCTGGATTTTTTTTTTCTTGTCGAGAATGGGGGGGTGAAAGATTATTGCTAAACCTTGTGTGTTTAATCCTGCTAAATGCTGCTTTCTCTGATCTTACTGATTAACATTTGAAGCCTATAAAGCTAGGGTATCAGTTATTTGAAACTAGTGGCATATAAACATTTTAATTAAAAGGAAATGAAGAAAGGGGGGTGGGGAGGAAGACCAGTATCACAGTGCCCGCTCTGTAGGGAAGGGATGTCCACAAGTATTTTGTTACTTGCTTTACAGAGTGTTGGAAGATGGGTCTCTTTCTCCAGAGAACTTGATGTCCAAAAGATTTGCCTGCTTTAGTGTTTCTACAGCTTCGCCTCTATACATTTTATAGGAATGTCCTTCTCTTATTTTTTCCTTGGTACAGAGAGGAATTTACTCTGAGGATGTGCCGTGGTGAGGGAGGAAAGGTAGGACCTGTAGCAGCGGTAAGAGGGCACTATTAGATGCATGAAGTTGTGTGTTACAGGAGTAACAGGAACAGGTAGACTTTAAGCACCTTACTTGTAGGAAAAGGAGGACTTAGCCTGCAGAGCTGTGTGCTGCCATGCTTCTGGTGGCAATGAATATCTTCTAGAAAACAGTTAGAGGTAATTTCAGCTGAAGTTTAGCAATTTTTAGCTAATACAAAAGGAAGCTGTTTATTCCATATCTTCAACGAAGTGGATGTTCTGGGGTTGCACTGAGAGAAGTTTTTTAAGGCTCTTGCACCTCCCTCTAGTCTGTTCCTTCTCATTAGTGCTCGTACAACTGGTTATACAACTATACTGTAAAGCAAAGCAGGGAATGTGCTTAAAATACTGTAAAGAGCTTTGTTGTTTTGGGTTTTTTTCTTTAAGGTAAATCAAATCTGCATTCAGAATAACCTTCAGAATTCATAGCATTACCCTGTGAGTGCTGTGCAGGCACAGCTCTGGGGGAACAGGCAGAACCCAGAGGCATTTCCAGGAGCTTGACATGCTCCAGGTTTGTTTTGTGACACCTCAAATCGAGTGGGACATACATGTAGTCATGTTGATCCCAAGACCTTGTTGTCACTTCATGTATGAAGCTGCTTCAAGTGTCATACTGAAGCCAAGTTAGGAGACCATTTTTGAAATTATGCATAGTGTATGCACTTGGGATTTATTTTACAGTAGGCTTGATGCTCGGTAAGGGCTTGCTGCCCCTGAAAAGGGTTTGTCCTATTTTTAGCCATGTCACTTCCTGTGCAGTGTGTGTCATTTCTCTGGAGCTGATCTTCTATCAGATCAGCAAGCTCTCCAGTGCACCAGAACAAATGTTTGTGTTGTTTCCATCAGATGGCTGAGCCGATGTGGCAGGAGCAGTGGGGGCAGCAGTGGCTGGAGCTGTGGGAGCAGGCTCGCCCCTCCGACAGTTCTGTTTCGGCAGTGGCTGCCCACCTCTACTGCTTTATGGGATGTTTGGGCTCGGTGATACCGTGGGTCTTCCTGCGTGAGGAATTATGGACAGTTTTGAAACAAAAATCACCTGAAGCTGAGCCAAGAACTGGGCTGATGGGAGGTCCTTCCCTCCCCCAAAAACATCTGTTCCATGATCTCTCTGTTCGTGTTTGCTGCGGTGGGGCCACAGTCCGGCTGCTGTGCTCGCGGCTCTTTGCCTGCTGCCCAGGCGGGAGGAGGAGCAGTCCCTGCGGCAGTGCTGTGTCACCCGGCCCCGGCCCTCCCGCAGGAGTGCGTGTGTACACGAGAGCCATGGCTCAAGTGCAGTGGCACTGGCAGGAACTGCCGGTACTTGGGTCTCTTGCGTTCTGTTTTCAATGCCTGTTTTTGGCTAGTGGTTCTCTTAATTCTTTAAGCCTGCTTGCTGCTGAAACAGGCATTTCCACACCCTGGACCCTCTCTCCTGCCCAAACAGCACACCCGTGACAAATGAGCTCAGAAACCAACCTGTGTTGAAACTAATTGGCAGAAGGTAGAGTGGTTGATTTTTTTTTAAAGTTTGATCACTTCCTTGTTTCGTTTTGGTGCATGTGAGCACTGAAAGGGAGGGCTAAGCATGGGACAGCTTATTATACTGGCTTGGCGTTCTGTGGCTTTAGGGTTCAAATAGATGAGTTCAACCATCCCAGCAGCTTACAGGTGGCTAAGACATATGTTGTCCCTCCTGTCACATGTCCTCCCTCACATCAGTTCCAGAGGCTCTCCTCTGTGTTGGACTTTCTACTTGTTGTGTTTTTGCGTGTGAGCTGATTGAGCCCACTGAACTGTCAGAAAACTTTGTGTTGGTGATGGTCCTTTTTTTTTCCTGGTGGGTTTTTCGGTAGCTCACAGCACTGTGTGGGTGAGGGGGATTGTACCCAACTGCCCCCTTCGAACCCAGCAAGCTGTTATCTTGGCGCAAGTTCTCATTTGACTTCATAACATTGCATCAGTTTGATCCTATCTCTTACTCATTGTGTTTCTCGAATATTAGCAACCAATGAAAGATCTTCCGCTTCCTGTGGCCCTTACTAAAACTCTTCTTAAGAATCCTTGGCACTTCCCCTTGGAGATTGAAGTGTTCTGGAGCCTCATGCCAGTGGCTTGTGCTTTGACTGGTGACAGGATCCACTGGTTAATGAACTTGGGAACTGGCTTAGCTGGAACTCAGGCCAGCTTTTCTTGTTTTTCGTCTGGGCATCTTTGGGCACCTTTCACAGTTTGTTTATTGAATTGAAGCCGAACATCTTTTTTTACATCCATGTTAGAGTTTGTTATTCTGTGTTTGCATTAGCACCTGGTCCCTTCAGCAACGTTGTGTTGGGGAATATTAGCAGTGGCTGGTGCTGTTGTTGAGTTCCTTTGTGCTGCTTGAAGCTAATATTGAACAGAAAGGCAATCATGGTCCATTCTGAAAGTTAGCATAGGGTTCTTTAATATGCTGCTGCCTAAAATTAAAAGGATTAATACTTGTATTGTGACATTGAATCTCTATTACCTCTTGAAATACTCAGTCAAAAGTGTTTTTAATTAGTCTTTCAATCTTAAACATTCTGTGCCAAGAGTGACTTGCGTAAGGTTTCAGGTTTAAATTGGTTCTGGTTACCAAAGCACAGAAAACTCGTGTTCATTTGCTGTCCCCTGAAATGGCTTCTCTGAATGTTGGGCCCAGTATAAGAATTAAATTCCACATGCACTACTTGCAGTTTCATTCTGAAAGACTGTCTGGAGAAAGGCAGGAATGAAAGTGCTCTTTCAGCTACAAGTACAGTACTTCAGCAAAAATCAAATTTAGCTGTCGTGTGAGGTCAATGGGGGCTTTGTATGTTGAAAGCAAGTGCTTCTCTGTTGGGGTGGGGGAGTGCAGTCAACAGCTGAAATAAGCTTAATTGCAGGTTGAAGCTGAAAATGATGCTATCAGATTTTGGTTGTCTTCCTGCCTGTACGTCTTCCTTGTCTTATATCTTGACTACTTCCTCGTCCATGGAGTGCCTTATTGCTGTGAGCAGAAAACCTGGCTTGTTTCTGTGTTGCTGTTGGCTTTGCAACCCAGAGGTTTGCTCTTGGTATCAATTTCGTATGTTTTGGGGAAATAAAAACAAAATGGAGTGGATGTGGGTGTGAGAGGAGATGAGGAGATTTCTCTGGAAACAAAATAATGGGAAAGTTGTTTGTGTTTGGCTTCAAATATATCTTATGTAAAAGGAAGTCTTTTTTACTGTGGTACTTCTTACTGTGGTTTAATCTAGTTTTATAACATGGCAGTTGGCAAAGTATTCAACTCTCTTGAAACTCCTTTCCCTCTGCATTTTTTTCTGTTTCAAATGTATACTGATATTACTTGCAAGATTAATTTTTTTTTCAGTAATATTGCTTATCTTTGGCTTGCCTTGCAAGAATGAAATTACCTATGCTTCAGTTTACTTTTCAATCAGGAAATGGTAGACCTAAGTTGATCTTGAATTAAATAATAGATACCTTGATATACCTAGTTTCTTAATGAGAAGCTGTTTTTTCTTTCAAAATTGGTAAAAAAAGGGCAATTGTATATTTATGGAGGTGGGAAAAATGGAACATTATTTTATCTCATGAAGCGACATGTCAAAAATGATTTGCAAGTTAGACCACTTGATAATAGTTAGGAGCCTCAGAACACTGATGGAAATGGTAATTTGTTGTAATTTTCTTGTAATATCTTGCAAATATCTGTAAACTTGCTTAAAACAAGCCGGGGGGGGAAAATAAATTATGCAGTTCTTATGAAAACCAAATTTAAGGATGTTAAATAACAAAGCGACTCATATCTCTTACTTCTCATTTTTATTATATTTTCACAAGAATTTTTAAATAGGAGGTTATGTGTACTTGGTCTAATATTTTTGACTGAAAGGGTCATTTTCTCTCAGTGTGTGAAAAATCATAACACCGGGTTTGCAGTGAGCAGTTGTGTCATCTTTCACTAATGACGCAGTGACTAAACAGTGACATGTGAATTCATGTGACTCTTGTTACTTATAATTACTGTGCAGCAAGTAAGTGTGTGTTACCGTGCTTGTCTTTTATTTTACAGTTCTCATGCACAGTGTCAGGTGTTCAGGTTTCAGCATAAGTGTGCCCCTCCCCTTCTCCCCTTACCTGACTGCCAGAAGCAGTAATAGTTCCAATACTTGCTAAAATTGCTTTTCTTTGTGGGGTATATATCAAAAATAACTTGGTGGGGCTGAGGGTGGGTCATGCAGAGCCTACATAGGACTGTATTTGTGTTACTGGGCAGATTTTATAGACTTTTTGGGAAAGGGCACCGAGTTACCCACAAGGCATTTTTTCTGGAAGGTCTTTTTGCTGAGGTATGGGAAATTCCAGATTTTCAAATGTCAGCTGTAAAAGAAGGGTTTTCTCAGCCCTCTAAATACTGGGTTGTGTGTATCAATTTCAGGTTTATAGAAGAAGGGAAAATGGCTCAAGAAACTAACCGTAGCCAAGTGCCTATGCTTTGTTCCACTGGCTGCGGATTTTACGGGAATCCTCGCACAAATGGCATGTGTTCAGTGTGCTACAAAGAACACCTTCAAAGGCAGAACAGTAATGGTAGAATTAGCCCTCCTGGTAAGTAACACCATCGTACATGTGTGTGAACAGCACAACCTGCAGCTTCCTGGCCGTGTCCAAATACTGATTGTTGGAGCATTAGTGCAAACCATTTCATTCCAGCATCTTACCTTATGGAATGAGCCTGGATGGAATGCTCATAATGTAATTGTGCTGCCACTAATCTGCTCAGAAGTAGACTCTCACTAATACCTTTTGTAATCGAGTGTTTTGAAGATAGAAAAATGCAGAAAAAACACTATGCCAACATATTTTTCCTGAAAATACTGCCTGTAGAGATAGGATTGATCTTGGGGAATGTTTGTGAAAAGTGAACAGTACAGGTATGTTAAAGTACAGGTATTTCGTCTCTACAGCCTCATGCTGAAGGATTAACCTGTAAACACTTGATAGTTTCTCCTTAACTTCAGATACTTTCTGTTCTTTTTGGCCCAGTGCCCTGTGTACTGTCGCCTTTCCTACAACCTGACCTTTTAAATTGAAGCAACAGCTTCTGTGGAAACCTGGGGATCTGGGTTCTACACCTTCAAAATGCATCTGGAGTTGGCATTAGGATGTTATACTGGTGTTCTCACAGATCTATCTTGGTTTTTTGAACAAAACACCAGCTTCTCATGTCAGAATACTGCAGTTCATGCTGAGAAAGCTGCTTGTAGATGCTTTAATTAGCGAAAAATAGTAACTATTTTAAAACTCCAGCTTCAAAATTTTCTGCAGTGTAAGTTCTGGAGGCCTGGGGCTGGAATGAGGTCAAAATATGGCCAAACATAATTACTTTTATGTAAAATTACTTTTCGCTATGGTGTAGGCAGAGATCCAATTACTTTCCTGTCTAGTGTCGTAGAGGTCGAAGAGTAATTGTGGTGTCTAACTGTTGTAATCCCAGGAAGTAGCATAACACATTTTCCACGGGTGTGTGTCTTGCAGCAGCCTCTGTCAGTAGTATCACCGAGTCCTTACCGGTCCAGTGCACAGAGGGCAGTGCCCAGGAAACTCAGTCCACTTTAGATTCTACATCGACTCCATCTATGCAGCCAAGGTAAGATGCTTCGGTCTGCTCTGTGTCCTTACAGAAAAATCTGTGTCAAAATGATTAAATGAAGTGTACTGATCCTGCATAATTAAGTGCCGGAACCAGGATTAGGAAAAGGTGTAAGATTTCAGTGCAAACTTTAAAGCATGGGATCTCAGGGCTTTGTGTGGCATTCAGATGGAAATTTGTCTTTAGAATGTAGCCTCAAATAGGAGTTGCCAGCTTCTGTTCTACAGAGATTTGTCTGGCTGCTCTTCTGATTCCACAACTTGTAGTTGCACATTTACCAAAGGAGAACTCTTTTCATATTAGAAATTTGAGGATTTTTTTAAATGGCAGAGAGCTGTTTACTAGAGCTCTCATAAATAAATGTATGATAATGTGTTAACAAGCCAGTTGCTTCGCGAAGAGTGGAGAGTACTAGAACGGGGAAAGATACGAGTCTTGGTACAAGTTGTGCTCCTGAACTGATCTCTTATTAAACAAGTAATTTCCATCTGGATTATTCAAGGATACATAATGTCCTCTTGTAAATCACTCAGACTTACTAAGTGTTCTCCATTTGTAAAAGCTAAATATTTGTTTATATTTAGTGGCTCCATTTCAGTTTAGAATGACACAACCAACAGCAACTTAAGTGCTTTGGAAATTTTTTGAGTGAAAAGGGTTAGTGTGTTACATACCATGGAAGCTAACTTGCAGTAATACTCATTTCAAATTTTCTTTAAAAAAAATGAATGTAGTAAAACACAGGCTGAGGGTGATTTCATCAGTTGCTGCTGACTGATTCTGCTCAGACTGTTTTCTGCTCCCTATCTTTTTATAGGAGGCGTTATCTCATGCTTGGATCCTGCATATGAACTGTGAGCTAGGTGCCATGCTTGATGCTATATTTAGTCTTTCCATTCTGAGGTTTCTAGTTGGGCTAGAAAATACATATCTTACCCTGAAACAACTCTTCTAGTATGTGTAAAAAGAAAAAAGTTCATCCAGGTCAATGCACAGATGTGAGCCAATTACAGTGCCTTGCCTTTGTTCCCTCACAACTTCAATAAAACCATGAAAGAATAGAAATACCTCACTGATCACTGGCTTGATTACTGGCTGCAGGAGAAATGAATGGATGGTTGCTCTTGGACTTGCACTTCAGAAAAATCAGTGTCACTTGCTTGGGTTTTTTTTCCAAGATAAAAAAGCAGGAATTCAACTTCAGTCTCAGAATTATGATGCTCTGAGGACAGATATATTAAATTGACAATGCCCTTTTGCAGGTGGCCCGACACGCAGCTCAAGACCTACATGCAGTTCTTGACAATTAAAATTGTGACTCCAGTGTTCTGGTTGTGCCATGGAGTGCTGGTTCATGGGCTGCTGGATAATCTGGTTTTTGCCTTCAAAGTGAATCCCTCAGTGGAAAGGAAGAAAAAAATAATGCAGATGAGATAGTGCTACCTCTTGCTTGGGACTTGAGCTCTGTCTTGTTCCGTAGGAGAGCTGCTGGATGAGCAGCTTGGCTGGGAGTGACTGCTAGTGTTGAATTGCTCTCTCTCAACTCAGGGTGTTCATTGGTGAGTGTTCAGCCATGCTATGATTTAGCAGTGTGGCTAAAGGGTTGCGAAGTTTGGCCTGCACCACTTTACACTGTGAAAATCCGAGGGATTCTGTGTGCAGCTGCTGCAGCTTTATTACTGGAAACATTGACATGCTGCAATTTTCTCGTTCATATCACCAGAACACTGAAAGTAGCTCCTCTACAATTATCTTGCTGACTTATGTTATAAAGATCCTTGCATATTTAATACTGCATTGTTGCTTCTGTGTGGAATGATGGTATGCCAAACCACCCAAAATATTTTTCTTTTTTTATAGTAGAACTGTTTTATTGCATTCAATATGAATTCAAAAAAATGTTTACTTTTTGTGTCAGTTCAGATTGTGGCAGTTTTAAGTGGTTACAGAAACAACTTCAGAGTGACAAGTTCTGGGATACTTTTTCATCAAGAGGTGCTCTCATGTATCTCTTACAGGAGTAGAATATGGAAGTTCATCACAAAAAACTGTAACTTTCTTCTTTTGCTCCCCAGCCCTGTGTCAAGTCAGTCACTTTTAACAGAATCCGTAGCGTCATCCCAACCGGATAGTACGGCTGTGGACAAAACAGTACCTGAGACAGAAGAGTTGCAAGGTTGGTGCCTAGTGTTCAGAGACAGAATTTATGAATAATGTTTTTTAAACTTTGACTGTTCTTAATACACTCCTGTTTGAGATGGCTGATTCTCAAACCCAAGTATTCTGTGAAATCAGAAGGCAAAATAAGGATAAAGTTTCTTTTCTTGAACGGCAAGTCAAACTGAAACCTCATGTGTCTGTTTAATTGGTGATGTCAGTGTCTGCCATAAACAAGTGTGTTAATTGGTGCTGGAAATGCACATCGTAAATCAACATCGTGTTCTGTGTCTCTGCCACGGCTATTACATGTAAGTAGACTTTTGAGTATGTTACTTCTCACAGTAACCATTTACAGGACATCTCAGAAGTTTGTGAGCATATTTGTGATACAGGGTGTTTGACATAGCCATTGCAAGAACAGGGTCAGTATTTTTTATAAACAGGAAACACCTGTAAAAGAACCTTTCACCTATGAACTGTAGTGGTGTAATATTTTGAACTACTGAAATTCACTTTATCAAGTATAAAATTACCAAGCCACAGGTTGTGTTTGCTTGAAGGAAAGTGGCTGAGTGGGTTATTTCAACTATATTGGCGTAAAATCCTTCTTGCTCTTACAATGTAAAGTTTCTTTTTCCCTTTTTCTTTCTATATGCAGACTTTAAGAGCTTAAGACTAAAAAATATTAATAATATTTCTTAGAAAATGCAAAAATGCCAGATAGTAAACAAAATGTGCTCAGTCTGGCAAGCTGTAGACATTATAAAAGGTATTTAAAGGTAAGTCAGTAAATTTTCTGCCTTCTGCTGACACAGTTTAGGCTTTAGTGGGGAGGATTATTTTTCTGTGGACTAGTCTAAACATTGAAGTTTGGGTTTTTCACAGATACAACATGTAATTCCACTTAAATATTCTAAATATTAGTTCTTTCACTGTACCTCTGGTATCAAAGTTTTGCTTCTCAGATGCTTTTCTAAACCTGACCTGTCCCTTTTTGTAGGGTGGAATATAAGAGTCATTATTCAGCTGCTGTGCTGAGTAAGGCCATCTCCGTGGTTACATAAACTTGTGAGAAAAGATTTTAATTCTATTTTTTTACCATTTTTACTAACCTTTGAGGTGTCAATCATTAGAAACATGTTTACTCTTGAAAATATACATTCTAGAGATATACCCTAATGCTTGTTAGGAAGTTTGTGTTCTGGAGCTGAGAGCTCTTGTCTCAGTTTTGACAGTGCATCTACTGGCTTTTCACTGGGAGGCAGAGGGAGTACTTTACTGACCCTTGCACTGTGAGGTGACTCAGGCCTGTGAAAAGACTTTCCCCAGCAAGTTTTCAGAGGCGTGTCTTTCTCCTTAACCATTTGGATAAATCTGTGCTCCTTATAATTCTCTACCTCTCAAGCTCATTCTCCTTATGAGAAGAAAAGAGGTTTCTCAACTAGAAGCTTTGAATTTAGGGATGTATCTGCATTTTACAGTATGTTTTTCAATGATCAACCTATATCATGTGTTTAGATTACTCAGCTGTGTCCTCTGTCCTTTTCTTTGTACCCTCATTTCTAAACTAAGAACATCACCAGCATGTAGTTGCAGTTCTAAATTACCATCCCTATTTATAACTCTCTGGCAAGGTCAGCCTTATTTCCTTAAGAGTTCCTTCTGTGTTGTCCCTTAACTGAAACTCATAGGAAGTGTAGTGTTTCTAGTTTTAAAGCATTTTGATTTGAAAGTGTTAAGTTTGGAAGGAAAGCAGCTTAGAATTGATGCTGAGAGGATTTCATTGAATTGCTCTCACAGTTGTGCATCCGAAAGTTTCTTTTTTTTTTTTTTTGGAATTTGAATTTTAGGTTGCTGACAAGAATGTAATACAAACACGTGAATCCAAGTGCTTTTTTTAGTATTGCCTAAGTTTCTAACATTTAGAAAAAGATAAAGTCACAGCAATGTGCTAGTTGGTCCCAGAGTGAAGTGTGTCTAATAGAATTTCTGTTGATGGAGGGGAGCAAAAGGAAAAATAATGCCAGTATTTATTTTGATAAAATCTTGCCTTGTGGGAATGTCTGTTCTGGGGAGAATTGTTCTATGCTGGTGGTGTAAGTTAATGTGTTGTGTTCAGCTGAGGTCCCCTTAACTTGCCATTTAACAAAAATTACCAGGCTACAACAACATTGAATGAAAGACTGGGTGAATAATTAAGCTTTCTTAGATTACTGTTATTACTTTTCTAAAGCAGACAGATAAATGGGACTTGAGCTGTGTGCAACACAGTCCTTGCTGTTTGCAGTCAAGCTAAAACTACAAAGGGATAAAGTTCCCACAGAGCAGTTCAGATTTGTCTTTGTTGGATTCATGCATTGCAGAAGAAATAGAGGAAAACTCTAGAATATATTAGTAAGTCTAGACATTAGAGCTAGTGTTTGTATGATGATGCTTGTGGAACACTGCAAAAATCCCAGATGTTTTAAGATAGGGACTAATAGAATTTTTTTAAATTTAATGTTCTTAAATACCATGAACATACCATTAAAGATGACCTAAATTGAAACTCATTAAGTACAGCCTTGCAAACTGCCATCACTCTTGTCATGTGGTGTGGTTATTATTTGAAAAATCAAAGTACAAAGTAAGATTTGATTAACTGTCTAAAAGATAATGGCTGTTCTGAAGTCACCTGATTTTGTACATATCTGGATTTTAGTGAGGTAAAAGAGTTCAGTTCAGCTGGTGATAACTAAGTTTAAAAAACTTGATATTAAAGTAATTAAGTTGCTACAGAGTTTTATGTGGAGGTAACTTGGACCTAAGGTGAATGCAGTTGAACTAATGGTTTCAACTTCAGTGGGCCTTATCAGGGTTGGCTCAGTAGACAGTACTGGAAAGGAATTGATGGATACTTCTCACTTTTGTGATAGTACCAGGGACTCGGAGGTAGAGTATGATTATGATACAAGTGTAGAAAATAATACAGGATACCGTGATATACTGGGTGAGTGCTCCTTTGAGAGAGGAAACACTCAACAGAACAATTTAAAACTAAGTTCTGCGAATGAGTGTGCTCTTACTTAATTTGTCCCTTTGTAACATTGAAACAGTGTATTTTAGGCTGATTACATCAGTTTAAAATGTTCAGAAGTAGTGATATTCTCCTTTGAATTAACTTCAGGTTTCACTCTTCTGGAGGAGTGGGGATTCTTCTTCCTAGGCCTAGTGAGATGCCCTTAGGAAGTAAATGTAGCTGTTCATGTTCTTTCTGTAGGAATCAGGAACCTTTTTCTTTTAAAGTCTCTGCCCAGTAATGCAGGGGTGATGAATGTAAAACATCCAGAGAGAGAACAGATGAGGTGCTGTCTGTCTCGCTGCACACAGAGCTGTGTTGTGCCTGCAGGGGTGCAGCAGCTGGAGGCCACTCTATCTTGTGGGTGCTGTTTTTGTGGTCAGTCAGAGCACACTGAAGGTCAGGCAGGGATTGGCCCAAGCAAAGCAATAGGAAAAGCTCGTGCCTTTAGGAGGAAATCCAGGCTCTGCTTGTTTTGGTCAGCTAGGAACATGTTCTGTAAATCAGGGAACTTCTGGTGCCCAGCCCAACTTGTCAGCTCCAGAAACATCACTGTGTTCATGCCTTACTCCTTTTTGGTTAGCTGTCAGCTTGTGCTGGTGCTGCCAGTGCTTCTGTTGTTCGGCTGCAGGCAGGGCTGGGGCTGCGGGAGGGGAGGACTTGGGTTCGAGGAAAGCAGGCAGCAGCATCCTGGAATCCAGATGAAGTCCAGCTGCTGGGAGTGGCTGCAGCATAGTTCATGCAGTCTCCAAGCTAGGCAGTATTGCATTTTACCTGGCTTTGTTCTGCTGTGGTCATCACAGGTAGCTCATAGACCGAACACTGGCACTTGGTCATCTAAAGTCGATGAGATATTTGTGATTATCATAGAGGATTTTGGTTCAAATCTCTGGCTTCTATTCAAAAGCAAATTGAGACCTAAAATTTCTGATTACTACAGTAGATACAGAGTGACTTGTGGTGCAGTAGAAGAATCTTCCCACTCGGTTCTACACTGAGCGGCAGCTCTTAAATATTTTTAAACCTTTTTAATGTGAGAGCCATACACACAAAGAAAATGTACGTAAGGGTGTATGAGAACCTTGTTATGCAGGGAAGAGTGCCAGTTTTTCCTAAATTTAGCTAATAGTTACAGAGGCTCTTAGTGAAACTTACATTGAGGTAACTGGATTGTGCTACAACAGGAAATGCAAGCTGGAGAATGTTAGCTCATGGCATGAAAATGTCTTAATGAATTAATAAACATTGTAATGTCTGGTTTGTATAAAACTGCAGAAGTTCATTTGAGTAAGTCAGTCTTCTGGTAAGTACCTTCTGGTACTTATCTCACCTCTTTTAGGCCTTGCTGATTTTGGTTCTTATCTTGCAATCCTTTTGGTATTATGCCCACTCAGAAATGTGCCCTTTAACAGCCATTTAAAGCCATTGAACTTTTTTTTTTTGGCAAACTATGAATTTTTATAAATTTCAGGACAAAGAGAAGCTCTGCTTGTAACATAAGTAGTGACTTAGAAGGATTTAATAGACCGTGTATAATAGTATCTTTGCTAAATTAACCTGTGGAATATATCATCCCCTCAGGCAAACTCTTTGCTGGTGATCAGGTATCTTGCTACCCACTGATGTTGCTTAGTACAATGTTTTGTTGCATAGCAAAAGTGATGAGTGCCCTTTCCTTTCAAAAAAAAAAAAGATCAGAATAGCAGCACATGAAAAACCCCACTGGATTTGTCATGCAGAAGAGCTGTCAACTGGCGTAGAACAAGCACAGAACTGCATCTGACAGTCTCTGACAAACAAAAGTCCAGCTGCACAGAGATGCCTGCAGCTTTTTCCCTGGCAAGGGTCTGAGCTTGCTGTTGTATTCCCTTCCTTACAGCACTTGGTTCTAGCTCTGCTTCCATCCACACTCCTCCCAGTTGGAGCTTGCTTTTGTTCGTTGCTGCAAATACTCCCAACTTCTTTGTATCTTACTCACTGGAGACTTGTCCTGCTGTGGTCTAGCTATGTCTGGTAGGCAGAGGTTGGCTCTTAGCCCTTCTTGAAATGAAATTGGGGGGTTTTTGATTCTATTTCTGTTTTGTAATGTAAGGAATGTGCAAATACTTGAGGAAAACCAGCCAACTTCTATTTTTACCTGAGTCAGGCAAATACTACCATTACTTTTTTGTACTCTCCCACACAACCCGTAACCTGTTTCTTTTAGATGTGAGAGAACACTAAAGTAGGTTGAAAGTTGCCTTAGGAGAAATGTCTTTAAAATTGGATTTTTACCTGCTTCCTTCTGGGCTCCAGGACAGTGTAGTTCCAGCCTGTAAGTCTGGGTCTCTTGAGCTGGTGTTTCTCGCCCCAGGTAGTGACTATATCCTGTGTAGGCTTCTTCCAGGTGTGCGAGAGCAACAGCATCACATTGGCAGAGATTGTTCTGAAATGCTGTGTTTTGTGTGGCCTCTGTGCTGCAGCCTTCAGCAAAAATTATGTTGATTCAGGATCTGAAAGAGGGTGTTTGGCTCAACTGATGCTGTTACGCAGAGTGCTTCTTACAAGCAGATTTTGGGAACTGGGCGAGTAAAACTATGGGGAAAAACACTTGGCTGTTGGATTTTCTTCCTGGATCTGACAGTGCTGAATCTTACTGTTAAACCTAATGTCTATTACTCTGTTTTTTTTATGGTATTTTCAAGCATTTGGTGAGTTCTTTCCTTAAATTATATTGAAGGTCTAGAAAGAGGGAGTTCCAGGCACTGCAGAGGGACAAGTACACTTAAGACACGGAAGCTGCACCAAAATGGCCAAATGCACAACATGGGCTTTAGGTTATATTGTAGGACTTAAAAGAAAAGGGAAGAGAGACTTTTTCTCTCCGCTGTTCTTACTAATTTTTTTAATGTCAGCTTCAGTGTCAGAGAATGCAGAGCCTACACCTGAAGAACAGGACAAGTCACTTGACAAACCAAAACAGAAAAAGAATCGTTGTTTCATGTGCAGGAAGAAGGTTGGACTTACTGGTAAGAAATACTGATTTCAGTTTCTCTATGCTTGTTTAGGCTTTGGACCTTTAAAATGTTATCTTAAAGGGAAAATGAGGCATGGTCATTTGATGTTGATTTGAAGTAACAGTCAAAGGTGCTTTCAGCTGACTCTTACTAGATGAGTCATTCATGTATCATTTTGTTTTTCAGCCTCCTGTCTTAAAGTGAAGTTTGTAATTCCAAATACTTCCTTTTGGAAGTCTGCTTAGCTGAGGAATTGGTTGCTAGTTTGCTGCCATTCACTAGCCAGCTTTGCAGTGGTCCAGTGAAAGGACCTGAGTTCTGCAGGTTGAAGACTCATAAACATTAGCAAAAGAGCAGGAGCTCTCTAGGAATGTTCTGTGCTAGAGTGGCATGCAAAAAGAAGGAATGGTCAAGTCAAATCTTGCTGTAATCACTTAAAAATGTATTATTTGTGATTCTTATGCTTTCTGCAGCAGAGGCTCTTTGGCTGATTGATTGACACTGGTGACTGAGATTTATTGCTAGTGAGTGAACACATTCAGGATTTAAAGCAACCCAGTGTAATTAAGAATGTTGAAATGTCTGAGCTGCTGTTTCTGTCCACAGGGTTCGAGTGTCGGTGTGGGAACGTTTACTGTGGAATGCACCGTTACTCAGATGTACACAGTTGCTCTTACAATTACAAAGCTGATGCTGCTGAGAAAATCAGAAAAGAGAATCCTGTAGTTGTTGGGGAAAAGATCCAGAAGATCTGAACTGCTGCTTCTACTGGAATACAAAAATCTTCTGACCATCTGCAGATTAAATTGACTTGAGCTTTTTTCCTTAGTCATCAGGAACGTAGAGCAGTGTATCTTGCCTAGACCTTTTAATCATGCATGTCATCAGATGAATAGATTTTTTTGTTTTTGTTTTTTTTTGTTTTGAAAATGACTCTGAACATTATTTTCATTGCAGTTTTCTGTGGCTGAAGACTTAAGTAAACTTTACAAGTATTATCCTTTAAGATCATTTTAATTTTAGTTGAGTGCAGAGGGCTTTTATAACAAACATGGAGAAAATATTGGAGGGCTGTGCTTTTCCAGGATAAAACATGCATGCGTTAACTTTGCAGTTTATTTTCTTGTTGTATATAGCTTTTCTCTGCAGCACAATTTCCTTTTTTTTTTTTTTTGATAATGCCTTGTATGGCACAACTAGTTATCAGTAACTGAATGTATTTTAATCATTATGGCTGCTTCTGTTTTTTTTTCCCATTAACGAGAGGTTATACATGTTCGCATATTAGCTTGTTTGCACCCTCTACCTATTTATGTATGAATCATTTGTAATGAGAGTGTGTGCTGAGATTGTGTGGGTTTTTTCGTTGTTTTCTTTTTTTTTTAATTGGGGTTTGTTTTTGTGTGTGTGGGGGGAAGGCTGTATGCACTTCATTGACTGCAGTTTTCATTGGGATTACATCCATCAGTTTGTCTGTACACAAATATGAAGAATGATCTGAAGTACCTGTGCTGTATTTATGTTTATCCACGTCTTAACTTTGATTAAATAAAATTTAAAAAAATCCGAGCCCCTGTGGCTGTCACTGGCATATGTAAGTTGGATTTCTCTTGCTTTATTTTAATGGGGACCTTCCATTGGTGTGATTCCTTTACTTAAAGTGTATTTATTCACAGCAACCGTGTGTATCCCAATGCCAGCTAAATTCTGATTTTTTTTTTTAATCTTTTCACCTGTAACTACCAGAGACACTGCAGTTTCCAGACTTTGTTCATTCTGCCCAGGGAGCTCTCCATGCTTCCTGTGCAGTACATCTCTCGTGTGCCGGAGTTTGGGGCGTTTGTGACATTGTGGCAATGTACTTCAGTTGGGCCAGACCTAAAGGTAAAACACATGTGGCCGTGAGTAGGCTGTGGAGCCATGAGTGTGATTCTAGGAAATGGTGCTGTGGGTTTGGGATCTACTGTCTGACAGACAGCGGTGTTGGAGGAATTTCCTTGTCTTGTGAGGGTACTCAGTAAATTTCTTTCTTCAAGGCTGCCTCTCCTGAGATCAAAGTCTGTGCCTTCACCCTGGTCATCTCCATCACTTAAAGGTGGTTTATGTAGTGCCATGGAAGCTTCAGCCAGTGCTACTTGTCACCAGATCTAACAGTACACTAATAAAGTAGCACCAACTCCTCTCCAGATGGTCCTGATCTGCAGTTGAAATCTCACTGGCTGACTTGCTGCTGCTTTGGAGCATTTGTGAAACAAATGTGATTGCGCAGCTTTATTTAAAACATTAAATTTTTAATCAAAGCTGGCTCCATCCTTTAAAATTCGGAATGCTCTTTAAAAGCTATGGCTGGCAATTAGTAGATAAAGCACTACATTTAGGATACAAACTGTGCAGCAGAAGGAGCTTTCTCTGGTAGTTACAGAAAGTAATCTGCAAGACCCAATAATAAATGAAGTGGCTTGTGCTTGCAAAAATGGCCTAACCACAATCTACGAAGCACATGGAGCTTATAGTAAAGGAAGGAAAGAATAAATAACTCTTACTGGCAAGTTTCAGTAATGGTCTGCCTTATCACGGGTCAGAGATCCTGTATTTCCTCAGAGCATTTGCTAAACTTCCTCTTGTACAGCAGAGAGCATGGAAGAGCAGCAGCGTCACCTTTGGTGGGTGTTCCTGTTTGCTTTCCTCTTGGCTGCTACTTCCATGTTCTCTAATCTTTCTCACTTTGATTCTTCCCTGTTTCTGGTCTCTCTTTTCCTAAGCATGTCCTTTTCTCTCTCCTATGTGCCCTCCTGACCAATGTGCCTTTCACCTAACAGTGATGCTTCTGGGCCGGGCAGAGAGGAGACACTGTAGGTTTCACAGCGGGGGCAGGGAAAACCTGTTATGTTTGTGTTTTATGGTGTCTGAAAGAAGAAAAGGTACAAGGAAAGTATTCACATACTCCCTTAACCACCACCACTTATGAAGCAACTGCTCCTCTGGCTCTTGATTGCAGGGTAGGATCCTCACCTGGCAGTGCCCATCTGAGGCAGAACCCCATTGGGGAGTTCTGCTTCCACACCTGTCCTTCTCCAAGCGGTCTAATAAACCTCCTTTGGCCTGGCTTGTGCGGGGGCTCAGAGTTATTATTGAAGGAGTTTATGGTCCTGTTGTCTAAGCTTACATTTAGACTGGAAATCCAGCTTTCCGTGACACCTGAGAATTGCGTGTCGTGTTTGTTTGCTTTGGCAGTGGCTTTGCGTTATCCTGGTGGTTGATCTGCACTTCAATCTGTATTTTGTGTCATCAGCTTGAGGTTAGCAGATTAACATTTTAATTAACACCAGCACATTCACAGCACTACAAAACGCTTGAGTAAATCTGTCTCCTCACGTTGGACACTGTATGGGAACAGGCTTTCAACGTGGTCTTGTTTCAGTTATGGAATAAGCAGGTTCTATAACCCAGATCCTATAATCTGTGTTTAAAGCATTTCCAGCAGTCGAGAAATTTTACAGGAAATCCTCCACAAGTTTGTGCTAGGCATTGTGTTGTTTAAACAAGACCCCTTTTTAAACAGCACCTTGTGAGCTTGTGTGTCAGCAAGTGAGCAGCTGTCACAGATGATGCTGTTATGTTACCTTGCTCTGAATCTCTGGCTGTACAATTTGCTGCATTTCTTCTAAGGACTCCTCTGCCAGAAAAAAAAAAGGTTGGGCAGCAAACCAATTCTTTGGCTTGGCAATCACAAGCATCTTCCTGTTTTTATTGGAAAGAGGTGGTCTTTGCTATTTAGTTCTAATTTCAAGGACGTTCCCTCATTGGTTTCTGCTTCTGAAAATGATTGAATTTTTCCTGCAGGTAGGAGAAAGCTGGGACTGGGGGCAGAAGCACTGGCCTCCCTGCTGTTTATGGTTGGCTGCACATGTCCCTCTGGTTTTAAGAGGGTGCAGCTGTCTGGAGAAAATGAGAGGACTTGGTGAGGTGCAGCAGCACTGCAAAACTAAAAACCACACAAAGTGCAGTTTCAGGTGTGAATTGTGCCGCTTCGCAAGGGCTGCTGAACTCGTGGTGGGACAATCAGCGTGGCCATAATCATTTCACCAGGGCCCTGGCACGTAAGTGACCCCTCCGAAGGTAAACGAGCGCAGTTACCTCTTCTGTCTTAGAGCTGTTGGATCCTTCACCCGCAGCGAGGTACCCCTGTTACAGGAAGGCCTTGGCTTTGTGCGGGGGTTTGTAAAATCATGGAAGTGTTAAGGTTGGAAAAGACCTCCAAGAACATAAAACTCAACTGCTAACCCAGCGCTGCCAAGTCCACCCCTAAATTAAGTGCCACAACTACACATCTTCTAAATACCTCCAGGAAAGGTAACTGTGAGCAGGAAGACCCCATTTCACCAGGGTCACTGCCTGGCTGGGAACAATTAACAGCTGCTGACTCAGGCAAATCTCTGGCACTGATTAACCACTGCCAGGGACCAGGCAGAGGGGTGGGATGGTGACGGAGCAGCGATTGGTTTGTGTCTGAGGACGGAGGGTGGGATTTGCGGCTTCTCTGCTCTGGGTTACACCACTGGGAGAGGATCTTCCTCCTCGGAAAGCACATAGCGCCTGGGAGGTGGGAGCTGTGTGTAAGCAGGGAGTGCTTGGGGTTCAGCAATGTCTTTCATCCAGGTAGACAAGGACTCAGATTTTCCTCTCCAAAATCTCCCCTATGGGGTTTTCTCCACGAAGGAGGAGGTGAGTAGCAGCGAACTTTGTTCTTGAGGTGGTGTAATTGTTCAGGGCTTTGAGAGAGCAGAATTTCCCAGCAATGTGGGATAGAGGAAGACTTCCCAGCCTGAGACACACAGGCTTCCTGACTTGATGGCAAAATTGTGTCTGCCATGCTGTCTGTTTCCTTAGGGTGATTATTTTGATGTCAGCTCCTTTGAAACTGCACAAGAGAAATCAGAAGTGTTACTACTGATGAGAAGTACTTTGGCTAATGAGTACAGTAGTTCTTGTGTGGTTTTGACCATTTTTGTGACATCATTAAATCTGTGTTTGACGCTTTCACTCCTTACGTAGAGGCACAGCACATTTCACACTCAACTTTTATGTTTTTAACTCAGTCCTTCGTTTTCTTTGTGACTGTAATCACACCACGCCCCTTAAGAAGCCCCATTAACTACTGCTCTTGGGTGGTTTGTTGGTGGCTGTCAAAGCATTAAACCAGGACACCAAATGTGTGTTTTACCTGTTTTTGCAGCTGACCTGTTGTGTTTAATTGGGTGTATGTTTGTGCAGTGCTGCATTAAACGTGTGCAAATGTGTCGTGTTTAAAGCTGGGCCCAAAGCCTGCGGGTTGAGCCAGCTCCAGGCCTTCTATTTTATGATCACCTAAGAAAATGTGGCTCAACCTTTCTGCCAAAGAGGTAGCTCCCAATTCCCAATTTTCATGAGAACTGAGCCCAGTTAGGCTGAACCTCACACCTCCGAGTGCCTGATGGGATGGAGCTCCAGAGATGTGTCCTGCTGGAGAAAGGGAAACAAGCCAAGAGGTGCTTCTCAGAAGGGAAAAGTGGAGAACTTACTTGTCATTGCGTATGGAAACTTCATGATTATCTCCTGGTTTCTACTGCTTATCCGTGTAGGTTTTAAAAAAAATTTAAACCACAAGATTGTGTTTTCTGATGTGGTATTTTCCAAAGATAAAACTGAGATGGTGCTCAGTTTAATCTGTTCCTAGATGTGTGTGCTGTTATCTAGCAAGTTTGGATTATTTTTCTGCCTTCTTCAGTAACTGTTCTCTGAAAAAAAACCTTCGCTCAAATCCTATGAAATGACAGGCAAGACTTAGAGAAATTATTTAGGAGAATAATGTTCTGATAGTAGCTGAATGTTTTAATGATTTCAGGCTAAAACAATCGGTGTCATTCCTGACTGTCCCCGTTACAGATTAACCTGACGTGACCTTTAGTTTTTTTCTGCAGGAATGTTTGCTGAATAAATACTTACTACCACTTTTGGGATCTTGTTTGGAAATTAAAGGTTAAAAAATAGGTTTAACAGCATGGATCTTTGAAAATGGCTATTTTGGTGAGCTGCTTTTCAGAGTGGCTGTGATAGTTTGTCTCTATTTGCCCGAAGACACAAATAGTGGAGGCTGTGGTGTGTTCTTGCCCCGTGCAGCTGCCGTGGGTCTGTTAGTGCTGCTGCCCCGCCATCGCCGCCGGCTCCGCACGCGCCCGGGGCATGAACAGGAGCTTTGTGTCCTGGGCTGCATCTGCCAGGGGGTGCAGCCACATCCCCCCACGTGTGTGGGATGCTGTTCCTGCAGCGAGGATCCAGCGGGGATCCAGGCTGGGCTCTGCGTGCGGGTCCTGGGCTCCTGGCCTGGGGTGAGGATGGGTGATGTAGGGTGGCCTCATCCGATGTGGCACAGAAATCGTGTGCCTGAGCATGATGTGCTGCCTTCCTGGTATCACCAGAGTAGTACAGAGCACCCTCAGTCCTCTGGGGTGCAGAAATGCCTGTTTCTCCAATGGCATGCCCACAGGGATGGGATCCGTCCTGCCCATAGCCCCTCCCTGCTTCTGTCCACCACTTGCAGAAGGAGCGGCAGTGTTTTCCTACTTCACAGCTTATTCTACATGTATGAGCTTATTCTGCAATGCTTGTCATTAATGAGGGGTGGGCAAATACCTCTGGGGGAAAGAGGGCAGGGAAAGAAACCTCTGCTTGTTGTGCTGTCCTTTCTCCAAAAGATGGGGATGAGGCTCTTTTCCACCCCTCAAGGTCTGTGGGGAGTCTGCAGTGATGCTCTGCCCATGGGTCTGAGCATTTTTCAGCAGCCAGACTCAGACTGGCTCTTGGTGGTCCTTTGCTGTGGTACCAGACCTTTGTCCTGGATGGGTTAAAGTCTCTGTGGTCACTGTTTTCCCCTGTGTCCTCTTTGGGGCATTTTTGGGTACAAGTATAAACTCTTCTTCTCTTCCCCCCCTCCTCTCGCTGCTTCACAGCCTCGGCACAGGCTTGGGGTAGCAATTGGAGACCAGATTTTGGATCTCAGCGTCATTAAACATCTTTTCAATGGACCAGCTCTTGCCAAACACCAGCACGTTTTTGACCAGGTATTTATCAGAGTCTGTTCTGATTTCCACACGCGTTTTAAAAATGTTCCATAAGGGACTTCAGCAGCTTGTGGTGAGATAATGAACATGAACTGGAAATATGTTGTCAGGTGGGTTCTGGTAGAGCGAAAACCATCACAGGTGTGATAGCAAGGAGAGCAGAGATGGTGGGGGTCCAAAAGTCATTTTCCAGGAAAGTGTTATCAGCCTTTGGCAATGCACGGGTCTGAGATGAAGCCCTAAATGTTAATTCGCTCTTGCTTGTGCCTTCAGCACTCCATGGATGGGATATTAATGACGGGGAGGTTGTGTTAAGGATGAAGGTGAATACAAATGACCTCTGACTACAGCTGGTTGAGATACCAAAGCTGCCAGGGCCTGCAATTTTGTGTTAGGATGGGGTGATGCAAACATGCAGCAGGTCCTGCTGCAGAGGACTTGTGGTGTGCAGGTGGGGGTGCAGGCAGCTGCATGACCCTGGTCACGGGCGTCCAACACCAGGATGAAAGTGTGGGACGTCTTCCTGCATGTGAAGGACGAGCAAAACATGGTCTTTTCTTTCCCCCCACCCGCCGTGTCGCTGTCAGCCCACCCTGAACGCCTTCATGGGGCTGGGCCGGCCGGCGTGGACCGAGGCCAGGGCTTTCCTGCAGAGGCTGCTGTCAGCTGGAGAGCCCACCCTGAGGGACAACGCAGAGCTGCGGAGAAGGTGAGGGAGCAGAGCGTGGCTGCAGGCACGGTGAGATGTCAGCTGTGCCCTGTGTCACCTGAGTGACAGGGCACCAAAACCGACCGTCTGACGTGGCCACCTGCCTCCTACGTGGGAATTAGCTGGGGGTTGTGCACACTGAGTGCTTCCTTCTCTTAATTACGGAAAGATTAATCTCTGATTAATCCTGTGACTGCCCGCAGATCCAGGATGTCACCCTCCACCTGGAAGCAGTGAGCTCTGCCCTGGGGTGTGTCCGGACCTGCTGCTTCTGTGGAGGCGTAGTAGGGCTGCCCAGACTGGGCTGGGCTGGTCCTCTGACCACGGCCGCTTCACCATGGCCTTCCATGGAAACACGGCTTCAAGGGTCTCCACCTCTCCCACCTCCCCCTGTGCCTCCCTCCCTGCCTGTCACACCTGGAGCAGGCATGGGGAGACCCCCCCAGTCTGTCCTCAGCAACCACTGGGCTTTGCTAAAACTGAGTGTGTGGTCACGAACTGGCTTCAGATTTGGGGCAGTGCAGTGGTGCAGGGGCAGGAGGGGAGGGCTGTGCTCTGTTCTGTGCTGTGCTGATGGAAAACCTGTGTGTCCATGAATCCCACACCTCTCGTTTGTCCGGAGTGATGCTTTTAACACCACAAGTGCCTGCCCTGGCAGTGAGCAGGAGCTGTCCCTCCCTGCCCTGCTGGGGTGATTGGGAGGACTTAGGCTCCCTTGTGCAGGAGAGGGGTTGAACTGCTGCTTGCCACATGGATCTTCCCTGAGCAGGGCCGGCAGTTCTGATCAGACACCCCAAGAGCCACGTGCCATGAGCTCATCCTTCCCATGCAGCAGAGGTGGTGGTGTCCTGGGCATGGGCACTGGGGGTTTCTCTGTGCCCCTTGGGAATCCAGCCAGTCCCAGGGATGCCCCCTCCCCACTCCCACCCTGACAGCTGCTCCTTTGGGTGTAACCATCCCAGTAGCAGCAGCCTGCGCTGTCGCCAGCTTTTCTGCAAGGTCTTTTTGCTGCAAGGCTGTGCAAACTGAATTAAGGAAGGAGCTGGGAGAGCGAGTCAGCCTCTTCCACGCTTCTTATGGGTGGGAGCTGCAAGTTTCCCGAGAGCTGAAGGCATCATTTTTCATTTCAGAGCATTTGTACCTCAAGCTTCTGCGACGATGCACCTGCCCGCCCACATCGGTGAGTGCCCCGCAGCCAGGGGCTCCTCGGCGCTGCCCTTTGCTCCCACATGGAGCAGCTGCTTTATTTCCAGCTTGCTCAGACAGACAGATCATAGCTGTGACAGGGAATGGGTTTTGCAGCAGCCAGAAGTAGATTATTGTACATAATGAAAGGTAGGTGCTGTCCGTGGAACAAGAATAAAAGCCTGGGGAAGCTCAATAGCAGCCAGAACACTCCTGGATGCAATTTCTACTAAATCAGGGGTGTCTGGTGGTACATAACTCCTGTCATTGGATTGGCATCACCAAAGGCCTTTGTGACTAGAGCCAGGCAAGAAACAGTTGTTCAGTTTCCAACAATTTCCCCTTTTGCCATCAGAAAATAATTCAGGGGTTGCAAAGTTTCCAAGGCAGATACTCCAGCACAGCCTCATAAACAAGCAGGAGTTTCCACTCCCAGACCATTACTCTGCATCCCAGATCTTGCCTCCAGTCCCATAAGGCCATGGGCTGCGTTGGGATTAAAATATTCATATAGATACATAAGCATTTTCTGGTTTTAACAGGAGTTTGTATTTGGACCCAAACCAACTTGATCAAAGTCACTTGAGGGCGTGACCTTCACAGGGGCAGGGATGTGAACTCGCCCATTTTCCATCCAAGCTCTGTTCTGGGTTGGCTTTTGCCTTCCACGGGGCACAGCACTGGTTGGGGACAAAGCCTAGCCTGTCCCACAGGAACCATGAGGAGTTCCCGCAGGTGTGATACCTTCCTGAAGATCGTTTTGGAAATGGTTTGAACATGCCGGGAAATTGCTGGCTCCTGGCTCCCACGAGTGCTGGGAACCGAGCACTGCCCTGGAGTGACAGAGGTGTTCCACACAGGCACAAGGCATTCGGGATTCCTCAGCACTCACGAGCAGCTCTGTCCTGTGTGTGCTTCCAGCTTCTCCTGAGTGGCTGCATCCTCCTCTGGGAGACTGGAACTGCAGGGGATAACTTACTGCTGGATAACTTATTGAGCTCACTAGCAAATATAATGCAAATGCACCTTCCCAATTTGTGTCTTTCCCTCATTGCCTCCGTTTTCCCGTGGATCCGGAGGGTGGGAGCTGTTTGCAGGGATGGCAGCAGAGGGCAGCAGCTGTCCTGAGTATCGGCCCGGTGCCTGCACTCGGTGCCGCCGGCAAGAGGAAAAGCAGCGGGAGTTGCCTTGTCTCCGGGAAGGGGGCTGCTGCTTTATATCCTGCGCTTTCCCTCCTCTTCTCTACCGCAGACTTAAAAAAAAAAAGCGCCATTTTTGCCTGCATAATTTATAGGTGAACTGTTAATCACCCCTTTATGGTATTAATGACATCCCCCGAGCGCTCTCGCTGCCTCCTTTCCTGCTCTTTTCATTGCCAGCAGCATATGATGTGCTTTAGCCCCCACAGATGAGGGGCTTTCCTGCCACTGATCCCTATTTTATGGCTTTTTTTCCTCCTGCAGGAGATTACACTGACTTCTATTCTTCACGCCAGCATGCCACAAACGTTGGGATCATGTTCAGGGGGAAGGAGAACGCTCTGATGCCGAACTGGTGGGTGGCTTGGATTACTTTCTAGTGCAGCATTATTTTGCAGGCTTATCTATGCGTATATGTGATGTTTTAGAGGTCTGAGTAGTTTTTCAGGGTCACACTGGCTTCAGGTCATAGCAGATGAGAATCAGTGTTGTCCAGAGTTCAATACCGGAACCAAACCCCACATTCCCCCAGCCTCAGCTCAGTCTGCACTGCCCTCTATTGCAGTGGCCACAGCAGTTACTGTGCAGCCCCCCCAGTTCAAAGACAAATATACTTAAAAAATTAGGTTTTGCTGAGTGACAAGAAAGCAGAGTTTAATATCCAAGGAATCAGTTGGAGCAGTGGCAGGGAAGTGCATTAAGTCGGCAACATGGCTTTGGATTATATTTCACTTCCATCCTTATATCAGGGTAAGGTGTTGAGGTCTTTGCCTGTCTATATAGAGCTCCTTCTCCTTGTATCTCACACTCCCGTGGTGCTTCCACCCCAAAAAGCTGCTCTGGCACACAGCTAACCCAGGCACTGTGGTGCTCTTTCTCAAGGCTGCACTTACCTGTGGGTTATCACGGCCGGGCATCGTCTGTTGTGGTGTCTGGGACGCCCATCCGGAGACCCGTGGGACAAACGAAACCTGACAATGGTGAGTCTGTGGGAGGATTTTAATGTGGATTATTACTTATTTTGATTTTTAATTTTGCTCCACATTATAAATTAGTGAAGTGGAAGGGTCTGGGATTCCTTGCCTAAAGCCCAGCCTGGGGTCAGGGCAAGAGAAAGCACTGGTTTAAGTCCATTCTCTGTTCCATGCCAAGCAGCACCAGCTGCTGTTTCTTCTGGCCATTACTTCTGCTTTCCTACCTGCATCCCTGATGTAAAATATTCTTTCTTCTACCTCTAGATAAACCTCCAGTGTTTGGTGCTTGTAAACGTCTGGATATTGAGTTAGAAATGGTGAGAGGTTTTTTTTTTTCTTGTTATGACTTGAAAAACATTAAAATAGAAACAGGGAAGAAAGGGTGAGTTTAGCTTCTTCTCAACAGAATGTCCCATAAGGTCCATTCCTGTGTTCCTCTCTGAGCTGTCAGTGCTGCAGGCAGTAAAGATTTCTGTGGGGAAAACCTTCCCTTTGGACGAGGAGCAGGGTGCCTTAGCTCGTTGGGAGGTTTGCTCTCACAGCTCTCAGGCTGGAAAAAGCTCACCTGGCCAAAGCTGAGCACCAGTGGAAGAGTCTGGCAGCAGAATTCCTTCCATCAGCCACCGCAGCCTGTTTCCTGGTTAGCAGTTACCTCTGCACTGCAGCCAGGATCTTTCAGTGGACGCTGGGGGTTTGGAAGTACAGGCTGTCTGCACCTCGAGCTAGAGCAGAGGAAGCCCTGAGTTCCTGTGAGTGGGATTCAAGCTCCTCATTCTCCTGCCTGGAAAGCTGAAACCTGTGCTGTGGGTGTTGTAAAAAAACGTGCTGGGAAGGCACATCATGCTGTGGTCCAGAAGGAAGAGTTTCATAGGATTATATTAAGATTTATATCATTTTAATGGCTTATATAATTTTTCTATGATTTATTCCCAATCTTTCCCCTTTAAAAAAAAAGAAGTGGAAGAAGCATATTACTGATGAAAATGGTTATAAAAATGAAGTGAAAGTCTTTAATGCTGTGTGCTTTGCCAGTCAGTGCTATAAGGGGGGATGCAGTCCCATGAAGTGGGGTTCCCTTGGTGCTGCCATAGCTCTGCTTTGCAGCCTGAGTTCTACTGCTGGCTGCTGCAAGAACAGAAGGAAAAACTTCCATATTGTTGACAGAAAGAGACAACCGAGATTCCCTGCGGAATCCTCTGCATGTGCAGGCAGTAGATTCCTAAGGGAGCGAGTGCAGGCACCCAGTTCATGGCCTGCTTTACTTAGTTGGGCACATTTCTCCACCTGCCTGTTCTTCCCCACTGTCTCATCGGGCTCCAACCACGTTCAGTATCCCCTTGGATGACTTTAAACTCCTTCCTGTTCACTGCCTGCAGCAATCAGTCCCTTCAGTGGGCAAACCTGTTCTGCATCCGGACTGTAATTAGGATTTTTCCTCCTGCATTTTGACAACATCATGCCCTTGTTTAATGCCTGTCTCTTAGCAACACAGAGCTCTTAAGTAATTCAAGCCTGCCAGCTTCATGAAGGGAAGAAAAGGGGAGCAGGCCATAGGTTTTGTCCAAATGTGTATGGGAAATGGTGCAAAACCCATCCTGTCCAGCCTGTGTTGCTGCTGTCTGTAACTTGTTGCTGTTGTACCCAGGCCGGAGATTAACGAGGCATCCAGAATTCAGGAGAACGGAATTATTTATTAATATACAGATGGGTTTTTATACGTTAGCTCACTTAATGTTTGCTTGAATGGCAGAAAATTATTTGACCTCTGACCAACCACCCATCAGGGTGATTGGTCAGTCCACACAACACCCATTTCAAAATATTTTTCTCAAAATATCATAACAATCCTTTGGTAAAAACAGCAGGTGTAAAGATAGAGAAATAGTTTACAAAAACCCTTAACAGTGTTTTTCATAGCTTCTGTGAGAAACATAAAGTTCTCACAGAATGCAGCAGAAAGCTGAAAAATTCCTCTGCTAAAGCTTTGCAGTGTCCACAGTAACTCTCCGTGCAGTTAAAGATTTTTAGCTTCAAAAACACAATCAACATGTTGCTTTTCGATTTCAGGCGTTCTTTGTAGGTCCTGGAAACAAGTATGGGGAGCCCATTCCCATCAGCAGAGCCCAGGAGCACATCTTTGGGATGGTCCTGATGAACGACTGGAGCGGTAACCGGTGCTGTGGGAATCTGCCTGGAGAGGGGGTTACAGCATCATGGGAAACCCTAGAGAGGGATAAATTACATGTTTTAATAGAACGCTGATCCCTGAAATCACTGGGTACGATTGAAAGGGATGAAAATGAAGTGTTGCCTGTATTTTTCAGTGCCTGTATCAATCCATCTTCGATCAATTAGCAGAACCAGAAATTGCTGCCTAATGAAGATTTATTTACTTACGAAAGGGCTAATATCAGTCTAGTTTCTTCTGGGCAGGGATGGAGGAGTCCTAAGAATGGTGATACCAAGGATGGTGATTGATTTCAGTGTCAGGAAAAGGATTTGGCAATCACAAATCCCTCAGTCTCGGCGAAGATTTAACTTGTTGAAATCCGCCCTATGAGTGGCAAAGACCATTAGCTGGGTATAAAAACATTAATTAAACTGGGGGTAAAAAATACTGGTTAAATAGGGTGTGTTTTGTTTTACTTATTGCTGATTTATCTTCCTAATCTAGCTGGTCTAAGAAAATTGGGTTGAAGCTTTGAAATGGATTGATTTAAATTAGGATTTGGGCACAACAACTAGAAAAGGGTGGGGATAACGTTTTCAATTCATGTTACTCTTTCACGGGTCTGTTGGATGTGCAGTTCCTAGGATATGTTTACCTGCATTGCTTTGAATGTTCTCTTCCCAGCCCGTGACATCCAGAAGTGGGAATATGTTCCTCTGGGTCCTTTCCTGAGCAAGAGCCTCGGCACAACCATCTCTCCGTGGGTTGTCACCATGGAAGCTCTCATGCCATTCGTGTTGCCAAACCCTGTCCAGGTTAGCAAGGGAAAGGGTTGAGCTAAAGGAAAAGCAGTGCTGGAAAAATCTCAGCAGAGCTGGAAGATCCCAGCAGTAGAAATCACTGAGCTGTGTCCGTGCCAAGGATTGTCTCCATGGAATTTACAGTTGTGATTCTGCTTCTGAGCAGATGGAGGCACCCAGGGCCCTCTGAGTTCAAGTGCTCACTGGTGTCACTGGCCCTGGCACACGGTGTGCTGTCATCCTGCTTGAGCAGGCCAGAAAAATCATCTCTAAAACACCTGGAAAATAAACTAATCAGAGCTTCTTCTGGGTCTCTGGTAGCACTTAGCAGCCAGCAAGTGGTGGAGAGAGGGTGGAGTCAAGCCAGAACACTTTGTTCAAGCATTTCCAGTTGTCTATATCATGTAGCTGGTTAAAACTGGAAAAGATAACAGAGTCTTGCAGAGACCTCACCGTCTTCTCTGTGCAGGCACAGAGCAAAGGTGTGCTGGCACTCTATCTGTGTTGGATTAACTTTCAGGCTGAAATGATGGACATGGCTTTTGCAGACCTTGTGCAGAAAAAGGAATTGGATTATAGGGATATCGTGTCTGTTCAGAAAGAACTTTAAAAGTGTATGCATGAGACCAAACATAGCAATAACCTGAGCAGTAAGAATGGTGAAGTGGATGGGTTGTGCAGCACAGGCTGGGTACACAAATACTCACTGGAATGGCCTGTGGATTTTTTCCTTTTTGTTTAGGCTATGATGTGTTTTATATGCTTTTAGGATCCTAAGCCGCTGCCCTACCTTCAGGATAAAGAGCCCTACACTTTTGACATCAAGCTCTTTGTTGCTGTTAAAGGTACGGCAAAGCTGAGTGGGTTGCAAAGCTGAAATTGCCAATTAAATATTGTGGCACCACCACACCTTTGGGGCACTTTGCTCTGGGCTTCGCGCTCCTTCTTTTCCCTCTTTGCCCGGATTGCCTCTTGTCAGAGAAAGAGGCAGAGCTCCTCCTGCGCCCCGCTGGCTGTGCAGCAATGTGCCAAGCAGGGAATGCCCCCCAGGTGGTCAGCTCCCCTTGAGGAGGGTCCTTGAGGGGTCTCCTTGCAGAGGCAGGGGTCATCAGGGTGTGGAATGAGCAGATTTGTGTGGGATCCAGATGTTAACCCAGCTCAGCCCCCAGCCTATGGCCCTGCTGACCACTAGGTCCAGGTGTTTCTCCTGTAGGAGAGCAGGGAGTAGGAAATGGGCAGCTTGATGCTCCTCCAGTGCAATCCACACACTTGTTTTCTATGAAATCCCAGTCTTCACAGCAATAGAAAATGTTACTACTGGTTTCTCGCTAGGGATTACAATGATAAACGAAGTCTCCATCCATCTGTAAAATAAAAAGACTCCAACATCATTCATCCAGCACAAACAAATTGCTTCTCTCTTTCTTATTCTTTATTTTCTGCAGGAGAAGGAATGAGCACGCCAACTTCTATATGCAGATCCAATTTCAAGGTAAGGCTCCAGTATCTTTTGTTTATTTGCAATCTTGCTGATGCCATCAGCTTCAGCCCTAGGCAATTTCAAACACTGCTTTTTGCATTGGACTCTTAGAACAGAATCATAGAATCTCCAAGGTTGGAAAATACCTCCAAGATCTTCGAGTCCAAATGTTAACCCAGCACTGCCAAGCCCACGACTAAACCGTGTCCCTCACACCCACACACCTTTTGAACACTTCCAGGGGTGGTGAATCCACCAGTTCCCTGGGTAGCCTGTTCCAGTGCAGCTGAAGATCAGATCTGAGTGTCTGCATAGGAGACAGAGGGAAGAAGTTGGAAGATGGTGATAGTTCCCCGCTGTGAGGTGGGAACACCTGAATGCTCGATGAAGGGGACAGCTCTTTCTCCTGCTAGGTTTGGGGTGCTCAGAGCATCCTTAGCTCTGTGGCCGTTTGGCAGGGAGCTGTGAGAACAGAGGACTGCAGGAAGAGGGAATTGCCTCTTGCAGTACAGCTCTGCAGTCACAGCTCTGATTTAGATGCCGCTCACTGCTGCCAGCCTGGGTCTGCCTCGTCCCCTCTGTGGGCAGCGCGGTGGCTCTGCCTCCACCCCCTGATTGAAGCCAGGAGATTTATGTGCCAGCTGCAGCAATTCTCAATCAATTTCATATTCACATTTGGCTCTTTGCATGGTAATTACCTTAATCAGTAAATCAGTAGTCAGCAAATCAGTAATAAGTAGATTTTTCTATAAGGCTGTTAAAATACTGGGTGTAATCATGGAGCCTGGGTCAGCAGTGCTGGCCTTAGAGAGGAGGAAGAGGAAAAATGACATCCAGCTGAAATAAGAAAAATTTTAAGGGACTAAATTGCATGTTAAAGTGTGGGTTTTATGAATGCCACAGGCCAGGCCACGTGACTCCATTCTGTATAGCCTAATGGGCCACCAGAGGGGTTTGTCCTCTGTTGCCTTGTTGCTTTAGCCTCCTCTTCCTCCTTCCTCCAGCACATGTACTGGACCATGAAACAGCAGCTGGCTCATCATTCCATCAATGGCTGCAACCTCAGACCTGGAGACCTCCTGGCCTCTGGCACCATCAGTGGACCCGTAAGTGTTGAAACAATGACAGTCACTGGTCAGCAGCTCAAAACCAACTGAGCGGGGCGTGGGTTTAAACCCTGCCTGATCTGAGCACCACGAAACCATCTGCAGTTCTTTCCCAGGCACTCTTTGGGCCGCTGCTTTGGTAGCTCAAAAATCACACTGAGAACTGGTTTGGTTTGGGTAGAGTTTTTGTTTGGCTGGTTTTCTATGTTGTTGAGTTTTGGGGTTTTGATCTCCACTGTACTTCTTTCCCTAAGAACTCTTTTACAACAGATGCAAATTAACTTCTGTGCGAACACATCCTCACAATCCATTTACTCTCTATGAAATGCAGCTTTTTATTTCTGAAAAGAATGTGAAAGGTACCTGGGTATAACTTTTAGTTTCTCCAATGAAGTTGGAGCCAACTTCACAAGCTGTTAGTCCCCCTGAGCTGCCATATGGACAGCGACTGCAATATATGGCCAACTCTCACTTTCTGAAACACCAAATACAAATCCTGTGCGTGCTGTCACGAAGACAGCCTCAGGTAAGCTATTTGCAAGCTGGGATGCCTGTACTTCTCTTTCGAGCGTTTCTGAGGTGCTTTTTGAATCTTCAAATTATTGCACTGCAGAATGACATTAAAGACTCACAAACACTCTCCAGCTTTTTGTTCTTCTGAAGAACAAAATGTAATTAAAAATCTTAAACGTGACAACATAAAAGCACTGGATTTGTAGAAGTCTCCTCCACTTGTTTCCATTCTTGCCGTGGCAGACCCAAACTGCTTTAACAGGTTGAACACTGTTAAATACACCAGATAACAGCTGTAAGCATCACTGCTAATATCCAGCAAGCAATTAAAATGCAAAGTCAGGAAAAGGACCCAGTGTATCAATGAATTAAATCAACAGCAAAACTCTGTTCTGTAGAGGTAACTTACTTGTGTGTCTGCTCTCAGCAGCAAGAAGCTGAACAGCAGGAAAGATACTAAAAAATTGTTTATTTGTTTATGAACTCTTGCTGCAGGAGCCAGAGAGCTTTGGCTCCATGCTGGAGCTGTCCTGGAATGGAACAAAAGAAATCCCTCTTGGCAGTGGACAGTCTCGTAAATTCCTGCAGGATGGAGATGAAGTAATTTTAACAGGTAATGGCTGGATAACTGCTCTGACACTGCAGCAGGGACACATTTCCATAGGTTGGTCCCAGCAGGACAAGCACCTGGTGTGGAGCTGGACTGTTCTATACATACCTGCCATGCAAGCACAGTTGTTCCCATCCTGCCTGTCAGGAGGCTAAAGCAGGTGGACGGAAATTTCCCTGCCATAAATGCTTTCTCGATGAGATTATTTGCTTTGCTAAGTCCTTACTTGCTGTGCCACTGTGTGAGCACCAAGGGGATGATGGAGGTAGGTTTGCCTTTATGGGCAAAAATACCCTGGGACTAGGAGCAGTTGATGTATTGCTTCCACCCCGGTCCAAGTTTGCATGTGGAGCAGAGCTTGGCAAATGCTGAAAAAAGTTATTTTTCAAATAATATTTCATTTGTAACCTAGGCATATTCAATTAAGTGTGTTGCAAATCAAGTATGTGGGAAACAGCACAAAGCCTGCTGGAACAGCTGACCAGCTCCACTCTGAAAAGGGCTCTGCTTGAGAGCTGTTTCATGCTGAGACATGGTTTTAGTTTTCATCTTGATAATCTAAGGATTTTATGAATTAAAATCTACCACAATGCTTTATGATCTAAATCCCACTCCTACTTCTTTTTAAACCAAAGCCTAGTGCAAAACAAATCTATTTTTCCCTTTCCTCTCATCTTTGTGGCTTCGGGGCAGCAAATATTTGGCAAGAAGAGCCATGAGAAACTTTTGTTTCAAGCCTGCAGTGTCTTTGCTATGTCATCTACTGAGATTTTAGGGAATGTCTTGTGGGATGTTGTGCGTCACCAGCTGAGACCCAGCCAGTGCCACACCTGGCTCTGAGCAGCTCCATCCTGCTGATGTGATCAGAGATATCTGCACAGGAACAAGTGGCTCAAGCGATGGGAAAACACTTTACGGGTGTGACTGAGGGCAGAGGAAATGTGAGTGACAAACACCCGGGCAGCTGCCTCAAGGTGTGATGCCAGTATGTGCCTGCGTACCTGGGCCTGCTCAACCCAACCAGAACTCTCAGGATTTTTGACAAAACAGTTTAAAATTACAATCTCTTTTTTCCCCCCCAAAAAAAATTTAACAAAAGCCAAAAGTTTTCTGTGGTTAAAAAAAAAAAGAAAAAAGTAATGTATGTATTCCTGTCCCCTGGCAATGACTCCACAGTGGTTTTGGTGGTGCCGCAGCCAGAGCCCTACTGGCTCCTGCCTGGCAGCCCATCCAATAGCCTTGAAAATCGTGTTTCTGTGAGGTGCTGCCAATTTGACAGAGGAAGATGCTGAGAGAACTGGAGATTGAGGTGTGCTGGAGAGAGCCGTAGGTGACGAACCCGAGGATTCCCCAGTGCCTCTGACATCCTTCAGCCTCCCAACAGCCCAATGACTGCTCATGCTGCAACGTAGAGGTATCTCACACTGCTCTCTCCAGGCTCCCCATATACCCAGGGACACTCTCCCAGCAATTCAAAGTGCCACACTGCCCTCCAGAGTCACCAATCTCCCTCCAGTAACTACGCCAGGAGCCCTAAATTAGGGTACAGTGAGGTATGATGAACATTCCTGTGGAGTTGCACCCTGACATCCCTACTGGCAAGGAGCACCTCGCAGTTTGGGGGCTGCTGGCATGGGGAGCCAGCTCAGGGACGAATGGGACCGGTCCATGACCCACATTGTTCTTCAGGCTTCACAAGCTATGTTAATTAATTAAATACTTTGAGTCCTGAATGTCTTCAATCTTTAAAGATGGCACGGTGGCATTGCTGCTGAGCAGGGTGAAGGCAGTGGGACAGTCCCACGTCCCTGGATCAGCATGCTGGGCTATTTGACACTAGCACAGTTTGTGGCTGTGGAGCCAGGGCATTGCAAGGAGCCGGGTGCTGCTGGGGCTGTGTGCTGGGACAGTTTGGGAGCTGCTCCTGTTTACTGGTGCGTGGCAGCCCCAGCGCCTTAAGGCACCCTTGGGGCAGGGCCGGTGCTATTCCATCCTCTCCCGAGGCACTGTCATAAGCTCTTGCCAAGTGCTCAACACATCATTTCTAGTTTCCTGTTTCAGCTTTGTGTTCTTACTCCCCACGTGGGACCTATTTCAGAGACCTAGCGCATAAAATGAGAGAAATACGTTTCTCCCAAGAAGTGTCTCAGGGAGGGAGCATTGCAGGGGAAGGGCTGCTGGTGCTGTTGGCAGCTGCTTGCAAAACCCCCTCAGTAGCTCCTTGGCACACACAGAGTCCAGGCCAGGGCTGCTGGCAGCACAGGGCTTGCTTTGTTCAGTGTGCTGCTCCTTGGCACTGCTCTAAATCATGCCTGACAGCAGGGATAACCAAACTGGACTGAAATAATCAGCTGCTGCTCCAAGGAAAGCTGGCAATGAAGCCTAATGAGTCAAATGGAAGCTGAGCTGAGCCTTACAGTGCCTTACTGCACTGCTGCTTAGGGATGAGGATTACCTGGCGGACACCAGGACAGTGTCTGTGGCTTTACACAAGCACTTAGAGACACCACTGTGCTTGGAAAACTTCATTTCAGGCTGGCTGTGAGAGCTGCACTGTGGGTTAGAGCTGGCAGGGTCTCTCCTTGCACTGCAGTAACTTTGGCTGCCCTGCAGCCTGAGCCCACCCTTTCTCTTCCTCAGAGGAGGTTTCCACTGATCTGTGCTAAGGGTGGGAATTAGGGTCTGTTCTGCTGAGCTACTTCTTAGCTTCTTGAAGGCAGCTGTTTTTTTATTGCATGCAGGTGATTTTCCATCAGGAAAATCCATCTCTAGCTATGAAATCAGTCCTTAAAATGCAGCACGTGCCACTTGGCCTTCCTTTGATCAGCTGCTGTAGCAATAGGCTACAGTAGGTCTCCTCAGCTGTTTCTTCCCAGAATAGACTTCTCAGATGGGCTAGAAGGCCCTGTCTGTGTCCCCTCCCCTGTTTGCCTGCAGCTTTGCTGGTGGCTGCTGTTTGTGGAGCAGCTTGGCCGGCCCACGGCAGCAAGAGGAGCTGCAGCATCCCTGTCCCAGTGTCATCTCCTCCATCACACAGGAGTAGGGAGAGATGGAGTCGTCCCATAGTCAGAGATGCTGTCACAGCCCCGTGAGTTCTGCAGCAGCAGCCAGCAGACCTTCCACACCCTCTTATATAACAGAGGATTAATGAGAACTTGGAGTCAGACGCTGAATTTCTCATGGAACTAAACCACCTGACTTTAGCAAGCGAAACAGCTTTTGCAAGGGTAGGTCCTGCTGTTTGAGGGGTTTAATGACTGCCTTTCTGGCTGTCAGCATCCTCATATCCCAAGAGCAGTCCTGATGCTGCAGAAAGAGAATCCAGATTTACTTGATTAATTGCAGGGCTGGGCCAGGCAGTGAATCAGTTTCCCGGGTAGATTGATGGTGCTGCAGGTTAGGTTTGAAAACAGAAATATTGCTGGCACATCTTGTTTGTTCTTTGATCAATTCACTGAACTTGCGCGCTGCCGTGTTTAACAGCTTGTGCTTCTTTTTTTCTCATATTCCTGGGCTACTTGAACTCTTCCAGGTGTTCTTTTTTTTTTTTATCCCCCATTGCATTTCTGAAATGTTTTTGCTTGGTTTTGGTCTCTTTTATGCCTCTATTCACTTTTGTTCCTGGTAAAATCCTTGCAGAACAAGCTGTGTGTTGTTTTCTGTCCCTAGGTTACTGCCAGGGCAACGGCTTCCGCGTGGGATTTGGCCAGTGCTCGGGAAAAATCCTTCCAGCCCTGTCGAATCCATGAGGACTGGAATAATCTAACATCCAAGGAGGAACCCTCCTCCCACCCCTACCAGTCATTCTGCTTTGTTCGGGTTTATTATTTTTATAGGAGTGATTGGAATCTCACTATTTTTAATTATCAATAAATATCTGAAAGGTGAATGTGGCTCTCTGGTGTGATAAGAAAAGGATTTTTCAAAGCTGGCTTAAAATTCTGAGAATATGAATAAGATGATTGAAATGGAAAGTGAGATTCTTAACTCTTCTACTATATTAATGTTTTTTTCGTAATTATAAAGAGAGGCTTTCAAGTAAGCTTAAATATTCAGAGTACTAGGCTGATGATAAGAGCTGAGATTCCATGCTGACTTCCTTTTTCCACAGTGTTAATATGCTGGAGGTGAAATCCTGAAGGCGAGTTGCATAGTTGTAGACCTTCCTGAGGAGGAGGTACATGACTGTGCCCTGAAATAAATTGCAACAAAGCAATTTGGAAGTGTGACAATCGACACAACTGAAGGCAACAGGCAGGATGTCCCTGCTCCTCCTGCCCTTGCACAACCAGGGGCAACTCTCCTGCCCCAGAAGATTGATTCCAGCCCAGAGACGGGAGCCTGTGTTGGGGCACCCCTCAAAAGATCATGGAGATCCCTCCTGCCTCCCACCCTGGTTCAGAGAAGGGAATTCCCTATTTCTCTCTTACCCTGTGCACCAGCATCCCTGGGGTCAAGGCGGGAGGGGGAATTTCATCACTGGAGTGATCCCCAGGCACTCACTGGTGGCACTCACACCCTGCCACCCAACAGGGGCTGTGGATGGAGGACACCAAGGAGGCCAACTCCCTTCCTCCACCCCTAAAAGACATCTGGTGCCACGGCATCCCCTTGCATCAGCCACTAAACAAAGCCACATGCCACTTTCCTCAAGTGTAAAAGGCATCTGCTGTCTCCTGCTGGCCTACAAATCAATTTAACTCCATGGCCAAGTGCCAAATCACATCAATTAGAGGATATTACTGACTGAAGGAGCTCGGGAGACCGGATAATGAACTCTGGTATAGTGCAAGGGGAACTTGTTAAATATTTGCTTGGTCCTCAAAGCGAAGAACCTGATGAGGCTGCTGGCTCCATGTGGTGACAGCAGGATGAGCCCAGGCTGCTGCTTTTCCAGGCTGTCCCATCACTGCCCCCAAGGCTTACCAGGTAGTTTTGCTGATGTGGGCCATGAGGGTGTTTGATGTCATCCTGAGGAGCACTTGGGGTTGACCAGGAATCTGAACCTTATGGCCACGCAGAAGAGGACAACGAATTTGAAATTTAAATTAAAGAAAAAATGTGGCAGTGCAGGTAAATCACTGCTAATGGTGCATGTGCACTGAAATGGGCTCTCTTCTAGTGTGCAACAATATTAGTTCTTTAAAGAATGATACTTGGAGCTTCATCCCCAAATCAAGGATGACCTGGCCAGGAAAACATTGGCTCACCATTGTTTATCAAGGAAAAGCTATTTTGCCTTCAGGCTCTTGGAGCTGAACTAATAGGCAGATATTTATTTAATGGACTCTGACTGGGTCATCAATTTATAGATGCTTTCTGCTCTCTTTTGACCTCAAAGGACAATTGTGAGTTGACACCTTCCCTCTTGGATTTAGAAATAACCCATCCTGTTCCTCTGAGAACAGCCTGGCTTTGCTGCTGGCAGCAGCAGGAGGACACACAAAGCTTTTATCCAGGAGAGAAATTTCTCTGCAGAAGCAACATCCACGGTGCACCTTGGCGTATCCGATGGTCTGGAAATGCAATGTCTGAGCAGAGGGGTGCACCTATGCAGAGAGCCAGGAGCTGATGTCGGGGCAATATGTCATCAGTCATCAGCTGTGACCTTGATGCAAGACACTTCACAGCCAAGAAGGACCATGGTATCGAGGCTTTCTGGGTGCAGCAGTCCTTAGGGGAACTGTAAATCCACAGTGCTCTTCCTGAACGCTGAGCAAGGTAAAGGCGAGTCCTGCACACAGGCAATGAGTTCCTCTCCCGAAGAGCCAACTCGATGCTGCAATTCCTGCCACCAAGTGGGAACTGGGCTCGTTGCCTGGTCAGGCAGAAGGTCAGTGGTGCTGAGACCCCAAACCTGGCCAGGATGGAGGCACCCAGGCACAGATCCTTCCAAGCTGGCTCTTTCTCCAGAGCCAACCTGCCATGCCCAGCCCCAGCCCTGACGGAGGAGGGTGGCTTTGCAGTGGCCACTCTGGACATCCCTGGGCCAAGCACCCCTGCACCACACTGGGGATGGGTGGGAGGTGGGAAGGGCCCCCTGTGGCCCCAAGGTGACTGAGCTGAGCTTCTCTAGCCCGGGGACACCTGGAGAAGTCCCAGATTCCCAGAAGGTGGGTAATTTCTGGAAAGGACCTCAGGCACAGCAGGTTTCAGAGGTGAGCTGGACAAAGTCCAAAACCTCTCTCAGGACAGAGCTCAGAGTCATCTGCCTCCTGCTACATGGATGGGGGCCAAAATGCCAGGAGATGATAAAAAAGGAGACAAACTTTTCCGTGTGCCCAAGGCCACTTTCTTTTCACCCGCAGAAGAAGGCAGCTGGGTTCTATTTGGGTGGGCAGTGTGGCGAAGGGGGCCCGTGGCCACGCTGCCCAGAACTGCTGATTCTCACCCCTGCCGGGGTGCCCCGTGTCAAGGGGAGACTGAAGGGCACATCCGTGCCGCAGTGTGCAGTGCTGCCCACTAAATAGCTTTGGCCTGGGACCAGCAGCACCCACTGCCTGGGGAGGAAGCAGCCTCTGACCCAAATTTTGAGAAACACACAGGTGTTCTGGGCACCTCCCGCTTGCTCCACCTCCGCTGGGGCAGCTGGGACCACTTTGCACCCTTGTGCTTTAAATTGAAGGTCATGGAGCTTTCTTCTGGTTTTGGGGGAAGCTGAGTAGGGGTGAAGAGAGCGGGCTCTTGCAACAAGAGGGTGCTCTCAGTTCAACAGGCTGACTGGGTGCTTGGAAAAAGTTTTTTTTTGAAGTGCTAGTTTCAATTAGGTTGATCGCCTCTACAAAGAGCTTCCCATGCACTTCTGGAAGATTTTTTTGCAGTTAGGGTTGAGCATGGCTGTCTCTGCTTCTAGAGGTTATTAATTTTCATTTGATTTAGATGTGTTTTTCTTTGCTTACAATCTGTCTTCCAACAAAAGTGGAAAAAACCCACAAACAAACTCAGAACTCCTTTTTCACCACCCTGTCATAGCACCAGGTTTGTGGGTTTGTAACCTGTGTGTAGAACAAGAAAATCCTTCTTGGATCCTCAGAAGCCTAGAGGAAAAAATAAAACCTTTCTGCTGTGTCAGCCACCTGAGAGGCCTCATTTAGGGTCATGCACCGATTGTGTGGGGAGACAGACCCTGCGTTCCTGACCAGAGGAAGTGGAAATGTGTGTCTAAGTGGAAACCACAGCTCCTGTGCTGGCCTGGAGCATCCTTCTCCTGCCTGGTGTTTCCCACTCAGCGGAGGCCAGCAGTTCCCAGCAGCAATCCGTGCTGGAGCACAGCGATCCCGGGGGTGAGTAGTGCTGGGGTGTCGGATGAGAGGTCTTGGAGCTGCTTCTGGGTTGTGCTGCTTTATCACAGGGTGGGTGTAAAGGCAATAAATCATCCTGCCTGAGAATATTCCACCCGATTTTGTTATTTTGCCGGCAGCAAAACTGAGGGCAGCCACTGTTTGGTACTTTGAGATGCATTTTCATACAGATCAAAGTGCTGCCTGGTTGGTGCGTAACGAAAAAGCTGGGTGTAATTTATAACAGTGCTGTTGGTATAATTAAGTGTCAGGAAAAAAAAAAGGCATGGAATAAACCCCTAAAATGTATTTCAGAATTTAAAGGAACCAATGGCTTTTCGGTGTGAAATGCAGGCGCTCTTCACCTGAAGTAGTTTTCTGCGGAGATTCTAATTAGAAATGGATGCGGTATCTTGGAAAAAAAAAAATTAGTTTTGATGTAAGCGTTTGGGTCAGCAATATTCATAATTCTTTCATTACCCTGGCAGTAAAAACTCAAAGTAAAACACTCTCTCAGTAGCTGTTCAGGGTCAAGGTAGTGACTTTGTGGAGGGGGACAGAGCTGGTAGGTGATATTCACATGGCTTTTGGCGTTAAGCAGTGAGGCAGGAGACCATTTCTCAGGTTTGATTGCTGCTTCTGTTCAGAATGCCCACACAGTTGCTGCTTAGCGAGAAAGAAGGAGATCATTTCTGGGGTTTTAAAATTGATTGAAGGCTTTGGAAGTACGTGAGGGACATGCTGAGGTGCTGGCACCATGCTGCTCCATACAAATCTGCCGTGAGCTGCTCTTCCTTCTTATCTTCCCTCATTCCCAAGAACTTCTTCACCTCAGCTCTTTCTGTGTTGCACAAATGTTGGGTTTTCCATGGAGTTTTAACTACCGACCTGTGCTTTCTGATTTCTACTCTGTTTGCTGCATGTTATTTGCTCCATAAGCAGCCAAAACAGAGCTGGTGTTAACACAGTTAATGAACGCCCGAGGGAAAGGCTGCAGGAGCAGAACTCCCTGGTGGCAGCTGGGCTTCCCTTGGGTCAGCCTGGAGGATCAACACCTTGGTCCAGGAATGCTGAGGCACTGGCTGGGAGCTGCAAGCACAGGGAGGGTTTCTTGTCCAGCTCCTCTCTGTGTGGAGGAGCACAGGTTTGCTCAGGGCTCAGCACTTCCAGCCGGCGCCTCCACTGCCCTGCAGAGCATGGGATGCCCTGGAGCTGTCATGTCCTGGGACCCTCTTTGGGGGGCTCTGCTGCAGGGGCTGAAGCGTGCCTGGCTCTGCTGCCTGCTCGCCCCTACCAGGTACTTCCTTTGATCTGCAGAGGCAAGACGGCTGCTGCTGGAGAAATCCAATTAATCCTAAATATAAAATAAGTTTTGAAAAACTTTGCATTCCTTATGGCTTCGGCACACTTAATGCAATTTTAATACATTTTTGATTTCTGGTTTCCCTGTGTGGGCTGCCTGGACAGGTTCCAGTACGAAGCATGGAGCTTTGTAACTAAGAACTCTGTCATTCAACGCTTCTTAACACCATTGTGAATTGAATTATATATGATAACCTGAGAATAAACGCAACCAGGAATTTCAAATTGTTTATTGCTTTAAAAATGTGTGTGTGAGCAGAGGTGTCCTCTTGGTTAGCAAGGTATTGACCATTTTTAATGGAAATAGTTTTAAAAAAACAACAAGTGCGAAGGAGATGGCTGAAGTCTGAGCACAGCATTTCCCCATCCGAGTCCTGTGATGGCTTCTGAGCTGAAGCAATCTGGGCTGAAGCTGCCTGCTGAGACTGTAATGACCCAGCAAGCTGGGGACACCTTTGGCCAGAACAGGCTGCAGCAGCACTGCTCATGTTGGTCTCTGGCTTGCCACCAGTCCCTGCTTCTTTCAGAAAAACATTTCCAGGGTGTCTGCTCAAATTCAGCTGCTGCTGGCCTCAGTTCAGGTCTGCTCTTACCTTAGCCAGAGTAGCTGTACTGAAAATGGAGTAAAGACTCCAGCCTCTGCTTCTGAGTAGGAGAGAGGTAATGATTTATCAGTGGGGTTTAGTCTTTGTGGCAAATTGGGTTCCAGGCACGAAGATCCTTCTGCCAGAGGACTTGCTGCAGGGACAAGCAGATCGATAAAGCACCCAGCTTTCAAGCAACAGAGCCCTTTTTCAACATGAAAGAATTAGCAATTCGTCTCTTCATCTTTTTCAAGAGGAGGAGTTCCCTGGGTGCTTTTTACCCTGCATATCCCACACTCTGTGGCTTCTTCAAAGAGACCCCCACAGATGCTCCATGCTCTTCATTTTCAGTTTGCTGGCAGGAGGGATTCCAGTCTCAGTGGCCCTGTTTCTTTTGGTATGCAATTTGTTACTGATAATGAATTGCTGAAACACAGATGCTGCAGTCCCCCACTGAGCTGAAGCTCAGCTGAGTGCTCTTCCTGACCAAGGGAGTAACCTGAAATAGCCTCTTTGGAAAGGCTGACCTTCTGCAGAGCCACAGGAACACCGGGGGCTCCATCAGCTCTTTCCTGAGCTGCCAAGAATCTGTAGTGGTGCAGCTACACAGGGAGTTGCTCTCTGCTCTCACTCTACAAGGAGGGCTGTCATGAACGTACGCCCTTCTTGTAAATCATGTTGTGTCATGAGTGTTTTTAAAGATGTCCTGGCAACTGGAAGAAAACCACAACAGAGACAGCAAGGAGGTTTTCCATGTTGAAGCTGTTTATTATGTCAGATAAATACACTTGCAACAAGTTCGAGTTACATCCTCTGAGTGCGGTTGCTGGTAGTATGGCACAATGATTAGAAAAGAACCGAAACTAGCAGAGGCACTTGTTGCATGCAGCTGGAATTACTACCAAGCCCGGCGATGCAGCTCCTGCTAGAGAAACCTTCCCCGGCCGCGAGCACGGATTTGCCAGCGGGGTCGGCCCCGGCCGGAGCTGCAGCGATGCACCTTGGGTGGGAGAGCCCTGGCTCCCAGGGGAAGGGGCATAAAATGTCTGGCTTAGGCATGACGTTCGGTATTGCTTTTGGTTAAAGAGTAGTGAGGTTGTGCGATTGTAACCAGCGGGGAAAGGCGGAAATTAGAATGAATCACAGAATATGCTGAGTTGGAAGGGACCCATCAGGATCGTCGAGTCCAACTCCTGGCCCGGCACAGGACACCTCAAGAATGCCACCATGTGCCTGAGAGCGTTGTCCAAAGGCTCCTTGAACTCAGACAGGCTCGAGTCCTGTCACTGGTCACAAGAGTGAAGAGATCAATAGATTTACATTATCTCTATAAAAACAATCTCCTTGACTTTTAGGCAGTCATGTATGTGAATATCCAGATTTTTATGAAGACCTTTTTTGTCAACAGAAGGATGGACTTGACAGGCTATGCCAGGAGGACAAGTGCCTTTTTATTAGAAAATAGAGCTACCCAGGGGGGTCTTTTCATTAGGATTTTCAAGAAAATCCATAAAATGGTTTGTTCAGCTGGACAAAGAGAGAAAAAAGTGGCAAACGTTCCTGCAAAGCAAATTTATCAATTTGCTTCCTTAACATTTTTAACTCTTCATTCTCACACAGGCTCTGGTCCTGCAAGGACTGTGTGTTGCTGTCCCTGCCCTGCCAGGGACATGGCACCGGACTGACCCTGGTCTCTGTAGTTGGGCAGCCTGCTCAGAGGCTTAAACTCAAGCACCTGAATAAGTCCTTAGCTGAACTGGGGCTTATCAGTGACGAGTGACAATGCCAAAGAGTCCTGCATGCAGATAAACACCGAGTGGAGTATTGGCACTGAGAGGTGTGAGGACAAGCTCTGTCCTTGCTCTGCATCAGCTGTGAACGCAGCCAGGTGACCTGAAAACTGAAAGTGTCCCTAGCCTGGACATTATTTTGTTATTTTGCTTGATTTGTAAGTAGCCCCACAAGTGGGATACAAGATTCAATGACAAAAACCAGGTTCCAAACTTTAGCCCAGGGAACAGAAGTGTTGTTCTCTGAGGTGAGACATCCATTCCTGTGGTACAGATAGCCTCACCCATGAATAGGAGAACAGTGGGTTTGCTCCAAGGATGATGAATATTTAACATTCATGCCTGAAAAATTGCTCTGTTACTGGTGATTACCTGGCTAGCAGAAGCTGAGGCTAAATAACAGCCTGAGAAGCAATCTGCAGTGGGTAATGGAAGCAGTGGAGGCCTCTTGCTAGAGGACATCAGGGTGAAAGGTAACCTTTGAATTTCCTGCCTCACAAATGGGATCTCCTACAACGGAGATCAGCAAAAATTGTGTGGTTCAAAAGATCCATGCAAAAGTCTCCATATGCCTCATAGCCTGCTATTTTGGGATCTCTGTATTTGCAGTGTTGAGCACCTTACATCCTCAGGAATCAGTGGGCTGTGTAAAAAAGCCAAGTGCTGTTTGGCTTGGCTCAGAATACTGCAATGAGAGAGTAAACAGGGGTCTGGACAAGTCCTCTGCCTGGGGAGAACTTCCCCTACAGTCTGACGAGATCCAGACCTTCCCTATTGGTTTCAGCAGGAAGGGTTGTAAGTAAGAACCTCATTTCTGTGTCCCTATTCTAAGGCTCTCCAGGTGCTTTCTGGTTTTATTAGACAGACAAAACGAGGTGTGACAAGATGATGTTGTTACACCCATTTCACTGATGAGTAGACTGAGGCACGTAAAGAATTGACTTGTGAGATCATCAAACGAATCTGTCGGAGCTAGAACAGTGCCTTACAAAGCCTGTGTCCCAATTCCTCGTCACAGCCTTTGCTTTCACCTTTCTCACCCACTGGGTGTTGTCTTATGGCAAGAGCCTGGGGGTCAGGTAGGAGGGTGAGGACGAGAAATGGAGAAATGCCCTTCTTGAAGTTTCGTGCTTTGGAGGCTTGTCTGTTCGTGGTGCTTGCTGTCGTTGCAGTTCCTGCTCTGAATTGCTTCCTTTCAATCCCATAAGCGGAACATGTAGCCATGAAAAAAACACCAGCCGTGAGCAAACCTTAAGATTTGAGGAATAGAGGATTTTGGAATCCTGCAGTCCCCACTCTTCAAAGGCAAATAATAGCTTTCCAGAGCTCCCACGTTCACTTATGCCTTCTCGCATAATGGCTGTCTTAATGAATTGAGAGAAGGAAATGTACCTTACAAGTCTGTGGAGAAAAATCTTCCTTTGAAGGAGCTCAGTTTCTCCGAGGTAGAATGCCTATTATTGTGTGTTACTGTAAATGTTATGCTGAGGAGTCTGAGTGACAAAGCTGGGAGAAAAGTCTCTCTGCTCATTGTCCTTGTCATTGTGGTCCTGTCTCAACCCACTGAAGTACACCTGAAGGAAAAGATGGGTGAAATTGCATGTGGAATCATGCTTTGGAAATCACAGCCAGTTCTATGTAGTTGACACCAGCAGTGTCCAGGCTCTGCTCCAGGGAGTTTTGGTGCCTGCAAAGCTCGTAGTCAGTGGCCTGACTAATCCAAGGGCCCATGGCAGATGATATGCCTGGTTTTTGCATGAGTAGGGTAGAGCAAGGTGGTGCTACAGGGTCAACAGCAGTCCAGGACCCCCTTAGTCTGAGTGCTTCTGTATCCTGGTCACTGGAAATACGGCTGCAGTGGGGTAGGGAGTGCCTGTGCAGAACCAAGTGAGCCAAGAATAAATCTGCTCGTATAATTCTACCTAACCAGAGGTACTTCAGCACTTCTACTTACTGATGCTCTGGTGTATGAAATCTGGGCCTTTCCTAAAGTGCAACCATAATGACCGAGGAAGCAATCAGTATTTGAAGCAATCTGTTTCCAGGAAAGACAGAATACTCTTGTTGCTTTTTCATGGTATTGATGGTTACCCTGGGTTTGTGGGTGATACCGAGGGTGGGACAAACTGTGCTAGACCAAGAGTTATATTAGGAAAAGTCTGGAGAATCTTGTGCTACTCGAGTTACAACGACAACTGTAAAATAAGAGTTGCTGCATAGTAGTAAACTCTGCTGCCACAATGGCTTGCTGATATCTTGACCTGTTGAGCAAAAATAATTTACACTATGTGCTCTTGGAGATATTGCCTTTGCCCTGCATATCTTAAAATGGCTATTTGCGTGTCAGCCTTCCCCGTGGGAAAAGGCCTCCTGGACCTCAGCATCCTATGGCTCTGTCTGGGGAATCCCTGTCAGTCGTCGAGATGCTGCTCCTCCCACGTGGACGTTGGGATGGCGCTGTAAGGGTCCATGATGACTTTTGCACAGCGAATGATCATCACAATCAGGAAGAGGCAGAGGAAGACAAAACATGCTAACGTCAGTCCCTTGTCCACGTCAACGTACACGGGCTCTGGGGTTGGTCCCTCCATTGCTTAGGCCGCTCTTCATCTGGGTTTGAATTTACTCCTAACATCATCAACCACCTGCAAGACAAACACGGCGTCAGGCACAAGTGATGGCTGCTCCTGGGCATGGGGAAAATCAGGGGTTGTACTGGACACAGATGCTTGTTATAGCTCTGATAAATTCTTGCAGGGAAATAAACCCAATTGGAAATGTTTTAGCTCAGGTAACTGAGAGCTGTGAGAAGAAGAAACCTCATCTCCACCTTAATTTAGCCCACAAATGCTTCTTGCTAAAAGATTAGACACTAAAAAGAGATGTTAACGAAGGAAAGAGAAGCAGTGGTGAATGAGCACTATCCACTTGAAATATCATCTCTTAAAAGAGGCACAGACACTGTTCTTGTCTCAGCCTTTCCTAATCATAAAAATATTTCCATTCCTCTGCTAGTGTGAAAGATCAGACAAATGGCAGAGCAGACTGTTTCTATCCCAATTTTCCTCTCTGTCCAAACATTCTCTGTCTCTCACTGGCACAAAGCAAAGTGAAAATTATGCATACTTATTTTCCATAATCTTTTAATCTCCGGTACTCAAGGTTCTCCAGGCAGTAGAAGATTTTTTAGGAGCAATATCATTTTTAAGTGGATGTTTTATCACCCAGAGAGGTACAGGTGATTATGTGATTAGAACAAGGATTATCTTATTCACTGCAGATGTCTGCATAGCTGAAGGTCTCCTCTGGCCTCCTCACCTGAATCCATAACCAAAATGGCTTCAGCAGTGGTTGAATCCCTCTGGAAGTTTGATTCTAGAGAGTTCATCAGCTGATAACACAAACTGCTTTGCACAATTGTGGTGAAGGAGAGGAGCTGACCTTACACAGAACTGAGTCACTGCCCAGGGATGGGCAAGCTTCTCCTGACATCCGTGTTTGGCCAAGGTGGGAGGGAGGAGTGTTGAGGATTACAGTGTAGAAGATCAGGAATATGGAACACCTCTTTACAGCAAACAAAACAACAAAGTGGTTCACATCAAATGCAATAATCGATCTGGGAGCCAGTCCCTGCTTTAACTGGAGAGGAGAGAGAGGAACAAGAAGCTGTTGAGCCATAGGGAGGATTGGGTGAAACTGGGGTATCAAACAGCTCAGCTGCTCTCTATTACCACATTAAGGCAGCGAGGACATCCCAGGTTTTGTTACACAGACAAGATTTCCTGGTTATGTTTCCAGTGAGCTGATGCTGCTGGCAGGGCTATTGCAGTGGTGGTTCACATCTGGCTGGAGCATCGTGTTCCTGCAGCATCGTGCTGTGCCAGCTGCCAGTGATGTCCCAGAGACTCCTGAACTCCCGTGCCCTGTGAATCTTCCTCAGGCTGAACGGAAGACCTTCTATTTTAAACGTTCACAGTTTCTTCCCCGTCTCATAATTTTCTCCTTTTCAAGTGGCTTTCTAGCCTCACAACCTCCTAGATCCTACAAGGCAAGTACAAATCAGCTGGGCTCTTGAGTCTATTTTAAGCACAAGCATGTCAGATGTTTTTTTTAATTTCCTGAAAGCATAGAAATTACTGCGACAGCCGGTCCTGCAGCAGGGAAACGAAAGAAGCTGATGACACAAAGTGAATGAAACCGAGCAGACATCTCATGATCTCATGTGTTTACCAGTCACATCCTGAGGAGCTCATGAAGAAATCTCTGAGGAGTGAGGTCAGGCTTGTAATGCTCACCTTGCCTGGTCAGAGGTCTAATATTCCCAAGAGACTCTGCTACCGCTCTATTTCACCAGCCCAGAGATCTTACATTGCAGTTTATAACTTCATTTGATGAAAAAAGGGTTTGTCAGCAAAGCCGAGTATTAAGTATGAATACTTAATGAATACAAAAAAAAAATGTTATCAAAACTGCTAATGTATCCCAGACTTTTTCTGCAGTACTCTTGAGAAAGTCCAACAAGGATGGGCGTGATTTTTCAAAATTTTTTTTTCCTTCCTGACATGCTGGCTGTTGTACCATGTGGGATTGTTTCACCCTAAATTATCTCCTGCAGAATATCAGAACTACTTGGTAATTTCCACCAGTACTGATCTTGGACGGAAAACTGCATTTTCACTCAAATGTACTTTCTTTGGAAAGATGAATAATTTACGCAGAAAATGATCAGAGGTTTCAAGTAGAGATCTATCCCTTGGAGATTTTTCTCTTCAAAATGGCATCACTCAATCTCGTGGGAGTTTGATTTAAGTGCTGCATCCCTCTGCTTCCCTCTGCCCCCAGGACTGTGCCTGGAGGGTGCTTCTCTCCTGCTGGAAGGGAAAAGCACGTTATGGAAAGGACAGGCCAGGCAGAAAGCTTTACCCAGAGAGCAGAGGGGAAGGCTGTGGCATCCGATCTGTAGTTTGCACAGTAAATTATGGTGACAGCTTGAACCTAGTGATTTCAGGTTTATATTGATCTGTTCTGACAAAAAGTAGGCATTTTCAGTGGGACTAGAAATATTTTTTTCCAAAAAAGCTGTATTCTTGAGGTTGTATAAACCACACGTTTTCCCTTCTTCTGGTCTCCCCATAAACTTGGTAATGTTTTGATGCTTGGAATTATTCTGCATTAAGTCACTGCTGATGGCCAATGTGTTTCTTGGGGCTGGCCAGAAGGATCTGCCTTTCCACGTGGCCGTCCTCACTCTCAGCTTGGCTGCTCACCCGCATCTGTCGGTGCACCAGCACCGTCAGAGCGGAAACCTCTTCTGCAGGTCTTGATGCCATGATGATTTTTTGCTTTTTCATATACCCCTCTCATATACCCTTCCACCTACCCTTTTACACAGCTTTGCATGTATCCTTAGTGCTTTTAGCCCACATACTTGTGATTCCCCAAGTCTGATAACCAGCTTAGACCCAAAGTTCCGTTAAGCCAGGAGACTAAACATCTTGGAAGCCTCGAAGTTGGGTCAGAAAGCCCCAGACACCAAGGTCCTCTCCAGAACACATTCTGTAAACCAAGATAGGCCCATTCAGGGGGAACGTTCCTCAGGACGGGGGCTTCTCTTGAGCCTCTCATTGGGGAATCTTTGATAGATGTGCTAATTTGCAAGGTCTATAATTGTATACGTGAATTATCGTGTGGTTGCATCTTGGGGTGGGCATCCTGGTGTGCATCTTTTGGGTGTGCACTTTCGGTGTGCATTCGGGGGTGCTTTCTACCTGGATGTGGTGCACCAGAGGATCCTTACATAAATACTGAGGTAAAACCCTTTTTTCCCCTCTAACCGTGTTTGGCTTTTAATTCTAAGCCCAGGGAAAGGCATCAGTCTGGCCTGTCAAAGTGCTCACGTGAGCGGCGGCAGGGTTGGGTGCCAGGAGGCATTTGGTGGTGTTCCATGCTCTTAGTCACTGCAACTGCATTCCGGCAGGCTTGGCAGTGCAGGGAGTCCTTGGTGCTGAACAGAGCTGGGTGCTGGAATGGGGTTGTGCCTGAGGCAGCTGTCTCCGGGTTAATTTAATGTGGCTGGAACACACGGCTGTTCTAGATCAGGCATCTGGGGACGGGCAAGAGACAGTCCCCAAATGCACGAGGAGTTATTTACGTGTGTTCACCAGGACTGTTTCCTCTCGGGAAGGTCCAGCTCCCAGGGATTACCATGGGCAGGCTGTGTCCTGCTGTCTGCCGGGTGCTTGTGGCTCTCCACCTCTGTAACAGCTGCACAGCTTGTCCTGCTCAATTTCCATTTCCTTGGCCAGCACTTCCACTCTCCTTTCTCACTTTCCTGGTGCCCGACAGTACAGCTGGGCTTGGGGTGGGCTGTGGAAGTGTCTCACAGTTCTCACAGGTTGGAGCAGATTGGGTCCATGCTGGATGCTCTACCTGCACACCCTGCCCTCTATCCCAGCCCCAGGGGATGTGCTGTGCAGGTGAGCAGAAGGGTTTTGCAGTCAGTTTTTCTCGGTCTGGCTTGTGAAATCCATCAGTGCTGTTGAAATTAGCTCTCTTCCAGCTACAGACTGGTTGGCTGGTGTTTGCTCTTGTTTACTAGCAAGGTTGATGTTGACAGCATTGCATATATGGAGGAAAAAAAAAACGTCAGCAGAAACAATTATAAAGTTTCACACTTGAATGATCAAGTTTTCTCTGAATAGCTGAATTGTAGAAAATTACTTTTTTTCCTAGCTTGACAGCAATGAGCTGTAGAATCGTATTTTTAAAAATTTTTTCAGATTTGTTGAAAATGTGATTTGGTCTAAACAAAGCCAAAAGATGAAGAAGAAAATCCCTGGTTCAAACTAGGCAGTTTAGCAGTCCTGAGTGTATGTCTTGCTGTAAATCCCCGGGTGTTTCAGTGCAGTCTCTCCCCCTCTAACTCCTCTCAGAGTAGGTGGGTGCCAGAGGCAGGCTCGCCCAGGGATGGAGCTGTGCTGGCTGAGTAATTCAGCACCAAAAATGACTCTGTGCACTTGGCTCCTTGAGGGTTGCAGAGGGCCAGGACCAGGCAGCAGCTGTGTCTTGCCAGAGGGGTTGGAATCCTCGAGTTTTGGTGCCCTGCTCCCCTGGCTTGTGTTTGTGTCTCTGTTCTGGCAGTCAGGAGACCCTGGAGCTGGGTCAGGGATCAAGACCCCTGGTACCTCACTGAAGACTCCATCCTCAGCATTTGGTCTTTTCCGGTTGTTTTGTTTCCCAGTGCCCTTTTCATGAGGGATTGCCACAGAAGTGAGATTATATTCAATTTTTATGACTTTGTGCAGGATGTTGGCATCCTCATTAGTGTACCCAGCCCTGTTACAGGCTCTCTGTAACACTTGTGCTCACCAGTGTGCCTGAATTTTGCGATCAGCCCTACCTATCCCAGATACTTTAGAAGATACAGGTTTATTTTTTTCCTGACCTGACAATCTTGGCACTGTCACTTTAAATATAAACTAATAATGTACCACATACATTGCAGAGAGCTGGTTCCTATGCTGGTTAATCATGTTTCAACTCATCTCAACCCTTAGCATTTATTTCAAAACGTTCTCTGTTTTTGGCTTCTTGGTTTGTTTTTTTTTTTTCCTTCTATACTCCTTTCCCAAAACAACAGCTGTACAGGGAGGTAAGGGAAGGGAAATGATGAGATTTTTCATGTATGCAAGCAGATCCATACCTTGCAGACCTGGGTAGGAAGCCTGTCACATCCCAGCATAGCAGCATTGTGGAGATAAAATCCTCCCTGTAGTCATATTTTAAAAGTTTTGCCTGTCAGTGGGGCTTTAACGGCGTCCGGGCTCCGCTCAGGTTCACCTCCACCCAGACCTGGAAGCAGTTCTCACCGGGGTGTTCTGGAAAAAAAAATAATAATTGACAATTGCTCCTCACGCAGGATGTGGGCGTGACGGACTCGTTAAGCGGTGGGGAATCGCTCCAGAGGCAGCCCGAGGCAATCGGATACACTCGTGCACAGGATGGATTCGTTTGTCAGACATTCCCTAGAAGAACATTTATGATAGGAAGAGCAGTGTTCAAGCCTAAAGTCATATCAATATTTCTTCTTAAACGAGCGAAAAATCCTGTTTTTAAATCACAGTGAAAGATCAGCCAGGTTTGAATTGATCCTGCTCAGGAGTCTGCGTATTTAGTTGGGGCCTGGATTATTTGTTAAAACAAAACTACTTGATTTATCTGAATGGATACACCAGGACTTAAAACCTGATAATGATTTGCATTTTTTTTAAGTCTGGTTTGGGATAATATTCTTTTTTACATGCACACAAAATAATTCCAACCAGAAAAACTTTTAAAACTTGCTGGATGGCAAACCTGTTTTTTTTACACGTTGTTGTGGAAAGGAGTTCTAAGGTGTAGGATGGGAAGGCTGAGAAGAACAAGCCAGAAGATGAGCCCCAGTCCCTTGTGAGAGGACTCAGCAGGACAGGGTGCTGCTCAGGCGAGGGGCTAGAGGCGAGTGGCCAGGAAGGAAGGTGAAATGCTGCTCCAGATAGGTACTGTGAGTGTTTGTCAAACGAAGTCACCTTCAATTTGAAGTTCAAATCTATAAAGCAATAGCCTGGACGCTTGATCATACTCTAATATTCTTAACAATCTAGTTTCGATTAAAAACTCACTGCCTCTGAGCACAAGAGTCAAATGCTATAGATAGATACAGACAGATGAGCTTCTTGCTACACCCAGAGAGCAATAATATGACAGTTAGCTTAGCCTAAAAATTAATTGTCCTTTCATACTTACAATTCTTTCAGCAGAAAATCAATACTTCATTTCAGTATCTCTGCCTTCCTATAAGCATGATTTTTCCCGTGTACCTGAAGGCAGGTTTAATCTTTGTTTTTAACTCACTGTTTGGCATTTTGTTTTGGTTGTTGGACTATTTTATTTCTTGCTTTACATAATGACTTTAAATCTTTATGCTCAGCTTAGTTTATGCAAACTCCTTTATTCAGTCTAGCCCTCGGTTACGGTCAAGAAACAAATAATCTTCCCTCCACTTTATGCTTGCTTTTAGCCAGCTGTAAATCACTGTATGCCAGTATTCCATCAGAAGACTAAAGACATCATTTACAAGTGCCCAAAAGTTGGAAACAAATAAACACATAAATCAATCTGGGGAACGTTTTAAAAATTGCTGTTGCACAAACATTTCCTTCCTACATAGCCCCATGGCAAGAATAACATTAATCTTCATTGAGAAAAAGATGCAGCATACACTTAAAATAACTGTGGGCTGCTTATAATTTGAGAGCATCCTGAATCAAATAACCATTTCTCACTCACTTCAAGGAGCACGTGGAATTACTCGTTAACAAAAGATTAAAAAAAATAGATGGTTGTGCTTGGGAGCAAGTCGCTGTTCAGAACTATTGAGTGAACTGCTGGACAGCTGGGATCTGGAGCAAATAGTGCTTCCAGCCTCCCAAAGCTCAACTTGCGTGGAAAATCCTTGATTAAACTTTGCTGAGGTGAGAACATCTGGGAATCTTTCTCCAAGACCGGAAGTGGTCGTTCAGAGGTAAAAAAGAGGGGTAGGATCAGTGATGGACTTTACAGATTGCTGGCTGGGCATGAGGACGGGAAGTGACAAGGCTCAAGTAACGTAAACAAGGGCAGGTAATGCAAGATGAGGTTGTGATGTTGTCTTTGCATCAGCTGTTTTATAATCCAAAGGGGAGCAGGAGGAGAAAGAATGCTCAGCGCTCCCTCAGACCCCATCCCAGGGATTTTGTTACCCCTCCCTGGTATTGCACTGGGCTGGCCGGGCTCATCCCTGGGGAAGGCAGCTCTGTGTCTCCTGTGCGTGCTGCAGGGACGTTCCTTTGGTTCCCTGTTTGTGTTCCTGCTGCGGTGTGAGAGCTGCAGGGATTTCGCAACGTGGTTCAACCCATCCTCCTTGCAGTGCTGGCTTCCACCCTGGGGCTGTTGAGAGCACTGATTCATCCTTTAGCAGATAACGCCTGGAAAATGCAAAGCAATACCTGTGATGTGAAAAGTTTAGATGAGAAGGAACATCTGTCTGCAGCAGGATCGTCCTTCACTCAGTGTGTATTTTGATAAGGGGGCTGAAGCTGCTTTCCTTATCACTGCTGTGATGCACTGTGTGCATCCCCTTTCATCAAGGCAAGTGTAAAGGAGCCTTGGAGAAACAAATGGATTGGGCTTTTAAGCCAAGGCTTGAAAGGTCTGAATAGATATGATATAAACTCATTTTAATGGAGTATCTGCTTTTTAAACTCTCTGCTATTTAAATCCTCTGAAAGGAGACAAACATGCCTGTTGGTCCTGGCAGTTATTTCATAAATTAAACAATGACTGTTAGCCAGGAGAATTATGAGCAAAGCTATGGAGAAACTTTTCACTGCAGCAAAGCTGACAAGGAGGAAAAAAGACCCCATATTTTTTCTGTACTGCTCTGAATTTTTTTTTTATTATTATTTTTTTATTTTTTTTTTACAAAAACAAAAGACTCACTTCAAGGTAGAACAGCAACTCCTTTTTACATAAATATTACCTTGTGGTGGTGGTGTCCAATATTCTCTAACTCGCAAGATACCTCCGAGACACATCTTTTGCCCTTTCATCTTGAAAAGCTACATACAGATCACACTGATGCTGTATCAATGTTTTTCCAATTGAGGAATGGTATTGTGGATGAATTCTCACCAAAATAGCTGGGTTACACCTGTAGAACTGCCACAAATGTAGGCAGAAAGGAATCATACAGCCCTGCTTCATCTCTGAGTCACTTATTTCAAATGAAAAGTTAAACTCTTGCTAATGAAGGTAACTCCTAGTCGAGAAAGTTTTAATTTAATAAGTCAGTGGCAAAACATCCAAAATCGTTACAGGTGGCTTTGTTGTTGTAATAGCTGCAGGTACTCCTTAATCCATACTGATAACGAATTCATACACTCTTTTTAGTACAGATTTTTCTCAGATACGTCAGGAATTTGTGGGGAGAGGGATTAGATCAATTAAACGTAAGCAAAAATAAAGCTCAAAGTCCAGAGCATGTTTGGGCTCAAAACAAGACAAACTGACAGAGGCTCCACACAGGGCTCCCATCAAAGGCACTGCTCCTGTCTGTTCCTTTTCTGAACCAGTCTGGGCTGCAGGGGATGGTGAGGGTGGATGTTTGTAGCTTGTGCTCATGCACAAAACCTGCTGTGCTATTGCTCTGGTTCTTCGTGGTGATCTAACCAGGGCTGTGATGCCAGCTGAACCGCATCCTATCTTAAACTGAAAAAAAAACCCAACAACTTGCAAAGGAGTCTTAAGGACTGAATGAACAAGCCTGAGATGTAGCAGAAATATGGACCTGACTGCAAAGCAGGACATGAGGTTGAACACTGCCAGCATCTGTTGCCAGGTCACTGGGCAAAAATAGACCCCCAGGAGGAGCAGCCCCAGAGCCCAGAAATGTTGTTGAGTAAGGATGAGAAACCCTTAGAAAACAGTGGCAAAACCAGCCCTACTTAAGCAGTTTTATCTCTCCTCACTGGTATGAGGAATAGGAGGAAAGAATAATTGAAGATCTGAAATGAAAAGTCAGGGGCCCCAGGTGGTTCAAATGAGTTTGGGTCAGGGCTGTTTCAGGGAGCAGAGCCTTGTGCTGTGTGGGACACCCACAGCAGCTCACTGCTTCTCTCCCTCCCCATCTGGAAAGCCAGAATTGTTGCAGCATGTTATCTAATTTCAGCTATAATTTGCCAACAGGAGAAGCAGAAATGTCATTACTAGTTTTTCCCTGTTTTCTTTTCTCAAGAGAACAGTTTTTCTCTTGCTACTATAAGAACTGGGAGAATGAAAGCTGGCCCGTTTTCAGAGGCACTGAGTGCCTCCAGCACCATCTGGAACCAGTGTGAGCAGCCAAACAGCTCAACAGCACAGAAAATCTTCCTGTTTTCAGACCCCCCTTTCTGTACAGCTCTGCACGTGAACGCTGCACAAAAGATTCTTTCTGATGAGGATCCAGTTGGCTCCCACATAAACTATATTTTCCACTGTCTCCCAGCAGGGATGGATTGCATCTTCCTTCAGAGAGAGGCCAGATGATTTTTATTACAAATGAACCAAAACCTTGAGTCAGGACGTGCATTACATTTTCCGTAACAGCGCTGGCTGGAGTGAAGGATCCTGATAAGAATTTAAGGATAATTGAGCTCTAGTCTATAGCTCTGTGGGTAGGTAACAAATATAGCAGCCTCCAAATTTGGCGTGTCACCAGGTGAGGCTGGGTGAAAGGATAAATGGCCCATTGCTGAGACGAGCGAGGACCTGTCAGGATCCTGAGTCTGAGCCCCAGCTGTTCACGGGCTCTGTCTCTCGTCCTTCCCAGGACATGTGGCCAGTATCTATTGCAGTAAATCAGATGTGCCCAAGGCTGGTTTTTGGCATCAAGGCTGGTTGGTAAAGAGCTTCCTGTGCAAATGGGGACAAGCTTTTTAGCAGGGCCTGTTGTGTTAGGATAAGGAGTAATGGTTTTAAACTAAAAGGGGGTTTATTTAGATTGGATATAAGGAAGAAAATCTGTACAGTGATGGTGGTGAAACACTGGCACAGGTTACCCAGAGAGGGTAACGGATGCCCCATCTCTGGAAATATTCAAGTTAAGGTTGAATAGGGCTCTGAGCAACTTGATCTAATTAAAGATGTCCCAACTCATTGCAGGGGTCTTGGAACTTGATGACCTATAAAAGCCGTTTCCAACCCAAACCATTCTGTGATTCTACGAAATCCTGTTAAACTAGGCCTCTGTGGCAGGTTGTTATAATGGGATTATACAGAGGGATGACAAATTAAACTTGCAAACTTGAAGTATCTTTTAGTTGTAGAACCTGTTTATTAGAAATGCCAGATGGATGGGTGTAAAATGCAGTTTGTGTTTCATCAAAGACAAAGAACAGACAAAAATTATCTTTGAGCATGGTGAAGCAATGGGCTTCGTTGTGACTGGGCTTTGGTGGCAGGAGGTGGGCAGAGCACCAATTTAGTGATCACCAGCACAGCCTGACATTGAAGACTGTCCAAGTAGTGAAAAGCCACCCAATGATTATTACCCTGGTTGTCATTTCTGGGGCGTGTTCCCTGGATCACCTTTAGGTGAATCCTCAGGCACCCACGCCCTGGGGGGCTGCTCCAGGCCAGGCTCTAATGCAGTGTCCCTGCAGCAGCTCTGATCTGTGCTAGTGACGGCTTTGGCCAAAGCTTTGTTTGTGCTTGGGGTTTTGGGGGTGACTGATGTCCTTTCACGCCCTCCTTCCCTCTCATCCCAATCTCTGTTGATGATATTCCCAAGCATAACCCACAGCCTGAGAGCTACCTGTGTTTCTACACGGATTTTTTTCTCATCGTGTACTCATGTACACACTCTAAGTATACGTGCAGCCTTTTCATCACATCAAGAAAGGTCCTTTCCTCAGCTGGAAGCTCGTTGACTTTTCTATAAAACTTGTAGTCAGAAACACTCTTTAATTAAGACTGCACCGAAAAGAGCTTTGATTCCAGACGTGTGTTACAGCCTGATGCTGTTTTCTCTGTCACTGCAGCAGATTACTGGAAGTGTAGTCCTTGATTAAAAAGATTGTGGGCAATTACATCCCATCTCCACATCTTCAGCTAGATCAGTAGCTTGTCAGTGGGTCACTGGGAATCAGACCGCCAGAACCTTTGTACATGTTCAATTTATAAAAGACTGTTTTTGGCACAGCACCCAACAGTCCCAGACAGCCAATACCTTATTAATGCGCCATTAGCCACAAGGAACATTTTTAAGCGAACCTAATGTACAGGGAGCCACGAGGGCTTGCCTGGACTGACTCAGCAGTTTGGAAGGTCTTTTCTCCCTTGAAGGGATCACACTGACTTCTGAATGTGCTCAGGTGTCTCAAACCTAAGTGCTCTTTTCCCCCTTGTAGCTGCCTTTATTATTTTGGTCTTTGTGGACTGGGATCACTGTCGTTTGAGGAATAGATACCTGCCATAAGGGAGTTTTCTTCAGGATAACTAAAATGGTAAAAGGGGCGATCAGTTGCTTTATAAGTGTCTGAAGAAGATGGGGAAAATGTGGCTGAGGAATCATGTCTGAGCTACACAAAAATCACAGACCAGATGAGGGGGAAGATTGTTTCCTCACAATTAAAAAAAAAATTACCACTTTTTTAAAATAGGTAAACTGGGGGCCATTCAGTGAACTAGTAGACAACCAGCTTGTTATTGAAAATAGGACTTCTTCATTCAGCAGGTAGTGACTTCCCAAACTTGCTACCACAGAGGCCTGCAGACAGTACCAGCAGGCTTTTTGAACTGGATGAACTACAGACAGCAGGTCCAGAAATAGACCCTGAAACCTCTAACCAGAGGTCTTCCCTCTAACTTCATAATAGAGCAGTTGTGGGTCTTGGAGGATGGGCTGCAAAATGTGGCCAGGCTAACACAGTGTCCCTCATGAGCATCTCCCCTCAGACCGCTGGGCTGCCCGAGCAACAGGTTTTTATGTTCTTATTTCTTGGATTGCTAATGCTTTTGGGCTGCCTCTGGAAAGTCTCCTTAAGAAAAGAGAAGATATTTGAGATCTGATCCAATTTCAGCTTCAATCTCTATTTGTAGCTGTAAGTAATATAGCTCTAATACTTTTAAAACCAGGCACTGATCTTTGCTTCTAGTTTAAGGCTGTCTCTTTATATTTACTGAATATATTTATATTCAGTGCAATAACGAGATTCCTCAAAAGCTTTTCATGCATGAAAAGAAACTAAACTCAAACAGCTCAGTCCTATGAATAATAAGGTGACATGTGTCCCAGTGGGACTCTGCCTGTCCATGGCTGGTATAGCTTTATTGTCACAGGCTCGTTTTATGCCCACACTTTCAGAAGTTTAATTAATTGCAAAAGCAGGTGATGGCGAGTTGCTTTGCAGCACAGCTGACTTTGGGCCAGAAGCAAGTATACATCTAACATACAGGAATTACATCCCTGCATCTGTGTGGGCTGAGAGAGAGATAATTGCCCTTGAGCACCGTCTCGCCAGACACGCAGCTCGGTACAGAGCGTCCAGCCAATGATCTTTAAAACTGTGCAGGGAGCACGACATGATGACACCATTAGGATTAACTATATTTTTCCTACCTCATTTGGTGTACGTCTGTGTGAAGATTTATGTTAGGACAGGAACTAACAGGACTGCAGTGACTCAATACAGAACTAGCTTTTTCTAAGGAAAATTTTTATATAGGTGCAAATGCAGAGCTGGAACTGGTTTTGTTGGTTTTGGTTTGTTTGGTTGTTTTTTTTTTTTTAAAGTGTTCTTTCTTTCCCCTTGGACTGTTTTCCCTGCAAGGTCTTCTAGATGATCCTACTGCTGAGCCTCATGGCACGGAATGACTCCAGATCTCCCACAGGTTCAGTGTGCTGCAGCAGAGCCTGGAGCATCTGGAAGGACAGGACACTGAGCTCAAAAGCAGCCCTTGCTTCTCAGTTGCTCAGCTGCAGTTCTGCCTGGTGCTGTTCCATCAGTGCTGTGCTCAGAAGCTGCTACTGCTCATGTGCCAGCAACAGTCAGGCTTCTCAAAACAGGGGTTTGATTGAGGAGGGGGGGAGTGAAGTGGCAGAAGGAGATTTATAACTCCATCGTGGTTCAGCATCAGCCTTCTCTTAGCAGGCAATCAAGGGCAACTAGTTGTGCCCAGTTCTGCAGTGTTTCTGATTCACAGAAATAGAAAAGCCTCAGATCTTCTCCCATGTCCCTGCAGATTAACACAGAGAATCATCTGCCTGCAGTGGCTGGGGTAAAATGGTTCCTTCTATTCTAAAGAACCCTGGCATTCTCTTTTGGGTGGAAGCCTCTGTGTAGGTGCAGCCTGGCACACAGAGGTGTGTGAAAGGCTCAGGGTTTGTGCAGGGGCAGCTACCACAGCCACAGGGATTATCTATGGCAGGACAAGGCAAGGAGCCACGTGTGGTTTCAAGTTGTCTGTTTACAGCAGGAATGTTCAAGTCACCTGTGACAGGGAAGCACAGACCTCAATTCTAGCTGAGTTTAGGAGTTAACACTTCCAAAGGAAGGCAAATAAAATCCTATGACTTTTTCTATTTTTCTGAACTACTGAAAATAATTATTAGCTAAGAGTAATATTAAACAAACATACAAGGAAGCTCTTTTAACAGTAGAAACCTCCAGCACTGCCCCACAGTCTGTAAGCCTGGGCTCTGCCTCCTCTTGGTCTGCTCTGCAAACTGAACTTTGCAAACTTTGCAATCTCAGTAGCCCGAGATTGCTATAAAATTTAGTTCTTGTAAGTATGCCAAGCCTCAAGAAGGAAAGTCACGTATAGGCTGGTGGCTAAAGTAGATGGAGAGCGGGAAGGAGGTGGAGAGCCTGCTCACACACGGCCTGATGCTTGTCATGTTAACAAGGTCAGCAACCCCGGAGCGATACACGGAGTAAATAATGGGGCCAGTGTGGCAGAGCTGCCTCAGGCACCCTTCCTGGGCTGAAGGAACACTGCAACTGCAAACCATTCAAAAGCTGTGAGATATACAGCACTCAGCTAGAAAATAGCTCTTTATGGGCGTGCTAAAATATGGCCTGCACATGGCTGGGTACCTCTGTTTGAATGACTTTCCCCTAGCAGAGAAAAATGTCTGGCTTCTATTTACATGACTGCGAGCACCCTTGAACTAAATTAGTTTTGTAAACGCTGGACTGGCAGTGGGAGGGTTGATATCTAGAGAAATTCTTTTAATAATAAAATGCCTCATGAAAACTGCATTGACTTCAACCAGGCAGACTGTGGGCAGCTAGAAGCTTCTGACAGCTTCACTTTAACCTAGTGCTTTGGGGCTAACCAAAACACAAATGTCATCATGGTTGTGGTAAATGTCCCTCGTGAGAAGGAAAATCAAGAGCAGCACCATTTACATGGACATCTGGTGGGTTGGGGCTGAGGAGAGTGTGATACTCAGTGAGTAAACTTTGTGCTTCCGAGACACCTCTGTGAAATCAGTGGGATGCATGGGCTGGCAGCCTACGCTTGGCATTTCCCATGTTGTGCAGTGGTATGGCAAACACCAACTTTAGACCTCCTCCCCCTCAACCTTTTTTATTCCATGCGCTGCCTCACTACTGACTATGCAGGGAGAGAGACAGTGGGGTTTGTGCATTGCTGGGTCCATATGTCTGAAGGTACCATCTCAACACCTTCCAGGCCTTCCATAAAATCAGGTCCAGGAGTTAAACGGTCTCGGGAAACCCTGCTGAACTTTCTCTCTGAGGAAAGCCTTCCTGCCAGAAAGGATGCTCTGACGGGAACACTGCATTCTGGAGCCAAATTGCCCTTGGAATCACTTCCCCTTCTCTGCCAGCTAATAAAGCCCTAATTTTCTCAAAGGGAAGTTCAAGCAGAGTTTTGACTTTGAAAAATAAGTGCCAGCAACTATCTGCCGTTTGATATAACCAGTTCTACTGATATGCAGTATTTAATAGGAAGTGTTTAAATATTATAGTAGCAGCATAAAAACCTACACTTGACCACAAAGAACAGTGTCCAAATTATTCCTTTGGCATCTACTGAAGATGCCAGTATAAAGTAAGTCTTCCAGAAGTCTGATAGGCTGTCTTGTCACAACTTAAAACCTCCTATGAAGTAGTTTCCTGAATGCTGCCCTGGGGTGGGTTTGTTTGATATTTTTGGTTTTTTTTTTCCCTTGGTGACCTACTGCAGTGGACACCAATTATAGCATTTGGCAGGTTTCTTATGAATATAACCTTGAAACTGTGGAACAGTCTACTGGTGAAACTTGGCCAGCCTGTGCATATCTGTCCATCAAATGACACCGTAAATGCCATGGTTAGGAAGGAAAGCAGATCTGCTTTTAAGAAATTGGGGGTATCCTCACTACACACCTGCCTGGAACAGGGCCCTGTCAGTTTATGCTGCAGGGACTCCTCTCCACCCCCTTCTATTCCAGGTCTTCTGACAAAGCTAATTATGGCAGCAAGCGACTTGCATCAATGACATTCAGGGAACACAAGCATTTGTGGGCTTGGGAGTTCTTGAGTGTTGCCCTGTCTGCAAATTTTTCTTCTTCCAGTGCAAGTGTAATGGTTTGCTATTTATATGTTTAGGAAAACTCCTTCGCTGTACATTCACCTTTTCTACTTTACCATCAGTCTTGGATAATTAACAGCCTCAGAGACCTGCTCTGTTATAGGGACTCTAAAAACTATCTTCCCTTCTGTTATTTTATTTAAGCTCGAGAAGCAACATCACTTTTCTATCCAGCCTGGCAACTGGATCTAGGTTCTTTGCTACCTCATGAATCACCACCCAGGGAATGATCCCGCACTGGAACTTGGAACAGCCCAATAATTCGGGAGCCAGGAGACATCCTAGCTCCCCCACACACCCTGGCCTTACATATGGTGTTGCTGCATTGCTACTGGATATAAAAAGCCTACAGGATCTGCTTCAGTCAGGAAGCAGCTGGGACTGTGAATGCAGATGAGAAGCAGACTTAATTCACTCAAGGAAAACGAGGCCAATAGAAAATGAACATTATTTTCCTGTCTATAATTGCATTTTAAGTGCATAATAAGTAGACGATGGTAACTATGTGCTAAAGGGTCCAACTGTTCTTAATTGATTAAGATAGCTCCTGAAGGCTGTTCTGCTGTGGGTCTGACACAACATGATATAATACCATTGCACCAGGATGAGTTTGTGGTTAACTACGTGTCTCTTCTCTGGGTCAGAGAGTTTTCCGCAGTCCAGAGAGTATCACTTGGTACTGAGTCACCTGCCTCTGTCCCACTGACCTCAATCGAGGGGCAACTGCAATAGATCAGCACCAAAAGCCTGCTGTCTCCCATGCAAGCTGGAAGAGTCTTTTCCAGTGGTTAATACAAAGTTCAGCTTCTAGAAAGAAGCAGAGATTGGTGGTCAGACATGCTGAGCTGGGGGCATTGTGCCCAGCTGCTCTTTTCTCTATTTCTTTCCCTCTACCCCAATGGCAAATCTCTGGTATAAAACTCTGTGGTGTTTCACCTCAGTTTGAAAGTGTTAATAAACTTCCCCCTCAGTAACCCAGAGCAAGTCTGGGAGCGAGCACAGGATCAGCCACCCGGGCAAACTGCGGGGAGGGGGAGAGTGATGGATGGTTTGGCATGGACAGGTGGAAGAAATAATTTATCCCAGGTCAGCAGGGTGAGGGGGACCATGCCTGGCTCCGTCCTGGTAAATACTGCATTGAGTTAAAGAAGCATGGTGAGACAGGAATTGAGTTTCTCCTCTGTGGGAACTACAGACCTGTGACTGCATCTTTTCCTGAGTCTTACATTTCATATCTCAGAGATGGGGGAGGAAAGGTGAGCGTTTTCCCCGTAAGATGAGGTAGGAAAATCAAGAGTCTCTTTTCTCTGTGCGAGGACGATACCAGGAAAAGTAGTTTTCTGTAGGATCCTAGAATGAAAACATTATTTATCCTACCAAGGCTTTTGTTCTCCAGCCAGAGAATGAGGAGTGCACTTCTGAAGTGTCTTGAAGTTGGCTGCAGCACAGGTTGCTCAATATTAATTAAAAAGGAAATAACAACAGCATAATCATTATGGCCAGCCCCGTGTTTTATCCCACCTTCTTTAAATAGACTAAATAAATCACTGACTTAATAAATAATTTTCCATGAAGTAGCATGACAGCTGCTCCAGTTCACTGGCAGGCGTGCAGACAGCAGAGTTCTGGCAGAACTTGAACACCCACATTCGAAAAGCAGCATCTCTGGGCCTTGTCTTTTAATTGCAGAGCCTTAAATCACACAACCCATTTTTCCCTGGGCTCTGTGTCTCATCTGTGTCTTATGTTAACCTGTTGTCAAAATAAATTTGATCCGCGAATATACGAGAGCTGGGCTGATCCTTTAATTTTAGATCACTTATCTGAACGCAATTTTCATGCAAGGATTTAAGCACATGCCTGGCTTTAAATAGGTACTAAGGGCAGTCCTGAGAATAAAGCAGTGAGGACAAGATATATAATTGCATTTAGGTTCCTAATTTCTCGTAGACTTGTTTAACACTTCACAGACTGGCAGAATGTTCTGAGTTGGGAGGGATCCATGAGGATTATTGAGTCCAGCTCTTCAGTAAATGGTCCATACGGGGATGGAACCCACAGCCTTGGTGTTAGCAGCACCCTGCTTGAACCAGCTAAGACTTGAATGAGAACAGGGGTTTCTAGGAAGGATTCAAGAACCAATTTATTCCTATGCCTTTGACTTTTAACCTAAGTCCAGTTAATACTGTCAGATTTGAAGTATGTGCTTGCTTTGCTGGATGGCACCTGGAATTGCCTGTACATTGCAGTCTCTGAACTGGACATGGCACTTCTCCCAGTCTCTACCTTTATTACTGAATGTTGAGGCAGAAAATTGAAGCATTGCTAATAAAAGTAGGAAGGAACTTTTCAATTTTAAAAATTAATGCATTTATCTGAAATCCTCCCTGGAATTGAGATGGTTTCCTCATATCTCAAGAAACAGTAACCATCTCTTCCCTGTATGTTAATGTGTGTGAATTAATTTAAATCCATGTGATAAGTGATGCGAGATTGAGCTGAAAAAAACAAATCATAAATCTCTGCTGACCGTGCATATCATTTAAAAAAAGGCTCAAAATAACTTGCTTAGTAAATGAATACAAAGCCTTTGACATCACAGGTGTTTCAGACTAACATCCACACAGCTGCCAAAATGGAAGTTTGTCATCCCAAGTATTAAATGGAAGGAAGGTCAGAGAAATTAATTAAGCAAATATATAGCAAGCCTGACCTAGCAGTCATTAGAAACTCAAATCAATGGGTATTTGTCTTGCAGGACAAAACCATTGCTTCTCACAGAAACACTAAAGAACCATGGACTTGGACCAAGTAGATAGAAATCTGTTTTGGAAGGCTTTTCTTCCTAGCACAGGACGTTTTCAAGAGCATTTAATTGCACTTTTTCACTTTGGAACTGAATGGTAAATCCTATCCCACACTGACTGAGACCACAGCCTCATATAACCCCTTCAGCAGCATTTGCCCTAAACAACAGCAAATTTGTCAATGCCTGACTTCATTAGTATGAAAGCAAGAGTTCTTGTAGCAAAAAGAGAATTCCCTGTAATCAGTCTTCGGCCAGGGTTGTAACAAGCTCCATTTTAAGTTTCAAACTGCAGTGATGTTAGCAAATGACAAAAATAGCCTTGTCTCCTGGGATGTGCTGAAGTTCATGAATGGCAGTTCTGTCACTGTCAGAACTCAGAAGATGGCACAGGCCAGACCTCTGGGAAACATCCTCTGGATACTTGGAGATCCATATTCTTATTTGGGAGACGTGCAGGAAATAACACCTATACCAACGGACTTGCACATTCATTTTGAGCCTTATTTTGCATCTTGGTGAGAGGTTACTGCCAGTTTCAGTCATGCAGGACCATGTCTCCAGTGTCTCTGAACCCTTTTCAAGAATAGCAGCAGTCGTCTCCAGGCTGCTGAAAGGGCTGAGAATCTCGTTTATGTTGCTCATTGTATCACAGGCTGCTCTTAGGTCTCTGAATGATTTCTCTCTTTGTATTTCACAGGACACAACATCAGTAACTGCTGTTAGACGGTTCAAGTGCTAATCTCATAAGAAGAAAAACTATTTAGCTTTCAGATTCATTTGCTTATGCCCTACACGTTGCCAGACTCTAATTGTGGACAAAGCTCACCAAGTGCTGGACTTGGTGACAATAATATACCCTGGGAGTGCTTCACTGGAAGCTCTAAGCAGTGACTGGGAATAAAACTTCTCCCTGGTTGATGTGGTTCAGCTGCAGATAAATAGGCACTGTGTGCTTTGGTACATTCCCTGTGCATTCTGCTTCAGTGGTTCACTTCCCCTTATTTTGATTTATTTTTTTTTTTTTTCTGGCATAAACTTAACATAAGACAGAGCTGTGCAAACTTGATAACCTTAAGGAATTATTTGGGACACAGTGACCTAGGCATAATTCTCTCCTCATTTATCCCCATAAACAATGAAGTCCATAAATCACTTTCCATCTGCTTTGGCACGCAGAGGCGCTCAGGAAATGCTATGCAGAGCTCTCCATCATGCAAATATAGGCTGGGACCCTGTGGCCAGTGAAGTTAGCAATGTGGAGACTTGCTTCCAAACTGCAAGCAAAGAAAACCACCAGACTAGATCTTGAATCCTCGTTCCTTTCCTGCTTTCTTTTTCTGTGTATATAAAAGAAAAAAATCAAACCAAATCATACAAAAAAATTGCGTGCACATACTAGAGCACCTATCTATTGATCTGCCCTTACCTTAAAAACATCCTTTTCCTCACTTGACACCCTCTGAGCTCAGTGAAATTTATGAATCCTGTTTTAAAATATGGGAGAACTGAGCTGTGTATAATGCCAGGTTTTTTTGGGTTTTTTTGAGGGGGGATGGGTGGGTAGTGTGTGATTTTTAAGAGAAAATCTTCTTTTTAAGGGTTTGACTCCAGATACCTAAAGTGATTCTCCACTCTGAAAACGTGCAGACAGAAAATTTAAACTACAGACTGTAATATTCAGTTGTTAAGGCATCAAATTATGTGAGCAGGGTGTTGTACCGCTGTGATTTGAACACCTTAGAAATGCTGAGACATATTAAAATATTTTGAAGGCATTTAATGAATAATAAATGTATTTATTATTGCTATGCCACTCAAGCAGGGAAAACATCATCTTGCGTGAAAATACATCGACAACTGCTCTGCAGCAAACAGAAGTTGATTGTACACAAATCTTTCCTGTGGCTGGGGTAGAAGTATTTTCATGAATGCCTTTTATTCATCATCCCCTCCTTTTTGCAAAGGAGAATTGTGGTTTTCCCTCTTTGCATGCACTTGCACTTCCTCGCCTTTTTTAGTTCCAGCAACTGGAAACGATTTCTTCCTTCTCCTTTTTTGTAACCTGGTGAAAAAGTGCTTTTATTCCTTCACAAATTCCTTTTCTAAACAGCAGCCAGCAAGGACTTTACGGGGCAGTGATTTTCGCAGCACCCTTTCAGCGTCCCTGGAGTTGTTCTGCTGTACAAGCAAATGCAGCATTTTTTTGAGAAGGATTGAGAGTAAATGACTCCAGATTTTCTGCTCTGTAGTCACACCAGTGTTTTAAGCACAGCTTCTCAGAAAGTTACTGAGATCTAAAAACAGGTATAAAAGAAAGAGGAATACAGAATCATCTTTGCTATTTTGATGTGGTTACTATTAATTCAAACACATTCTCCCCTGCTAAACGTATTTTTACAAGGCCTTTAGTAGTTGTTTAACACCCTTCATGTCGATTTGTTTACGGTCCCAATGAGCAACATGTTAATGCAAGTTTATATTAGCAAGAGCTGTGTGGGAAAAGAAAGTGCTAATACAATGAAAAGAAACTGTAAAAACAGAAATCAGAACGTTTTGCTGAGCAAATCTGTTTAGAAATAGCATTCATCCTTTGTACTCAGTTCTTCAAATGAAGGGGGAGGAAACTCCCTAAGATAACCTTACAAAGAGATCAGGTTGGGGAAAAAAGCGCAGTAGTTAGCCCATGTTATGTGATAAAAGTCAAAAAATTGTAGTAACTTGATTGTTCCTCTCTTTTTTACTCTGACATAACTTGCAGTTAGAGCATTTACTGATTTTTATTTCATGGTAACACAAATACGGGAAAGAATATAGTAAGTACTGTACCAGATCCCACTTTCCTCACCTCTGCACGTTTAGTGTTCTAATTTTATTCCTTATTTTAAAATTCTCTTTGATTTGGCTTTCAAGGTGAGGAACATTCTTGACAGCAGCAGTGACATGGCACAGCAGCAGGACTGGCACAGCCATCTGAAGCTTTTTTGGAGCTGCTCCTGATTTCTCTCTTACAGTAGCATTTTGCAAAAATCCATTCTTTTAGAGAGTAATGCTTTAATAATGGAGGAAAAACAGAAGTTTGGAATAGACTGTTGTTTGCTGCTATGAAGTAAGGTGGGAGATTAAATAATAGATCATGTACGGGAAAGGTTGAAAATTAGTCTAATCACTCAAGAATTCTGAAGGAACAGCTATTCTTATTTTCCCCTGCTGGTTACTACTCTGTTTTATGGTTTAAACTGCTTTGAAAAATGCTGACTTTCTCTATGCCATAGAACTTCAAAATATTTCAGAGAAGTGCTATTGGGCAGTTGTGTAATAAAATTACTGTCTGCTTGCAATCATATATTCTGCTGCTGTCCAAAGATCATCTTCTCTCAGGACGCCCACAGAATTTAATAGAGCTGGGGGAGAAATTTTTCTTTTCCTGATCAAACTTATCACATTTTCCAGACAGTCAATAGGTGAGACATTTTGTTGGATCGTGTGACAAAGAGGGGGAAAAGCAAGGAGAATGTCCTAGCCAAGGATCTGGGGCTCTAGTTCAGGGCTTTAGAATTACTCCTCCCACAAGCCCCTTCCTCCCTGAAGAACAGAGCACCTTGGTGGTCCTGCTCTAGCTCCAGGTGAGGCAATCCTGGTTTTCTTGCAGCAAACAGATTTGAAGTACTGTATTAGCTGCGTTGGTTATGGACCATGATCTTTTCTCAGAGAACAGTGATGGTAATGTTCTTTGAGAGGTTCCCTGAGCTGCTCTGCCTCTTCTCCATTTCTGAGAAGGGGTGACCTGGAATTACCTGCTGTGCGATTTTTTGAGTTAGGCTTTTGTAACACCACGCACCTTGCACTTGGAGAAGATGCTTTCAGCTGATGCTGAGCCGTTTCGAGGAGCTCTGTGTGCCCCCAGACAAGGTCACTTGGGCCATCTCAAATCTTGCCACTTCACTCCCCTGGATGTGCTCAGACTCGGTGTTCTCGTGCAGTTCCCGTGCTTGTCACTGATTAATATCCATTATTATCTCCTTAGAACAGACCTAACCATGGTACAAACTATTTTGCATATCACGAACTTTGTGTGAGCAGATGTAACTTGCAAATAGAGGGAGAAAGATGTTGCAGGAAACATTTTTTTTTTTAAAAAAGGAATAAAAAGTAGGTGAGGCAGCACAGATTCCTGTCGTTCACTGTTTTTCTCTCTTTGTGGGGTGACTCGTTCCATTGCCTCCTGTTATGTTTACTAATGTGTAGCTTAAATTGTCAGTTAAGCTACCTCTCAATTTAGCCAAAGGTTTTAATGTAGGAACATAAGGAGATTACAGGAACAAATTGTCAGGAGAAAAGAAAGCTAAAGACAACGGTTCTGATCCCTACACAAATAAGGAAACAAGACTTTCTTTACACAGAGTATCCCGTTCTCACCAAATCCAACAGATAAAATTCTGCTAGACTGCCAGTGTTATTTCCTTCTCTGCTATTAATTTTAAAAATGTTGCAGGCATGAACGTTTTGCAGATACTTGCTTTAAGATACAAATAGTTGTCCAAATGCAAATAGGAAAATACAATATTTTCTTTTCCTGGGAGATGGAAAATCACTTGGAAAATTCTTCTGCACTGTGTCCAAAATATCAGCAAAGCATTTGTGCACTTCAGTGTCCCAAGGCAATGTTCTGAGAATGATGCCAAGCGTCATTGATTTCCATTTCGGAATGATTCCTTTAAAAAAGTGTTTCGGTTTGAAAGACCAAAAGCAGACATAAATTATTTCCTTTCTCAACATTCCCATGCTCATTCTCTGACAGCTATCCATATACAAGCTTTATCTTTGCTGGGTGGGTAGTAGGGAATGCAGAAAATCACAGGTTAGTACAAAAAGGGTGGGGTGTTTGTTTTACATGTGTGTGTTTTCTGACAGTCTCTAACACTCCCCTACCCACACAGGCTGTCACTTCAGCATCACTTCAGCCCTGCGCCTGAGAAGGGTGGGCTTCAAGACCATGTCAAGTTCAGCTGGCTCCGACTTAGACCTGGGATTACCCCTTTGTGACATTAAAATGTCAATAATGTATGCACCAACCTTGCCAAATCTCTCTCTGTCCTCTGCTTAGAAAGCGTTGACTCCACAAAACCTCCTTTTAGATGCCAAATTCATTTATTTCAATTCCTGTGCTGGAGTCAGCTTCTGAACAGACTCCACAGCAGTTTGCTACAGCTCCTGCTTCCAGCTGGCCAAGCTTCGAAGTGCACTAGAAAGGCTCCTATGTTCCTAGAGATGAAAAGTTTCTCTTTACTTCATCCACCTGAAAAAGCGGCTTTCAAAGCTGTGCTAGAGCTATTTCCAACAAAGTTCATGTTGATGTGTTTCAGTTATTACTGTGGCATAGCACATAACGTGGCCATAACTGCAGATGAGGGAGGGAACTTTAATAAAAAGTATTACTTCCAGTGTGCTAGGGTTATTATTATGTTTCCAAGACGGCAAGAAACCAAGCTCATGTTTCTTTAGAAGTTACCTCTTGTCAGCCAAGACAGAGTAATAGACTGCCTATGAGCTCTAGACCATCTCAGAAAACCAAATAAGTTTAAATCATGAAATCAGAGTTCATAAAAAACCTCAGCCTGGGTTGGTTGCTCCTGTGCTTCCCTTACACAGCCAGTCTGCCCCTTTCAGTGTTAAACTATAACTCCTGTGAATTTTAACTAAGAATTCAACGGGGTCCTCTGCTGCCAAACTGCCCAGTGAAGTCACTGGAGCACATAGAAATGGTTTTGAGGGCAGCAGGTTTACATACACACTTTAATTATGAATATATGGGGCCAAGCTGCTGTGACAGCAACGGTAACTGCAGTGTAGATAAAGGCTGAGACTGATCCTTTGTATTTGAAATGTCTAGGTTGATAAGTTTCACCTACCACACATACAGCATGTCCAGACATTTGAAACCCAGGCAAGTATCACAGAAGAGTTTGTTCCATGCTCAGTACAGGGACACTTCAGTGTTAAACAAAAAAACCCCAAAAAGTAGTCAGCTGAGGTGTTGTCTTATGAATGGTGACTGATTAAATACCACCTGAAAACATAACATCACTTTCAGAGCAAGATCCCAGGTGCAGGGGAACCAGAAGGCTCTTCTGTCGAGTCAGACAGCACGTTCAGCTCGATCTCTGCTGTATTTAATCCGGGCCTCCCTTGCCCACGGGCAGGGCTAAGGAGCAGTGCTCGTAAGGTGCTATTCCTTCACGTCTACAGGCTCAAGGAAGGAAACCAGGAGTGTTAAAAAAGAAGAAAAGAAAAGCTCTGAGCTTCCTTTGTTTCATGAGAAACTTAGTATATTCTCTTCGTAACGTAGACAAATGCTACAAAAATTTTGTGTTGTTTGTGGGATCCAGTGGCTCTCAAGTCCTTCCTAGCAGCCCTTTTTAGTGGGCAGATGGTGGAAACCCCAAAGATGAACCCCGAGCTTTGCACCTCTGTGTGTGTACATGTACACAATTATAAATTAAATGCCCCCTCTGTATTTTACCACTGTTCAACCTCTTGCTTTCACGGACAGTGATGTTTTCTGTACAGATTGTGCTTCCTAACGGCTAGATAGCGTCCTTTTAAGTCAATCACAGCATCACAGGGTAGTTTTGGAGACAAATACTGATGTCAGCTATCCCTGACAGGTTGCTGTACAAGTCTGTCCAGTGAGCTTGGAATGAGGCAGCACAGGAGCATACTCCTCCCCTGGCTGCTTGCTGAAACGTTCAGCTGCTTCGTCAAGACAGACGGGTGTATCCAGCTGGGACCCGCTGCTTTGCTCTTAGAGACAGAAAACGCCCTAGCACTAAATACTGCTTAAGGAAACTTACTGTGGAATATATGCTGCTTGCATTTTCTTTCCAGATCTTGATTTGATGGGGTTTTTTGGGGTTTCGCTTCTCTCAGAGAATCTGCTTCATTTGTATGCACTTATTATTTCTCACCGAAATCTTGGTTTTACAAGGATTTATATGAAGGAAATGTTTTAAATATTAAAAAAAAGGAGACACATTCCCTTGCTGGTTTTCTCTACATTTTGAGATCTAAGGATGTCCAAAAGGTTTTTTAAATCAAATCCCAAGCTATGGAGTATTATACAAAACACCCTCCCTAGGTGCAGTATTTCTTCATAAGAAAAGTTACTCCATCTACTTAAAATCCATCCGTAACAAAATTTTATTTGTGCCTTTATTATGCTTTCGTTCCTCTTCTAAAATATTATTTCCTTTGTTCCACACATAATTTAAATCAAGACAATTTTAGAAAACAAGAGGATGGCACAAAACTTCATTGTCTATAACAGTCCAGCTATTAATGTTTAATGTGTGTGGGACTTGGGCAAATAAAGGCCCTGAGGGGAGCTGGATGTTTGACCAGGAGGGGCTGCTCACCATGGCCAGGGTTTGCAAGGTCACAATCTCCTGCACTTCTTTTTTTCTGCATCATAAACATCACCAAAAATATTCCCAATATACCTTCTGTAGAAGTCTCTTGGTTCTGATGCAAAGTCACCGGGAGTCTCCTCACTGCCTTCCACGGATCTGGGATCAAGACCCAGAGCAGAAGGCAGCTGGGGAAAAACTCCTTCACAGATGCAATTCTGAGTTTGTTTTGTTTTTTGGGTTTTTTTTTTACTTGCTATTACCAACCTGTTCCCATTCTCCAGGCAATTCTTAAAAGAGCTCATTACTAAGATGTGGCAGAAGGAAAACGATATGAAGTGAAAGCAGGTGTTTCCAAACAGGAGAATCTGCTTCCTTCCAGAAAATGCCCATAGTGAACATGGAGATGAGAACTGTCAATGCTGTAATGGTGGGACAGAGTCTGAATGGGACGGAATATAAAGTGAGTCAGCTTCAGTGTGCTGACCAAATATAGCACATGAAAAGAGTAAGGAGAGAGAATACTTTTGCAGCTGAACAAGAATTGGATCAGCTTTACTTGGGTATTTCCTTTCTGGCTGCCTTTTGCTTGCAACTTGCAGAACTGCAGTGATGATACAGTGAACTCAGAGGCAGAATATAATCCAGAAAACACAATTTTCTGGTGGTTTGCTGATGCAGATGGTAGAAAATCTCTCAATTTTTCTTCCCAGGAAACATTTCTGCTGGCTGTAAGGCACAAAGATGGTCACGTAAAGTTGTAAAAAAAGAACCCAAAGCAAGAAATGTTTTGTAAAATTTTGATTCTGAATATAGGGATTATCTAAATTTTAACCTTGTGCGATTTTCATATGCGGTGATGCTTTTGAACCTCTGCTGAAGTTACTGTGCAAGGATGTCAAGTTTTTTATTCTAAAATGCTTTCATAAGTTTGAAGATGAAAGCTTTCAAGCATAAATCCTAAAGAATACCCCAAAATGAAAGACAAAATGAATGCAATGTTTATTTTTTTAGGGTTCAGTCTTTTTGGTTTAGTTTGAGTTTCATGACTTTGAATAATTATGATTTATCATTATTTGGACTTCTAATAATGGGAGACACCTTCCTGACAAGATCTTACTGGCAAAAATTGGCTCCTTCTGTGTTGAGAGCTGAGGTTTCCTCTTCTTTTCATTCCCACTATTTTTCACAGACTCTGATGTGGCTTTTGGCTCATGGGTTGCACCAGGCTTTTTAAAAATCACTTCCCTGGAAGTATTCTAGGAGAGGTTGGATGGAGCTCTGAGCATCCTGGTCTAGTGAAGGTACCTTGCCCATGGCAGGGAGTTGGAATGAGATGAGGTTTAAGGCCCCTTCCAACCAAAACCATTCTGTGATTCTATAACTGATCTCCTCCCAGCTGAATTATGCTCAGACTGAGGGCTGAATTCTAAACTAAACTGGTGAAAATCCAAAACAATTCTGCAACATATGGTGTGATATGGTTATTTGGTAGGAAGTCATAGATATATTGCTGATGCTGACAGAGGGAATAGGAGCTTGAGTTTGAATATGGAAGCAAAATTGGACGGGTGACATCGGCTGCCTTGGACTGGTTTATACTACAAACTAAATGTGTGAAGCAGCAAATTCTCCAGTAATCATGAAATCAATCAGACAGGGCAGGGAGAGAAATGGCAGGCTTTCCCACCAGGTAGTTTAGATTTGCCTGTGCATGTGATTCTTTACAGCCATCAGCACTGATTGAAAGTCAAAAGCAAAGCCTTGAAGGAAAATCTGTGATTTATGATAAAAAGAAATAAATCATTCCCTGTTCCTAGCAGAAGAAACGTGAGCATCTGTGTTTTCAGCAACCTTCTGTCCCACTTCCTCATCTCTCTCTCTGAACAAAGTCCTGACTGACACTGGGGGATACAATGACCTTCCTGTCTAGGAATCTCTCTGGCTACTATGAATTCTGAGTATCCATGGATAGGATCCCAAGAGGCTTAGTCTCCCCAGGGCTGGATGAAATAGATTTGAAACTCAAATGCTAAAATAATGCTGAGAAGAGGTGTGTGTCTCTGCAGCCGTTGTTCAAGCAAACCCTTGCTTAGTTCCCCTGCTGTTTCCTTTGAATTTGTGTCCCAAAGGAATGAAAAGATCATTAAAGGCTCCATGAACTCATGAAGATTCAGAGCTGAGCACATGGCATTTGGAGTTTCTTCCAGATGTTTCACTGAAAATCAGATACTGATTTGCAGTTTGCTGCTCATGACTAAGTTTACTAAAATACATACTTCCACAGCCTTCTTTTAAAGTTCAGTGTCTCCAATTATCTTCCAAAAAGCCAGATGCCAGAATTCTTGCCTAAAGCTTTAAGGAACAAGATGCAGAAGGTGACGGAATCATGGACCAGTTCTTCTGCACCTTCTGAAGGTCGACCTGCCTTACCAGGTGCACTTTGAAGATACTTTGCCAAACATAGCGTGTGATCTTTCTAATTCTTTGTGGTTTTTGTGTGCATATCTACACCTTTCCAATAACACTTGGGAAAGGCAGGCACATCATTTTTGCTCCTGTTTTAAACAGCAGCTCAGGCAGCAGGCTTTAGGAAGTACTCAATCTTAGTCCTTTAATCCTCCTTGAATGCTACTGCACTGCTGCTTTACTCACAGTAGGTTCTGGGGTTTGTGTGGGTGTGGAAAGTGAGGAGAGTCACTGTGGCAAATGAAGTATCCTGAATTGTAGCTATTACAGAGTATTAAGTAATTGCCCTTGGTAAGAAGTGATAGTAGAAAATAGTAGCATATTCATTTTGTTGTTGAAAATGGACTGTCTAAGCATATATATGAAAATCCCAATTAAATTCAATCTTGATGTTCACAGCAGATAAGTATAATGAAGATTCTAAGAGATTTTCTTTCATACATATGAATAAAATAATTACTATGCAGCATATCTAAGTAGTTGATGCCATCAGAAAGTCTACCCTTGAAAAACAAGAAAGGAATAAAATGTCCTTCCTTTTGTAGTCAGAAAGAAAGTATTGACTATGTATGTGGCACATTCTGGATGTCACTAGCTGTAAGATACATTTCTTTATAAACATGACAGTTCTACTAAGCATGGTACAAAAATTCCCCGCTCTCGTACGAACGCAGCTAAACTTATCTCTTCGAGAACATGCTGAATGTTGTGTCTTTTAATGTGACATCATCTGCACCATTGGTTCCTGGTGCAACTATGACACACACTTTCACTGGGCTTTGAAATTATGCAGCGTGTTTATCCACCCACTGTATATTCTTTTACACAGTTTTGTGCTGGAAGCTTTGTCTCTGGTACTTAAATGACAGTCATATTTCTTACTGTCAGGGAACGCTGGCCGTGCTTCTGCACATCAAAAACTGGTGGAAATACAGTGATGCAAATTAAAGTAGTCCAGGTGACTACAAATGTTGAGCAGCTACTCTTCATTAATTAAATTGACTTGTGGCTCATTACCGGCAATGTAGTACAAAATAAGTAAACTTCCCTTTGCGTGTTTCTCTCTCAGGTTGCAATGCAATAAAGTGAACTTGACTTCTGAGGCAAGGCTTCTGCCAGGGTTACTTACAGACAAGATGAGGTGAAAATGTTTGTTTACTAATATGCTTATTCTAGACTGAGAAATTAGATTTTGTACCTAATGTTCTCCATCTTACATTTGACATGAGCAATAATACTTGGCAAATAATTCTGAGGTTCCAGTTCAGGAAACACATTTTGATTAAAGACTCAGAATTGCATGAAAGCATAAAACCAGACATAATCTTTCCTTTTGTCTTGTGATACTCATTATGAATCCAGTGACTTTCCAAAATCCAAGCCTTTATTTGCATTTCTTTCCCTCCCCCGTTTTGTTCCTCAGAGGAAATAATTTGAAAACAGTAGCTTGTTAAATTACCAGAGTTACTTTACCTGAAAATATCTGATGATAATGTCATCAAAACTGCGCGTTCCGAGCACGTTCTAGTTACAGGTAAAACCCCTGCTCTTTCCTCATGACAGATATACCAACACAGGCCTTATAATGCTCAGCCAGAGATATCTTACAATAAATCCTGGTATGTTCCAAGTTCACTACTGGCTTTGCTGGAAATCTAGATGGAGAAGACAGGGACAGATAGACACACACAGATTGTGAACCTGCGACTGGAAAAATTGCACTGATCTTAGGTTCAGGTTCTTAAATGAGAGCAACTGTAGCACCTATCAAGTGCTCATAAACAGAAGGGGAGAAGTTGGGATTGGAGAGAAAGGGAGGAGTGGAGCAGATCAGATTCAGATGTGATCCACCCTCCTTGTAGATTTGTCCATCTTCAAAGTTGTACGGCTAATGAAGAATAATTATCACTTGTTAATTTTGCATTACCTTGGCAATTGTGACTCAATAGCACCATATGTCACAAGGCTTCTCTTAGATGAAAAAGAAAATCCTCTTTACTGCAGTGTCAGAGGAAATAGCTCTTCCAGCACCTGAGCATTAATTTCAAGGAGAAAACTCTCGGAGACACGCATGTTGCACGGGGAGTGAAAAGGTGCCATAACTTCCAGTGTATTTCTCGGTGTCATCACCAAGACTCTGTGCCTGGGACTAAACATTACACAGGTCTTCAGCAGCATCTCTGCAAAAACTCTTTCAGAAAAAACTGAACTTCATTTGTTTAATTTTTGAGAATTCTCCCTTCAAATATAGTGACACTACAAATTTTGCTCAAAACTAAAACGACAGATAAATCAGAGGAATTTTTCTTTCTTCATTTTGAGAAGCCTTCCAATACGTTTCCCAAAATTTTACCATAACTAAACAAAAACCCCAACTTTTAAACAAAAATTGAGTGGGAAAACCAAAGAATTCTTTCATTAGTGCTCCTTTACAAGAAACCAATGGCTATTTATTATTGGCGTTTGACTGAGCAGCAAAACCAGAATCCCTAACTTACAGTTGCATGTACTGCTGTCTTAAAAAAATTCAGCATACATTGCCTTAAAGAGTTAATCATGCCTGAAGCCCAAAATGGCAGTGAGGCTGAAGGCAGGCACTTATCCTAAAGCCAGAGCTCGTAAGTCACTGAGGAAGGTGTACCAAGAAACCAGAAGAATGAAGCTTGGTATTAGTTCCTAAGTAACAGAACAAAAACCATGCGGTTAAATTTGCTTTAAATGCTGCACAGATCTTTCCAAAGGCCTGCAATTACTGCCCAAATGCTAATTCTGCCAACACTTTCAAACTGTGTAAAAACCCCTCTCCATATAAAGCGAACTTTAACTCATGCTTTCCCTCTCCTACTCAGTACAAACAGAAAGCTGCTGCTGCAGAGTACAGAAAGAGAACATCTGAATCTGAAGAAAGCCACAGCTATCCTATGATAAAAGTACTGCTCACAAACACTTATCTACCAAAAAAGCATCTTCAATTTCAGACCACAGTGAAGAATTTACCACAAACTAGAAATTAGCCATATCTGCTGAAGAGAAATAAAAGTATTACCCAGCATCAGGGCACTCATTCACATAGTTTCAATCTACAATTCGTCATTACCCAAAGGCACAGCCCCTGTAAACCCAGCATCAGAGCACCCAGTACTAGTACAGAAAATAGTTTGCACCCAGGCACAGGAAACATGCTGCGTGATTAAGGAGAACACAAACGCCCGCTGACGTTAAGTTATCAAGCACCATCTCTGTTCAAACACTGTCAAACGTGACTACAGAAAACCCCCCCCGAAGCGAGCAGTCCTAGTTCAGCACAGGACATAGAGCAAGCACTCCCCTGCAACACCCACACAGCCCCACAAAGCAAACCACACAGCCCCTGCCACCGCAAATCCACTCCATCCCTTCACTTCATTTAGAAACGGCAACAAAAATCATGCAGCCCTGACACTGCTCCCGGACTGGAGGTTGTGCCTCTCGCAGCAGAAGCTGCAAAGGCTTCAGCTCCTGGTTAGCCCAGGGAAGCGGTGCCTGCTGCAATATCCCAGCACTTACTGCATTGCTTTTCAGCGGAGCGAAAGTGGCTGCTCTTCCCGGGCACACATGGCTCGCTCAGCCGGAGGGTTCTCTATTCAGCACAATTCAGCTCCAAAGTCTCTGCATGTGGAGGGGAATTGCCTGTGCTCGGTACTGGGGGTTTCTGGCTGCAGTGGCTGCTCACCCTATCCATTGCCTCTGGTGTATGCTAAGTAAGCAATCCCCTGGGTCTTCATAATGAAAGGATGAAGAGTCACAGCTTTCGAGAGCAGATAAGGTGTTCTGCCGAGAGCCTCTGTGCTTCCATGGCATTTTAAAGGCAAAGGGGCTGGGGATGCTTCATCTTGCTTCACAGTTCTGTATCGTGCAAGTTGTTGTATTCTGCAACTTACAGTGGAATTCTCAGCCTAACGCTAATTTATATGTTTCAGAGAGAGCTCAAGTTAACAATACAAATTCAAGCCAATGCATTTTTAAATGTTGAGGAACGCACTCTGGCAATTGAACTAAATCTTCTGTTTTTCAGAAGTACAAGTGAAGGGGAGGGGTTTCCTAGCTCTGAATTGCGCTGTACCAGCCCTGCTGGATACAGTCAAAAAGTAGTAGCCTAAAACTTCATGAATTAATATCTCAGATTTAACAGGCTCCAAGCACTGCTCTAGTCTTGAAGGAGGGACTGTCACCCTTGTCCTTTGTCTGCAGAGTGTCTGTCACTCATAGGGGCTCCCGCATGCAGACGAGGCAGAGTTAAAGAGCAGTAATAATAAAAAGACAGAATTACCAAGAGCCACAGTGCCACTAGTTTCTCGTTAGGGACCCTAATTTTTTTCACTGTACTGAGATGTTCGACTCTGTGCCTTTGGGAAGCTGTGGGGAATTGCCATAACCAGCTGGAGTGAGGTGTACGGGCGAGTGGATTCGTGAAGCCGAACCACCGCCCGCTCCAACCCTGACCTTCAAAGGGACTGTCAGGAGAAAAGCCCCGTTCTGGGGCTGTGCTTACCTGTTACCCAGGCCTCTTGCAAATGCTAATTGTGCCTAACCATGTGTGGCAAATCCGTGAAAACAAATACATTGCAGAGCTGCGGGCAAAAACGGGGATATTTTTTCCGCACAGGCACCCCCAATAGATAACACAGGAATCATTAATACACATTTCCTAAGACCAGGTGCTGTGTAAGGTGTTGATTCACTCATCTCCCAGGGATCTTGGGCAGGGGAGATTTTCTCTGCCAGTGATGGGGGCATTAAGATATCATGAGAAGGGAAGCAGCTTTTCGTTGGTGAGGGAAGGTTTTGACCCCCTTAGCAAAGGCTTTGAGCATCCCCAGGGGCTGATTATCCTTTCAGATAACACGGGGAAATCCCAGCCACCAAAACAGTGTGGCTAATAAATTTTTCAGGATTATTAATTGGATTCTTTAGAAAAAGGGCAGTCAAGGACAGGCATCTAGAAAGAACCCATTTCCTCTTTGAAAAGTGTTTTGTTAGCTGGACTTCAGTTTCTTCTGGAATTTCTATATAACTGCAGCCTTCTATGATACCTGTCAGCATCACTGGTCCTGGACCTATTGTTTTCTGTGCTATAATTTCTGCCTGTGAAAACGCCAAAAATACTTCGTCTTCCTGGCTGACAGATGTTGCTGGAAAGGTGCTGCTTTGCACTTTCACAAAAATAACACCTTGGAGGAGAGGGGAAACCAGCACATATCAGTGTCAGCGCCAGTGGGTTCCTATGAAATGAGAAGACATTCCTATAGTAGAAAAACTGACCTTTTTTTCTCACTCTCGTGCTCACAACTGTGTTTAGCACCTCAAGGTAACAAATTTGTTGAGTCATAGAAAGCAAAAACCAACAAAGCTGCCTTGAATTTTAAGTTTGCTTTGTATAATAATTACGTATTATGTGTGCGTCTTTACTTTTAAAATGCAGACAAGGCACAGTCCGTGGCCCTGGGAGTATCCAGTCAAGTCAGACAAAATGATGCAGACGTGTAACAACCAGGATTGCCAGGTGACAGCCTTGTTGCAAGCAAAGCAGGAAAACCTGGATGGATCTGGGAGCTGCAGTATTGGTAGCAGAAACAATTAACTCACCTTGAAGGTTCTCAGCCTTTATAGGACCCTGTAGAAAGGTGCTCCAATTTTCCTCTTTATTCCTGCCTCACCCTTTTGGAGTATATTGATCTTTTGAGTAAGTCCATTTGCTTTCCTTGGTTGGGGGATAAGCTATAATTGATCTCTTTAAAGTATGAGTTGGACAAAAATAATCAAGTCAGTGCCGTAATTAAGTGTGGACCTTTTCAACATTCCGGGAAACACCAGCCCTGGCCACGGGCAGATAAGTAGTTATTCTAACAAGCATAATAATCTCATGTTCTGGAGCTGTGGTGAGGGAAGGATTATAGATTTCAGTGGATCATTTTGCTTTGGTTTTCTGGGCTCCTTGCCTCAGTTCAATAACACAGGAACTCTGCTATGCTAACACATCACTTCAATTTCTGTTGGTAACAGTATTTTAAACCCTGAAAACAAAGAACCAGGCAACTGATTTACTGGGGAGAGGCACAAAGGATGACAGCATGGACTCAAAGTCTCTAGGAGAAATTGAAAACCTAAAAGCACAGTTGTGCCCTCACCCAAAAAACCCCACAGAACAAAAAGAAACCCAAAACTGTCTTTGCAGCCATTTCAGTAAAAAATAATACGTTGTAAAATAACTCTCCCATTTAAGGACAGACCAATAAATAGCCTGGAAGTGTGGGGCTGTCAGGTTGTTGCTGCGTAGGGAGGTACCAGTGGCTAAGAAGCAGTGTTGCACAAGATGATTTAACTGAGGAGGTTTTCCAAGCCAGCTGGAGAGTATATTGTATTTGCAAACAGCAATAAAGGAGAATTGAATTTTAACCTTCCTGCTAGAGAAATATAAAGGGTTTATAATTGACTCTGGGCGTGTAATATTGAAGGGAGCCATAGAGTGCGGAGCGCTTGTTCGTGAGAAAAGTAAACCAGTTCAGGTATGAATTTATGCTTGTTGTAAATTTATTTATTTATTTGTCATAAATATATATTTATATAGTAACAGTATAGCTGTGTCAAGAACAGGCTCCGACGCTTAAAAAAATTTGGGAGCAGCTTGAATTAGTGTTGCAGGTTAATTGTGGCTGCACTGAAGGAATATCCTGGGATAACCTGTGGCAGTCACTGTACAGCAGGGTGAGGAGCATGGCCTGCACAGTGGGAAGCTGAGCTGCAGGCCAGTGTCTGCAGGAAGATCACCTTGTCACTCCTCTTTCAGCTGGCCAAGACAAAAATAGGGAGAAAGACACTGAGCAAAGGCTGCTCAAGCCACTTGAGGCTTCAGAGAACTCGGAGAGCACAACTTCAGGTTACAAAAAAGCCAAGGGTGTTCTGTGCCTCCTTCCAAAGTTAGGCAAAAGATCATCCTTTTTCCTTAGATATTTAAATGAACTGTGTAATTCAAATTTGAAGTATTCTGCTTCGTCATCTTTCAGCTGGCTCCGTGGTCAGCTGCTCACCGCAACCTATAGAAATCAAGGACTAGGAAAAGGACTTCCTTACTACTCATCATCTCGTGATGGTAATTAGAGGAAAATCTGCCTGATATTGCATCCTAGAAGAAAAATAGTTATTAAAAACAGACATTTGCACATTAAAAGTTAGGACAATATCAGTTTCTTCTATGTGTAAGATCAGATGTGCATCCACACTGAATTAAGTTGTCACAGTTAAACTGTGTTTAATGTGTGAGAGGGACACTGTTCCCTACCTTTAGTGCTGATGATCTGCATGTTGTTATTCCAGAATAATTTAACCTAAGATGAATGACAGACACCTTAATTTTCAACATAAGCATTTAGCTACAAACTAATCATTTAGGAATCTACTTGTTTCAGGTGAATTTTCCTGAATACATCTACATAGTCAGACCCTGTAAAAGTGGATGTACGGGAATTATGCTTGTCTTCTCTAGCAGGACATTCCCAAATCTTTCTTAAACTGATTTCATTGTATTCCATTTGAGATATTACAGTTCTTGAAGATGAGGAGAAAAAGGAACTGAGTATTTAGCCAGCAAAGCATCTCATTTGAATCAGAGACGTGCTTTCTAATTTAATGGGACACTTAACTGTGGGATCAATATCTTAATTAGCTTATATTTTTCTCTTAAATTAGCAGATTCCATACTCTTCTATAACCTGTTTCAGCTTTTCTTCTTTAGTTTCTCTGGATGCTCTTACTCCTACTGTACAAATAAAATGCATTATTTAATTAACAGCTTTTCATCAATAATGTTTTCCAGCTAAACCCATGAGTTCAACTTTACCTTCCTTACCCTTTCCATACAGTTGTTCTCTCTCAGGTCAAGAATTAGGGGAAATCCTCCTGTCACATGGGAAGATCCAGTCCTCAGTAAAACTGAAAGTGAGATCATGGAATTTGAACTCCATCTAATAGAATATTTAAGATCAATTGAAAAAAGAAAATTGTCGTCTCTGTGCCCAAAAATGCATTAGACCCTTCACAGTTGATGAGAAGGCCAGCCCAGCCCTAAAAAAATCCTACAGTTTGGCGAAGATATGTGCTCTGAGAGGATGTGCTCTGGAGCCATGGGAAGCTGTGGTTTGGAATTTCAGGATGAGAGGAAAAAGAGCAGAATGTTACTGAGGAAAGCAGATGATGTGAACAGAGAGGTATGCAGAGAGCTCTGATTGTCCATGAGATCAGAGGATGTCTTTTCTCCAAACACATTTTGCATTTGGATCTTGCCACTGGAATTTTTGGGGAACTGACTCTGAAGGCTCATGTCTTCATTTGGTTTCTTTCCCATTTGAACAGTATTAATTCTACCTATCAAACTTCCTTTGGTGTTGAAAATTCAGAGGAATAAAACAAATTATTTTATGTAGCCAGTTCCCAAAAGCCTCCAAGAGAATAAAAATTGAATGGGATCTTCTGAGAAATAATTTTTTCTCTTCCTCCTGTGTCTTTGGGGAAATGTATGATCTGATGACCTCTTTATCTGTGCATCTTTATTCTTATTCTCCTCAGAGCTGAAGTCAAACACTCAAAAGCCTGGGTCAGAAGAATTGCAATAGCAGAGAAAGCAATCTGGCTGAAAATGAAGGAGTTAGCAAAATGGATCTTTTATGCAGCCAGCTTCTACGAAGAGAAAGGCAAGTGCAGAGCCTGTGCTGTCCCATTAATGTTCTCCTGACTTAATTTAGTCAGGAGCTGGGGTGAGAGAGGAGTTCAGGTCTGAGGGTCCGTAGTGCTGTCTGAAGGTGTCTGACGTGGCTGATGATGGTCTTGTGCCAGCAATGCTTTGAGGAATCTACTAAGAAATATTTAGAAGCAACACCTGTGAGTTACATTCACGGCCCAGTGTTTATCCAGGGCAGAACTGGGCTGCTCCTGTCTTTACAGCCTGTGTGTGGTGGGGCTGGGAGCACGGAGCAGAGAGTTCATGAGCTCTCATGAAAGCAGAGAGATCCTGCTGCTTTGCAGAAACTGTGCTCAGTCTATCAGTGGAACAGTCAAAATGAGTGTGGCTCCTACTCTGGGAGGTTGGTGACCTGGGACTTGATGTCACAGTGGGAGGGACTCATCTGTCATCTCAGGTGGTGTCTGTGGGCAGACACTGACTATTAGAATTTGTTTCAACACATGAATTTCAGCTTATTAGCTAATGTCTGCATACATCAAGTAGTTAATAGTTGGGTGTGAATCTGTTTTTAATGCTTTGTATTAAGCAACAACTTAAAACTTGTGAATTAAGATGTCTAGGGAACAAAACTAAATCAAAACATAATTACAGCAAGTTAGACCTTCTTAAGAGATGGGAAGAATCTCAAACCAAAAATAGGTTATTAAAGGATGGATCATAAGACTGTGGGTAATAGAGTCATACATTACGCCAGGCTCCCTTCAAGTGTTTGCCATTGTCCATGGCATGTACCCTTTGGAACAGCACGCAGGTGAAAAATGCATCATATCTGGAATGTGTAAGTCATAGATGAGGAATAACAGCTATGAACGATCTCATTCAGCTGGGCATAATTTTCAGATTATGTTGTTGTTACTCAGCATCACAAGACATTTATGACCAGGAGAACCAAAATGAAAATACGGACTTGGAACACAAAGCGGTTCATCGTGCCAAATGAAAGTTGTTTGTTTTTTGATTTTTTTCTCAAGAGCAAATCATGCATTCCTGCCGTGCATGCTTTGGGGTTTCTGTGCAGGGAGCAGGCATCTTGATGCGGGTCAGAGAACTGCTGGGAAAATATCTTCAAACAGAAACCTTCCAGTATGTCCTATTGCCAAAGGGTATATGTAAAAACCTAGGATCCAAATGGAGAAAACCCCAAACTGACTGGTTGTTTTGGATGTCCTCCGGCGGATGGGATGCTCCTCTGGAAGCGGAATGAAGCCAGGAACCGGCCTTGAGTTAGTGAGCTGAGAGGCGACGGGCTTTGGGTGGGACACATCTCTGTTTTGCTGTCATAGTCCTGTTTCTTCTGCAGAGAATTTTTTGGTTCTATAAAAGGCATCACTTAATGCTCCCAGCTTTGTTCATTAGACAAAATAATTTTCCAGGCTCATCCTCTGTGATTTCCAAGGGGTGCCATAAAGCAGTACGCCAAGCCCAATTTAGATAAGAACTATTATCTCTGAGGTTTTCTGGCTGATGTGCTTGGTAAGACACTTAAATTGCACCTGTGGGCTTATTATCCAGCCACACCACAAACCTCAAACTGTGGGCCTGAGATGAAGCTGCAGGAATAGGATTTTTATTTCACTCTGGTACCTATTATGAATTAGTCTGTTCCATAAGTCGGTGCTCAATTTGGCACAAATGATCAGCTCTGATTAGAGCTGCAGATGTAGAAGGGAGAGCAAAGTTACCTCTGTGTCTTGATTTACCTACTACCTGTATCTCCTTAAAAAACATTACAGCCTTAAAAACTACCAGGCAATGTAGGGAAAAGCTGCCTTAAGACAATGAGGAGTTTTCTGAGAAATGCAGCTCGTTCATTAGGACTTCATTCACTGCGCTGTCGTAGCAAAAGATGCAAGAAAACTTTCAGTTATTCGTTCAAATAAAATCAGCTCAGCTTGGGGACAAAATAAATCAACCTCAGGCCTCAGGCATATGACAAACAACAATTCCAGTTGAGACCTCCATTTCTTTCTGATGAGACTGTCAAACATTATTAAAAAATCATGAACACAATTTTTTTCTGTAAACAAAGAACACTTCATTATAATATCTGCCAGCTGATCTTCTATGCCAGCATATATCAGCAATGAAAATTAAATGCCTTTCCTTGAAAAACAAAACAGAAAATAAAATTAACTGAATGTAGGGTTTTTTACATACTTAGAAGGTCCTGGTTATATTGCCTGTATATTTATTCTGCTGCAACCATCTTTTTTAATCAAAATAAATCTCCATCTCTCAGCTGTTTTAGAAAAAAGCTCTACTCCAGTATAACTGAGCTCAATTATAACAATTCATTACAGCAAACAAAAAGCCCCGCTCCCCAGAGAAAAATAACATTAAGAATGACGAGTTGTTTGCTGTTTTATGACCAAGTGCCTGTGAACGGCTCAGTACTGAACAAGTCTTGATTAATTTTTGCTCATAATTATCATAATTTGGAATTATCTGCCCTTTACTAAAAGGGCTTTTAGATCTCTGCCACAAGTTGAAAGACCAGAAAACAATCCTAGACCCCAGCCTTGTTATTGTAATACAATGGTCTTTAGGCTTTTGAGCTTTTAGGTTTTTAGTGACCTGCAATCTTTTTGCACATTTGAAAATATAAGCCATGCTTCTAATTTATTTAGTCTTGATAAATATTTCAGTATAATGAAAATACAGAGTCCAGAAAATCTGAGTCCTATCTCAGCTGAGTTTACAGCAGAGTAGCCATCCCAATGTGACTGATGGAAATCTTCATGGGAATCCCTTCACAGACTTTCTCATTCACTATTCATATAAAAAGGGAATCAGAGCTTGTTCTGGCCTTTCCTGAGGAGCTTTTCCCATTGATAATACAAACTTTTCTTTCTTTCTGCTGCTCATCCCACACTGATGGATTTTTTTTGTCGTCTGCCAGGGAAAAGAGAATGAATTCTTCTCAATGGGTCCCATTGTCTAGGATAATCTGAAGACATAGGACAGACTTAAGGGCATCCCAAAATCTGTTTCCACATCCTATCCCAAATGTTTCTCAAGAGAAAGCCTTCAAAGGCTGGTAGAGGACTTTCCCCTGCCATAGCATCAGTGTACAGAAATGGTCCTGAAACTCCCTAAGTGCTGCAGTTCTCATCCATCTCTTTTGTATCAAGATAGAATAGTTCATCAAACGCCTGAGGCTTCCAGCTGTACCAGTGCCAGGGGTTCAGCTGCTGGACCTCATGGGGGCCAGGGGATGAGCAAGCCCCGGCAGCTGGCTGTGTGGAGAGCCAAACTTCATTCCTTCTCCAACAGGAGAGTCAGGCTTCATCCCTCCGAACACGGCTGTGCTCACACACTCGCAGTGTCTCACACTCACCCACTCGCTCCTCAGCGGATTAACACTGACATTCCTCTTGGAAACAACGCGTTCTCCAGAAGCTCACGGCTGTGATGTGTGGCTGTTTACAAACACCAGCACGCTGAAAGCTTTTCCTGCACTGCAAAGGAACATTTCCTAATCCTGCAATGGGATACTGCACCTTATCTAGCAGTTGGATGTTTTGTCCGGGTGGATTTTGCAGTGGCACCAAAAGTTTCTCACAAAGTACCACAAAACTCCTGCTGCTGCAATTCCACCCCAGTGCTAAATTTGGAGAAAAGTGTTACTCTTGCACCAAGCACGAAGAGAGCCCCAGGCATTAGTAGAAGTTGACTCCAGATGGATCCAGGCTATTTAACGAAGACTTTAGGTGTCACCCTGTTAGCAGAGACTGAGGACACAGGCATATTCAAGGTTTCAAAAGACACAAAAGATTTTAACACAGCGTTGTGTGGACCTGGTCAGGATGGAAGCAGTGACAGCCGGTGCAGCCTTATCTCTTCTTTTGTTCCCACTGCAGCTTTCTGTAGCATCATGTCACGGGTGTTCACCGTGCAAGCTGGCTGTGGGTACCTGACAGCTGATAAATATGACATACACACTCGTTGAAGCTAAATTTTCCCAGAAAACTGGAAATAGATTTGTAAGCTATTTTTCTTCTTCCAGGCATTTCTGCTCATTTCCTTAGGTTTTAAGTGCACGCCATCTTAATTGTAACCAGCAGAAGTGGGGAATTAGGCAAACAAGTAAGATGCAGTGTTTTCTGTTTTCAGTGCATTGCTCTACCCACAAACAGTATATTTTAGGAAGTCCTGGAAAATATTTTCCGTTTTCTCCTAGGAGTTCCCACCACTTTTTAAAAGGAATACAAACAAATTAAGAAACCTCAGGCTATATTGCAAACACATTCTTCGTATAAAATGCTTTATAAAAAGAAGTGGTATGAAAATATGAGTTGGAGGGGAGGAGAAGAGAAAGAAAAGGAAACAGAAGTGTTGGAAAACTAGAAAATATTAAACAAAGGGACAATTTTAGCAAGTGAATGTACAAAGCATGAAAGATCTGGTTGCTAGGAATTTTTGGAAGGAAGATACTTGTTCATACAATACTTCAGGTGGCAACTCACCTACCCCCTCACCTCGCTACTCATGTGAATAGCTGAGAAAACCTACAAAGGAAAGCAAATTCAGGAGTCAGAGACTGCAGCACAGAAACCTTTTCCACTGCTGACCTAACCTACGAAACTGGGGATTGTTAGTATAACGTTCTAGATAGCTAATCCTAACTCCTGTGGTTTGGAGAACCACGGGAATTAAGTGTACTGCTTTCATGAAGAGTTTATGTGCTTCAGCCTGTGCATGTGAAGATTATTTATAGAGTTAAGTCAAATAAAGCTGTTTAGTCTGGGAGAAGATGGAAACCAATGGGCAACAAAACAGTGATTGAGACATGATACCTGGGGTAAACAACTTCAAGGGAGTTAAAATAACAATAATTCAATAATCAGTTTGGGAAAATGCTGTTTTCCAAGCCCCGGGCACTTACACAGCTGGCTTGCCAAGTCTGAGAGCCTGGACATCAAAGAGAATATGAATCTTAAAAGGACTGTGTTGGAACAAGAAAGGGAGGAGTGAGCTGTGAGCAGCTGCCTGGGGACGAGAGGAAGGGTCTGAAAAAGGAAGGGAATGCAGCTCATCCCAAAGATGCAGATAACTGAACAGACTGGAAAAATGTGGGCTGAAACCTCACTCCTGCAGAGAACTTATCTCAGCAGCAGGTGGAAGTAAGTCCTAGTGCACCTGGGCACACAGTAACTAGAAACACCTGATTACCACAGGGATTTGCACTGATAATCAGGGGTTTGATGGAGTTTGGTTTTCAGTCGAAGAGGGCAAACTAAAATTGGACTTTGGAGCTGAAATTCCCTTGTAGTTTGGAATTCACCCTTTTTTGTGCTAATATTTCTCTGAATTAGCAAGACTGTTCTTTCTACACAGTGGAGAAATTTCTTGTCAGCTCTGTTAAAAAGGATCTGTAGAGTGTTAATATCTTTGTTCATCAGCTAATGAATCACGTGTTGGCTGAGCTGCAGTAATAGCTGGTGTTTCTATCCATTACTGGAAAAACAAAAGTCTTCAAGATACACTTAAATTAAGTAAGTAAAATAGGATATTTCGTTGAAACTGTCTAGGAAGTAAGTGCCTTTAAGTTGAACTTCTCTGGATAACACATTTTGTTTGAACACGCTTGTGACATACCCTTTTTTCCTCTTTTTCTTTCTTTCCTTCCTCTAACACTGCTCCGATCCTACAGGACAGGCCACACTCAGCCCTTAGGTAAATTGTGATCATCCACACGCAGCACTTCCCTGCAGTCAATGCCACATCTCCAAATTCACCTCCTGGCAATTATATTCAGAAGCAATAAGGTTTTCTACTGAAAACAAAAGCTTGTTGAGACAACAGCATGTAAGTACAAGCACCGTCTGTGTGGGATGAGAGTTTATGTTTGGAATGATTCTTTTATCTTTGAAGCCTTGAAAACCTTAATAAATATTTTGGAAGCTGTTTCCCTGACTGGGGTTTGTTTGGGATTTTTTTGAAATCTCATCGAGCCTGCCTCCCACCCCATCCCACAGATTTGTGTTGTCTGTCTGCTACGGCTTCTCAGCCAAGCTTCAGGCTCCATGGATTGTCATTATCTTCGTGTTTCAATGAGCTGGCCACTACATGCTACAAAAATATTTGCTATAAAAGACTAATAACAGCTCATCCAAGTGGTATTCACTTAAGTATTGAGTTATTGCTTTTGAATTTGGAATTTCTTGTTCAGATCTTCAGGGAAATATTACGTTTTCTGAGAGGAAATTCCTCTGCAGTAAACAGCCATAGCCCACAGCAGAACAGAGACTACTAGACAGCGACTTCCACGTTGTGTTGTTGGAAAATAAAACCGCAAATATGCTGCTAAACTGTGCCAAATGATCAGCATTTTATATTGAATATTTGATGAATTATCAGAATAAATATTGTATTTTTATGGGTGCTTAAAATTCTGCCAGTGGACCTTACCAATAACCCGGTTTGATGTGCAGTTGCTTACAGGCTCTTATGGTGTAGCTGAGTCCATTCCCTCTCTCCTCAGTGAAATGGACATTGTGTTAGAGCCAAACATCTGCCCCAGTTTGTGCCAGTGTGGTCTCCATGTCCAGGTCCACCCTCGGATTAACGTTAGTGTGGAATATTGAACAGTGCAGGGGCTTGGGTTTTTCCATCTGTAGAGAACTAGCTTGATATTTGCACTGAAGATAAAAGTATGCAGCTCGTGCAGCAGGGGATTATAAAGTCTATCAGAAATCGTGTGCCACTGGGTTTTCAGAGCGATGCATTATCCTTGTTCATCTGCTTCCTCAAAATTAACATCCACCTGAGCAACTCTCTGCACCTTGGCTAAGGGCCAAGCATGTTCTCAGCCCAAAGCAGGGAAAAGGAAGGCTCAAAGACTGCTCCCAAGGAACTGCCGTCGCAGTGGAGGCACTGACAGCTTCCTGAAACCCATGGGAAGGCCAGGTCTTAAATCACCACAGATTTGCAGCTTTGATTTGTTACTCAGCAGGATCCTCGCTGGAAGAAACGTGGACTTGGAAAAAGTGAGCCCTGAAGTGTGACTGAAAAAAAGAGAAGGTATTAATGGCTGTGGCTCTGCAGAGCACCCAGGGAGAGCCTTCTCTGACACCTGCCCAGTGTGTCCAGTGAGTGGGGGTAGGGCCGGGGAGTCACCTGGGACTTGGGTACTTTAATGCTCAAATGCCCTGAAGCAGCCGTGGGGCTCAGGGACCTTTGCCCACGAAGACAGACATTTGTGCAGGGGCTGCACACATGGGAATCTCCTCTGCAGCACCAGCGTTGGTTCAGGGGATGGGGGATGTTGGTTCAGGGGTGTGGGAACTGGGAGCAGCACATCTGGTTTCAGGGCAGTTCATTGTGTTCTGTCAATAGTGATTTTCAAGATTTCTGCTGCAATTTTGCTTTGGCTCCAGCTCTTGACCCTTTCCCATGAATTCTCTTGTTTTTTTTTCTCCTCTTATTCTGCATAACAGAACCAAGCATTGTGTTTTGTTTTCAAATGTAATGAATTGTTCAAACTCACCACCTTCTTCCTTGGGAAAAAGGGATTGCAAATAAATAATGAAACATTCTTAATCATCAAAAACGCTCAGCATCTCTGACTGATGTCACTTGGAGTCTTCCCATTGACACTGGTGTCATTTATAGCTGGATAAAGGACAGGAAGTTATGCATAATGGTTAAATATATATAGTTTTTAAATCTGTGCCTTGTTGAGAAATGACATAGAACATGGGAGACAGAGATAAAGCTTAAATAATTATCTGAACAGATAAAATAATGGCAATATTCTTAAATAGGTAGGATGAGTTATCAGGAACTTCAAAACAGCTTGCTGAAGATATTTAAGACTCTCAATCCAGTCAAAAATTTAATTTTAGATTTTGACAAGAGGAACAATATATTGTCCAGGAGGCAGCACAGGATCAGGAGGGTCTACTTTTATGTTTCTTTACCTCACTAAACGTAGCACCTTGATATGTATGAAACAAAAATGTCTTCATTTTGATCTCTACTTTTACTGCAGGATAGAGGGAAGGCTGTCCTATGGAAGGCTGCTCCAATGAAACTCTAAAATATCTTTTCACAGTTATCTAATACTACTCACACTTACTGAATATCAAGGTAAAATTGTATTTGCTCTGTCTCCTGATAGTCATTCTCAAAGAAGGCACTCACAGAAAGGAATTGCTTTCATCCCCTTACACTATTTTGACAATCTGGCTCCCTGTTTTATCCCCAAATTGCTCTAACATGATCCACAGGATAGAAACACGGTGTCTCTGTATCTGTCCTTGCCTTTTCTTCTCCCAGCACATATTTCAGTAATCTCGTGTGACAAGTAAATAAATCCAACATATATTATTAGTTCTTGCTGTTCTGGATCTGCTATCCAACGTTACTTCATAACCCCCTGAGTTTATTAGGGGATTTTTCGAAGGCATTTCTGGAAATGCTGGTCAGATGTAATTCCACTGGACTGAAAAAAATATTTTTTGACTTTGTGCAGTTCTATGTCAAAGCCAAATTCATGTCTGAGTGGACATTATTTCTTTATTTTTCCAGATAAGACAGTGATACAGCAATACCACTGTCTCTGCATTCCTCATATTTAGGGATCACTGGTTCAGCAAGCTCTTACTAACAGGCTGTTATTTGTCTCCGAGAAGCATGAGAGGTGACATAACCAATGCCAGAATTTACTCTTGTGGATCCAAAACTCCTTTTCATTACAAATATGAATTAGTGATCAGTCAGAAATCTTTGCACTGGGACTGTATTTACCTTTGCATCTTAGGTCTTTTATTTGCCTTTGTATTTGTACCAAGGGTACAAAAACTGATGTAATATTATCTTCAGGTAATTTGGTTTTCTCGGAACTCCTGGAGGTCCAAAGGAACTGATCCTGAAGACTTGTATGGTCACATCAGTGAGGGACTTGGGGTCTGTCCAGTGCTTCTACGACCTCCATTTCCATCCTGCTGCTTCCATCCACAGGTGAGTGTGAACTTTGGGAGAGCCACACCCCAGCCTGTCACGGTACAGTTTGGCGTTTCATCCTTACATTTTCTTTTTAATGAAAGCATTTCATGGCATGGGATCCTGCAAGCACTTGAGCTAACCTGCTTTAAAACTGTTCTATGAAGTCTTCTTAGTCAGCCCTTTAAAATGACAAATCTAAACAATTTTCTGGGACCTGATTCTTCTACTTAAGCATTTACACCTTGTGTTCAGAGTAACACCTCGATTCCAGTGCTCAGCTGATGGACTAATAAACAGTCCAACCCGCACAATGAAAGACGTATCTGGGCATTCATTTACATCTGTATGACATTTGTATAATTTAAATAACCTCCCACGACCCTTGTGTGAATGCTAGTGTTCATGTAATTACCAACAAAAATTATCTTGCCCACAAAGCGGGTGAACTGTGTATAAATCCTTGATGTCAGGGATAGGATTCTGAAATGTAAGTTATATATAGAAGGAATATAACATGCAGAAGAAATTACTCTTGCCAGAAAAAAATATTGATTCACTGAGTTCTATTTAGCTTTTAATTTATAACAAACTTGCCTAATCTCAGTTTCTTTACCTTCTGTTAAAATATTAAATAACATCAGATCAAATACATCCCCTGTGACATTAAAGGGAATGGAAAGCTTAGGCAAACATTAATTGCATTCCAAAATGTGGCATAGACCTTAGTAAACCTAATTTAAAGAACCTGGGAACAATGACATTTATGCTTTAATTAGAGCAAATGAAAGCTGTGCTGCACACTTTTACACAAACAATTTTTCTTGTGGCACTTGGCCTTTCTGGCAAGGTGCACATTTCCCTGCATTGTGCCACGTGTCAGGCTTCTTCCAGAGGCAAAACTTGCTTCCTGGAGATGGACACTGCCAAACCAAAACACAGCAATAACAAGCATTATGAGAACCAAGCAGAGAGTACAGGCAGCCTTGAAGCAAGGCTTTCTCAAAACCAGATTGGACTATCCCAGGAAAACGAAGTAATTTGTTTCCCTTTAAGGAGAACACATTAAAATGGCCAGATACGTACCAAACCCAACAGTAACAGTTTAAGATGATAAATGTTATTTTAATGATCCATATCACTCTGCTATTCTAATCACAGCACACACGTTCAAAATGGAAAACATCCAAATCTGCAAAGAAACATTTGACATGAGATTTAAAAAAACATCCAAAATCAGATAGATTAATAGATCTAATTTACTTCAGAGGTATTCACAAACTGTTATAGAAACCAGATTGGTCATAAGACTCTAAGTTGTTACCATATGCATCTCACAGGTTCTGTGTTATGTTCCTTATGCTGGCAAACTGACTAATGAGTTCAAGACTGTTCCCCAGACAAGAACATGACAATTTCTGTGCTGTGCATTAGAGCACTTTGTGCTCTGCAGCAGAATGAAACATAAATTTTGCGGAAGAATTTAGATGTTCTTTCACAATCTGGTCTGGTAAAAAAGAAATTGTGCAGCAGCTTAATATATATATTTAAAACTGAGAATCTCACCGAATGCAGATGAATGATGTAATGTGCATACTGCACTTGTATTTACTTTCATTTTACTTTTTAAATCTTTTACTGCTATAGCCGTGATCTCAGCATTTCATTATCGTGCAGGTTTTCACATTGATAATTTCTGTAGACCCTTTGGCTGTTGTCTCAGGTATGTCTGTTGTTTTCCTGCAATTAGACAGAGTTTGGAAGCATTTGGGACCATTGGACAAGCAGAGCAGCCAGGTAAACCTGTTGAAAATAACAGCAATTTAATTGCTTATTCTGAAACCTAATGGCGCTAATTAAAAATGTCAATATTGTCAACAATTCAATAACACTGCCAATTCCAAATACAGGCACTTGGAAAGATAGCCAAAATATTATTTTCAAAAAGCTGATCATAAAATAAAGTTGCAGTTCCTTAGGGCATTGTAGCATCTCTCGGACTTTCCTTGGTATCTGTTTAAAACCCCTAACTTTCAGGTGAGGGGCTGGTGTGGCAACAATGCATTCAAGTCCAGAAAGCTGTCATGGCTTGCTTCATTTAACAGGACAGAAGTATTTGATGCTGGCTTTTGAAAGTAATGATTTTGAGACGACTGAAATAAAATTTGTAAGTAAAAAATGCTTCCACCTTTTTGCAAAAACCTTTTTTTTGGGGAGAGGAAAAAGAAAAGGCAGCATGTTCCAAGGGAACACTTTGATCAGACTGCAGATTCTGGAAAAAGCTGTTGCTCTGAAGAAATGTCATCAACCTCTATCCTGGGGCTCGTTCAGGCAGTTTAATGAATACAAAAGCCAACACTTGTAATCAAGAAGGACTGGTGATACATGTTTTAAAGGGAAATTAATTTTGGAAAACACTAGAACTCTAACACTGTAGGATGTCTGTGGCATCACGCCAAGTACTTGATATTAGCTGTTAATTGGCACTCAGATTCTCATTCTTTATGTGGGCATGTGTGCCTGTGATGAACCCAGGGAAGCTCTACGCAGGACTGGATGCTAAAGGAGTCCCTTAAAACCATTCCTATAAATGGTCACACCTCAGTAGCAAGAGGCACATGTCTAACATCCAAATCCTGGTAGAACTGAAGCTCAGAGTTCATTAATCTTAGACTGTAACAGCCCCAAGCATTAGCAGAAAGCCCAGGTGGGTAGAGACCATGTTCCTGTGCTCCTCTGGATGAAAATGATGATGAGCTGTGCAATGGATGTCAGGCAATTTGGGAGTGAAGCTCCAACCCCATGTGATCCCGTGGTGAGGGAAAGACAGGAATTTTCTGAGTATTATTTCTGCTGCCTGGCAGTGAAGACATGAATAAATGAGCAAATACTGATGAGTTCTCTTCTATTTAAATCCTGTGACATGACCCACAGCATCACACTTAAGAATTTAAAAACACTGAATCACGCCATTTAATTGTGGGTACTTGAACCTTCATTTGTCGGCGGCAGAGTTTTGTTTCTGAAGATACAATACGGAAAACCAGAAAATTTAAAGTTAATCTGTAGTTAAAAATGTGGGGTAGATATAGTGTGAGTGCCAGAAAAATCATTGGTATTTTAAGAAATTCTTTTTCTCCCCTGTTACCTCCATGCTGTTGTAGCACAACTCAGCAGAGTCGGCTCTGCATGTGCAGCTTTGTGTTCCAAGTGATGCTTAGATGATTACTAATATAACATGACCTTGAATTCCATCACCCACAGACTGGTAATCACACAGCTTATTTCTGTTTTGCTATTGCTTTGGGCAGGAGAAAATAGAAAGATTTGCCTTCTTTGTGAATACCTTAACAGCAGGGCTAATCTGATTCCATATGGTAGTAATAGAAGTTCATTTCTTTTTCTTGAAGTATTTGAAAAATGTCTGAGAACAGCACTTGATATTAGTCATGGTAGTATGAAAACATTGTGTCAATATTTTTTCCGTGGAAAATACTGCAAGAAAAGATGCATTTTGCAGATTCTGGTCTCCAGGACACATTCCTACTATTCAATCACCTGTGCTCAGGGGTAAGGCAGTGACAGGTACAACAAATATCCCAAACACATACTGAAGATTGTGTCCATTGGGAATGACACACAGAGTATTCAATCCTATTATTAATTACTGCCTTTCGTTTCAGGAGGAGAATTCCAAAGAGCTGATTTGCTGAGGCCTCTTGAAGATTGCAAATTCAGTAAGGTGGCTGAGGGGAAATAGAGGGGTGCAGAACTTACCCAGTCCACATTTTGGCAGTGGAAAATGTCTAAACTGTGTACATGTTTCTCATTCCCAGACCTTGACCGTTCCAGAGGTGACTCTACCCCCGTGCCCCTGTAATGTTCAGGAGCTTTCGGGCAGTCAGATAACGATTGGGAAGTCTTACTGTTCTCCGTGGAAATAATCTGTTTCAGGCAACAGGAGCAGCAGAAGGAAACATTAGACTGATGCTGAGTACGATTAAAGGCAAATTTAGACAAGGACCAGCTGTGTCCAGCACCATTCCAGGAAGCACTGGGGGAAGTCCCTTCCTGTGATCCCATATTATTGCTTATGCCCTGACTAACCACGTTTCACACCGCTCCCGCCTGCACTTGCTCAGTGCTCTGCTCTGTCTCCATCGTGCACAGTCACTGCCAAGCACTCTGCCCATGTAATTGTAAAGGGGGGAAACGCGTGGCCCTGTCCAGACAGAGCTGCAGAGCCTTAACATCCTCCCTCCTGGGGGCTGCGAATCAGCATAATCTCTGTGGTCCTCTGTGGCTCCAACGCACCAAGGGCATTTCTGGAAAATCCTGTTCTCTGATTTTGCCTTCTATCACCGTTCAATACTCTGATAGATGGTAACTTTGAGGTGAAGCACAACGTGCTTAGAATGGGAAATCTCTGACAAAACCTGTAAACATCACATTACAAAAGGGTAGCTCAGGCTCTGAGGAATCACTCCACAACCCACCATTCTTCTGGTCTTTTTGGCTTTGTCTTTCTGCCTCACACCAATGAGCAGCATAAAATACATCATGAAAGAGGCAGTATGAAAAAAACAGTGTCCTGCTTACCCTCCACCAACAAAGCTTTAAAGCTATGTCCTTTCCAACTTAGCTGTGAGCATGCAGCCCTGGAGTGAAATTCATGTGCACGCAGGGAAAAATGTTGCTCTGGAGTGGCAGTAAGTGGCTCTTCCAGAAGTGTGAATTGTCCCACCAGCCAAACAAGAGAAGCCCAACATAACATCTCAGCCCTCATCACATTCCATTTTGCAATATGGTGACAACTGTGAAACAGCTAACTACCTTTTATTCTTGTTTCCTTAGACCAGGATGAGTGGGAAAAGAAGATGCTGATTTTCCAGCTTCCAAACACCCAAAATTCATTTGCTGAATATTGTCTGGGAGCCTTATCCTCAAAACTCTGTGGATGTGAACGCTCTGATGTTGTGAATTCAGATGAGATGAACACAGTAAAAATGCATTTCAACCTCTGGACACCCAGGATATTTAGTGACAAATTTCCTCACTATTTTGTCCAGTTCAAAGCACACACCTCAGGCGTTGCTATTCTATAGTCTTTTCTTTGTAAGCATTCATCTCCGTTGCCTTGCAGTGCTATTTGCACTGTACCATTACTTCCTACCCCAAAAGATGCAGCTACCAAACAGGAATCTGTGTGCCAACTCTATCACTCCACTGTTTAAAATCCTGACACTCAGCCTCCTGTTTGAGAGGAATCAATAAATTATCCAGCCTGGATGGATAGAAATTAATCGATGTGACACTTCACAATAAATTCAGAGCACTGGGCTAATGCTCAGAGTAGATTTATTTTGCAAATGAAACCTCCTACTGCATGAATTCTTGTAGCTGCAGTTTGCTGGAAGCTGCAAGAGTACAGCAGAGGGAAGTATAGCTCAGTATTTGCCTTGACTCTGCCTTCTTTCCTCAATTGTTGCAGAGTTAGTGGACATCGTCAGAAACAAAATCCTCAGCCAGGTGGATCTTTGGTCTGATTAGCTGTTATATGTTGGCAACTGTTTTTAATATAAGTACATACTAATACAATCTTATTTTTATATGTTAGCAGATACGGTAAAAGAACTGTATTATATTCAAGGTGATCTGGAAGAAGAGGTAAGAAAGAAAAATTATCTATGGCTATATATCCAGCTATTCAAGATGGTTGTTCCTTCTTGTTAATGCAAATGCAAGAACCATAAAGCATATGGTAAGGGATGCTCCATCACTTCTAAAGCACACTTTAGCTAATGTAGAAATGAATTATGCTGCATTCCATCATTCAGGGATTAGATTTTTGAACATAATTAAGCATGTACTGCCTGGTCTTTGAGACACAGGTACATGTGTTCAGTTTGTCTATTTCAGAAATAAAATCAAGTAGCAAGCTACCAAAAATATTTCGTGCAAGCTCTTTAAATAAAAGGGTCTGCTGAAAATTTGCATAATATCCTACTTGTGAAATGTAAAAACTGTCATAAATCATAATTCAATTTATAAGACAATTAAATGCATGTGTTTCTCTTTTATGGTTCTTGGAAATCATTATCTTGTGTAGCTGGAGAAAGAAGGCTAAAGAAAGCAGAGAAGAATTAGAATAGAATAGCATTAGAACAGAGGGCAAATATCAGACAGTCACTTCCTTCACATATTTGTTTTTTCTAGCAGTCCTGAGCCCAACTGAAATAGCACAGCATGCTCCACATTCCTCAGAATTTCTTCTTTTCCTTAGGACAGAGGTTGCTTTCTATGTCTCACGGGACTCAGATGGTTTTGCTGCAATTAACTGTGAGAGATTCTCTGCCATTTTAGTCTCTTTGCAGCTTATGATACTCAGTAAATCTCTCTGATGAGGTAAAGAAAACTGTGTAAAGAGGATAGAATGTTGTTTATAAAACTTACCGAAACACTCTTCGTAAATTCTCATTTCAAACAAGGCAAAGGCATCCCTTAAGTTAGCAGCAGTATTTTTCTAATGTACCATGTTCTTAAAGTATGGTCTTCAAACTGCACTGCCATAAATGTAAACGTGTCCTGCTCCTACCACTGGTTTTATTGTATGTCAGAACATATCAATGTTTTGTCAGTTACAAACAGGCCAAGTCTAGAAATATCGTAAAACTAGAAATCACGAACCAAGAAATGAAATACTTTTTTCCAGATGTGTAGTGTGGACGTTGCATTACTTGAAACTTCATATTTCACTACATTCACAGACTTTGCAATAGAGCAGATGGGGCAGCAGGAATCTGGAAAAATGGCAGTTTGGTCCCACACTGAGCAGTGAGAGAAAAAGGCCCTTTTCCCTGCAAAAGACCAGCTCTGGTTTTACTGCTCACTTTTACTAAACTGGCTGATCTTTTACTCCAGCCAGTGTTATAGCACTAGTTAGTAGGGCGATGTAACACAGTGGCAAAATTGTTGAAGAAAAAGCCTTCACCTTACTGGAGCTACTAGTGATGTGCATGCTTGTTTCTGCAGAATTTAGTTTCTTATTTCTGAAGGTCAAAAGAGATAAAGATATTCAGGACTCTCTACTGATGTGGAACTCCATTTCTGTGTCTCCAATCCAACAGGTCTCACTCAGGTCATGCTTTAAATCATCATATCCCGATTAAAATACACCAGCAACACATCCCTTCAGAAGAAAAAGCTTTTAGTTCAAAATGAGATATATGGCATTTGGGGAAAAAAGCCTTGACTTGCATAGTTCTGATCTCACTTGCTGATTCAGTGCTGTTTCTGGGATATATCTTCTTGCTCATGTCTTGGATTTATGTAAGCAAACCAGTACTGTTTATAACATTTTGGTTTTTTACCCGTTTGCTGTACAGAATGGTTTCAGGGATATAATTAGGTATGCACTGTGAAAAGTGTATTCCCAGATGCTTTGTGGTCAGTTCTGCCTGAGGTAACCACCAACAGCCTCTATCAGCTTAATGACGTCTACTGCTGGCAGTGCTTCTGCCAGAGAGTGAGGTTAATGTCAGGAAATAAAATAAAATCTGCTTAGTAAACACTGTAAAGAAAACAGGTTATGTGTTAATGTGCTTGCACCAGCTATTCCTCTCTGAGGCTTTATTTTCAAGTTTCATTGTTTAAATTTTGGTTGTTCATACGTGGTTAAATTTATACAAACTTTGAAGAAGTTCAAAATGATAGAGCTGAAGTTAAGAGACAAAAGGTGTCTGTCAGGTGTTTGGCTCCTAGTCCATACTTTTGCTAGCATAGGAACACTTTTCTGATCTCAGTTACATTTCTTAGGTAAGAGGCACCTGCCACACTCACTTCACCTTTAGAAGGGTTTCTCTAATACTCAATGTCATTTTCCCTAAAGGAAAACCACTGCAGAATTTAACAGCAATAGCTGTAGAGAACATCATAGAAATTACATTTCTATACCTGCAGGATTGAATGGAGATTAATATAACTTACACATTCCTATTGAGGTGTTTTATTGCATTTTATAGGAAGAATACAATTTTCTCTTAAATTATATGGGATAGTTGAAAGAACAAGGTTGTAATTTCCTCAACAAATGCTTTTAAGACCTTCCTATGATAGTTCATGTTTTAAATTTCATCATTTTCTCTATAGCTTATTTAGGCAAGTGTGGTCACCCATACGTGACGAAACAAATTAAAAAGGGCACATAATGTTCCAGTTTCAAGTACTTGGGTGGATGGGGTTTCTTAATATACATATATCACGCTCTTCCAAACTATCAAAGACCTTTGGATGAATTGGGTGCAATATATTAACTCAATTACAATGGAAACACAGATCAAAGAATGTAGCTGGGAGGTCTTATTAAAGTATGAGACTTCATTAAAATGTCACTGGTTTTGATTATACTGGATTAAAGTGTCTGAAATTTCACTTAACTTCTTCATGTCCCCAGAAAAGAAAATTCTACCGGGTAACTGTAAGATCAAGGCTTCAGACCTTGTTTTTCAGTGTTGTTATTAAAGTGGACTTTTCATAAATTGGTAAAAAACACTAAAGATTTTTTTAATCCATTTTTGACACCAAATATGTCATCTCATTCTCTTCAATTTATTTCCTTTTTTTTTTTTTTTTGTGATTTTTGTTTCTGGCTTTTACTCATTCACATCCATCTTGGAAAGACTTCAGTTTTTCAAAGGAAATAATAACAAAAAAAATCCCTACTCTTCCTCTATTTAAAAGAAATAAAAACATTTAGAAATCATTAGTTTATGGCATGAGATGAACACATAGAAAGGTACGAAGTCCATTTTTTTCCAACTGGAAGAACAGTGATGAGCTTTCCAAGGAAAGGCTTTAATGGGGAGCAGTTTCAGCGTGCTGCAGTGCTCACCTGATCTATTTCTGCCTCTCCAGCCAAGAAACAGAATACACACGTGTGCTGAGCACTGCTATCAGTGGTAATAGCCCTCTAAATTGGAAACAATCATTGTAAAGACACCTAACAGGCATTGTCTGGTACATAATAAGAAGATTGAGATAAAAATCACTTTTCTTAATTCGTTTACTTTCCTGTTGCTACACATGATGTCAACATCTGTTTGTAATTTTATTAAAATGGTGACGCACCCCCTGTTGTGACGCAGGAACAGTGAAACGTTTGCATATTGCTGTCTTGCATATCCATCATATTTTGTGCTTGGTATTGATACAGCCCTGTTTAATCTCTCTGCAAGTGCCAGGGTAGAGTGTAGCGCTGTCCCTGCTTTTGTTGTGAGGAGCCCCATTCCACAGGAATTAAGCTTTCAAGGTACATAGCCCAGCACGAACTTAAACAAAACATGAATTCATTCAGTACCTAAATTGATTTCCTGCTTTACTGTGTACGTGTTTCTCAAATTACAGTGAAAGTAAAACACAGAGCGTGCATTTTCACCTTAACCAGAAAACAATTTTAAGAGCAGCGATGGTTTCTCTCTCCAGTTGCCAGTGTTATGGATCTCCCCACAGATCTGGAAAGGCTCAGGACGAGATAGCAAGGAAGCAGTGTATTACAGATAAACAGAGAATAATTCCATTCATTTATGGATTGTTTCAGGGATTCTGAAAGACTCTGCTAATACTGGCTTTTAAGATAGAGAAGATGATGAGTAGAGAAAATCAATTCACTTCTCAATCTATTTAAGTGAACAAAGAATTGCGTGTGAAACTGAACAGAGCGAGTCAACACTTCTCACAACCAACAAAAAAAGAAAAGCAGATTTCTTTTGCATAACTGTGTCTGAATCACAGAAGATTTGACAGAACCTGTTCCATTCTAAGCCCCAAGGTCTTATTTAGGCAGAACACAGTATCAAATGCCATGTACTGTGGTTTTTCTGGGCTAATCTAACATCTCACAGGATATCACACAAGGGGACAGCACAGGCAGTTGAGTGGTTTTGTTGGTTTATATTCAGTCTTTGTAGGACTTATTCCATCTGTCTGTTGAAAGCTGTGATAGTGCACTGTCAGATCTCTCGGGTTTTTTTGGGGTGGCTTCCTTATCTCTAAAATGGGAACAAAATAAGAAATATTAGTGCTTTTCTGGTAAGAGAGAGATAAAGTTTAACCTCTGAACACTTGTAAAGGTCTTCAGAGAACACTTCAGAAGTGCCTAATGCTATAAATTCTGGTATTAGAAGGTATTTACTATCATTATAGTATTAGGAGTTTGACTTTTTAACCTTTATGTATATATGTAACCTGACATAATGGAGGCCAGCATTACCTGGGCAATCTGAACAGACTTTGCAGAAACTTAAAGGAGTGGAACTACAACTCTGCAGCAGGGTCACTCCAAATGTTGCCTGCCTCATAAAAGGTAAGGGTCTAGAAAAACTGTGACTAAGATCCCCTCAAATTACGATGTTTTATCTGAACAGAAATAAGTTGCATTTACAAAACCGCTGATATTAACAGCCTAGTAATAGCAGGGTAAATGCCTTGAGATAAGAATTAAGATTGCCTGCCGAGCATCCAAAACTCTACAGCATCAGCAGGCACTAAAGCAGTAAGATGCTTGGAGAAACAGCTCCACATCTGATAGGGAAAAGCACAATAAATCAAAGATAAAGTACACTTTCTAGATAACCAGGAGCGTTTAGTGCCATTCTGATTAACTCCTCTACAGGAAATGAGTAAACACAGCCTCCATGCTTTTCCCGTCTTTCTGCCAATTTAAGTCTTAATGGATAAACTGGTTCAGGTTACTCATTTGGCAAAGCAAGGGACTGATTTGCAACTTTTCATTTTCACTGCTCCCATCAACTTCTGCAGGGCTGTTCAGGGCAACTGAGCACAGTCACGGGCAGGCATTTAAAGATTAACAGGACTTTGTGGCATTCCAGGGGGATGACAAAGCCATCAAAATTATTTTTTTTCCCAGTATTTCACACGCATTACATGATTGCTGCAGTTATTACACCGGTGGCTTTTCAGAAATCTTGCAGTTTGATTCTGGGATACTGGGGGTTTTTCCCCTTGAAGATGTGAGTTACGAGATTATGAGAAAAATCTCCAATTTCATTGAAAGTGTATTTTTTGTCCTTGTGTTTGTAATGCAAAGCCTTGAAATGTGAGCTGAGTTACAAAGAATCAGTTGTCCAGTTCTCACGTAGCAGGAGAGCAAGTGCACCGTGAGCCAAACTAAGGTTTTTAGAAGAATATGATACCGTTCATATACTCCACCTGGAAGGGCACAGAATGTCTGAATTCCTGGATACTTCTGCACACTTGATAAGTGTGAACTCATGGGGCTCCATCCCCCTTCCAGCTCCCAGAGGACATTATCACCTCAAAGGAGAAAGGATGTCATTGTCTGGGGACAACACGGATGGTGGTAACATTGTTCTACAGCTCCCCTTTGGCATCCCCTCAGCTTTGGGTGGTGGTGACCTGCACCACAATCTTCCCCCTCAGTTTGGGAGGTCATGGACAGCACCCCAACCTTTCCCCTCAATTTAGGGCGTGAGCGAGAGCACCCCAACCTTTCTCCTCAGCTTTGGAAGTGATGGACAGCACACCAATGTTCTCCCTCAATTTAAGGGTGATACACAGCACCCCAACCTTCCCCCTCAGTGCCGGAGGTCGCGGACAGCACCCCAATCTTCTCCCTCAATTTAAGGGTGATACACAGCACCCCAACCTTCCCCCTCAGTGCCGGAGGTCACGGACAGCACCCCATTCCCCCCGCTGGTTTTGGGGGCGCTGGGCCGCGCCCACCCACGGCGCCGCGCCCCCACCGCCCGCGGGCTCCGCTGGCTGCCTCTGCCTCAGGGAAGTTCGCGCCCCGGCGCCGCGAGTTCGAGCCCCGAGAGGGGCGGCCGGTCCGGGGCCGGGTCGGGAGCCGCTCCAGC
>VZTD01005508.1:0-155562 GCA_013397725.1 Rhagologus leucostigma | reverse complement strand
CCCCGCAGCCCCGGGGCGGTCCCGCCGCTCCTCCCGCCGCCCCCGCGGCGCCGCGGGCCGGGCAGAGCCGGGCCAGCACAGCCGGGAGCCCGTGGGGGTTCCTCGGGACACGCCGCCCCTGTCGCCCCGGCTGCCGGCGCTCGGTGCAGCCCTGTAGAGATGAACAGTTGTGCATAAGCATTCGCGGGCATAGGGCAGGAGAGCAGCGGGGACGGGCAGTGCGGCACCGTGCAGAGCCGTGCCTGCCCTGGGGATGAGTAGGAACATTGGCTTTCCTTGCCCTTGCGTTTGTCAGCGTTATTGTGGGCTCGTGAAGCCAAAACAGGGTGTTGAAACTGACCAAGGGCACCTCGGCACGTGCCCTGTGTTTGTTTTCTTTCCAAAGGATGCAGTAAATATTTGCTGTTAGTACTAGAGTAATTGACAAAGGAAACTTACAAACATTTTCCCATTGAATTTTTCTTGAGGGAAGGCATTCCCCGACGTTTTTACATGTCTGTGAGGTGCAACATCTGTTTTCTTCAGTGCGTGATGGAATAAAGTGAATTTGGATGAAGGACAGGGTAGTATTTTGGAGATGTACTTGGGTCAACTTGTTGTGGATCAACAAGTATCTGACACTAAAAATAAGTGGGACAACGGATCTTGCCCTGGGCTCGGTACTAAGGAAGAATATTGCTATTAAAGGTCAATTCCAGTTTTACTTGTTTTAATATGTGCTTGCATTGTGCAATTTTTTTGTAGAGTCAGGTTGAGTTCTGACAATTAAAGGCTTGTTTGAGTAAATGCCAACTAATGTTCTTGTTCATTAGATTAAATCCTGCTGTAGTTGTAGTGTAGTTGTCATGCTGAAAGTAAATATTATGATATAAACAATAAATTTGGTTCAGTAAGCGCCAATACAGTAAGCAGAAACTGATATTTGTCAGTCAGATTAAGTTTTAGTATCAGAAGTCTACATATTAAATGAAAATCAATATTTAATGGAAGGTTGTTAAATTAATATTATTTAGCTTTCACGGTACCATGTTGTGCATGATAACAGAGAGTTTCACTGTGTGCTCTCACAGCTACAATCAGTTTTGCAGACAGAGGAGGATACAAACAGCATTTTTGACTTGGGTTTGGTTTGTCGTTCTCCCATCTGCTCTCCAAGTTACACACTGAAGGAATGGCCCTGTCCGCTTAGAGGTCAGTGCTGAAACTGCTGAGTTGTAGCAGAGCCCAAGTGCCCCTTTTGCACCAAACTTTTCTACTTTCTGCACCCACCTGCCTGCAGCTGAAGCCACAAAAAGATGCGGTGGCAGGAGGTGCAGCATGCACGGACAGCTGCTGCCTCTGAGTAGGGCTTCACCGTTGTTCTCCTGTGACCACTTCATGAACTGAGAGAGTGTAATGGGATGATTGAGGAAATGTAAAAAAAAGAGGGAAAGAAGAGCCAAGCGTGTTCTCTGTGTGCATCTCTGTGCATGTGCCACCATGAAAGTTGACTTGCAGCGTGGTCCTCAGACTCTCTGAAGCACAGATTGCTGGTCTGTGGGAAGGATGAGGAAACGTGTTGATTTCCTGAAGTGAACCAAGATCACCTTCTGCAAGGCTGAGGTTACAGAGCATCATTCCGCTCCCGTCTGGGCGGTTGGAGCGGATCTGAGCTGAAAGACAAACTCGCTGCCTGTTAATGATCCTCCCACGTTTTCTGTGCGTGAGCGTTGTTGTCAGACACCAGGGGCGAAGTCGAAGTGGGGAGCTGTGAGGAAAGGAGACCCTCGATCTGTAGCATAATGCTGCCTTTGCTCTACCACGGACAGCAGAAGATAGAGCTGTGTGAAATACCTTGTCTTGTACTGTGGCTTTTTAAAATCATAATTTGTTGCTGGTCTTATTTTATTTTTTTTTTTTAAGTAACTGCAAAGCAATGCAGAGAACCAGTCAAAATCTGTGGTGGAATGATTTTAATCCTGTTGTTTTCTCTTGGGGACAGATCCTCAGCTGGAGTAACATGAAAGTAGCCCTATTAGTATTGGTGAAGCTGTGCCACCTTGCGCCAGTTGACTTTCTGATCTGCAATGTTAGGGGAGCACAATAGAGAGATTAACTTATTAAGCATCTTTAATGATGATTAGAAATTACAATATGATTAAATTTTTATTAAGCAATTGTCTGGGGTTCTAATTACAGTTGGTAATTTAGGCAGGACATTAACTTGCAGCTACCACAATACAAATACATGTGGTTTTAGTCGTATTTTAGATAGTGGAATGGGGATTAGTGGAGAGAGAAAAGCTGGCTGTTCTCTAACCGTGTGAAGGTTACCAGTGTGGGATCTCCTGCTGCAGAACCATGCACTGCTCCGTGGCAGCGTCTTCTCTCGTGTTAGATACAGATTTATCAGTTTTCCCGCTGATCTCTTTTTAACGGAGAGTTTGAGTTAGGGAAGTTCACAGGAGCAGGGGCAGTTTGCATCCTTTGCCATCTGAGGCTCACGGGAGCTGCAGTGTCAGGGACCGAATTTGTGGTGTGGGTAAGGCCGCCTCTGTGGGCTTCCTGGGCTGCATTAGATCTACACTGATGGTTCTTTTTGGTGAAGGTGTTTGTGCATAGCTGCAGCTGGACATCACCCTGACACAGCTGAGGGGCTGTGTGGGATAAGCTGCTTCCTCTTGCTGCACGCTCAGCCTTGGGGATGGACCTGCTTAGGAGTACTTTGTTGGTTTCTCGTACTCTGGATGACGAACTGAAGTGCGAAACACAATACAGGTGTGTGGGAAGCTCATCTGCATTGGCACAAAGCATCACAGTTAATTTATTTCCTCCTGAAATAAGATTGGCATGTTAAATGGGATTTAAGAACAAAAAAACTGTGGAGGTGTAACAAGCATTTCGTAAATTACTGCTTGCAGCAGAGTAACTTAGTGCCGTGTCTGTTTTAAATGTATTATTTTTAGAATGCAAACTTTGTCCGTAACTGTTGCTGCTTTGGGTTCAGATTTTACTTAACTTGAGTAGGATCCATGGTGTGGTGATTCTTGTATTAGCCAGGGTGGGATGAAAACATAAAGCTCTTAATGAGTTTAGGAATTTTTTTTCCTGAGACATTACCTGGTTTTGGGTGATGAGTTCCAGTCTGGCTCAATTTTCTGCTGTGGTCAGGTGATGGGAAATGAACTGTTGGCATCCTTTCAGTTCTTCCCAGTGAGGTACTCCTAGATGGAAGGTAGTACACACAGATGTATTGCCAAAATGCCACGAACTCATAAGTCAAGTATCATGAGATTTTGGAGTTTATATAGAGTTACTTTAGAGGGAAGATCCCACAGGATGCATTTTTGGCCATGTTTTAAGATTTTATGAATCCTTAGGGTTGTATTTTTATATTTAATTGAAAAAAAAAAAAATAACTGAGTTGTTCATGTAATCCCTGAAGCTCCTTTTAGAGATTTCTGTTTAAGCAGAGAGCCTAAAATACGAAGGTATGGAGAACAACGTGTCCTCAAAAGGGCATCTACTAGAAATGAGTAGAGAGAGATGTTGTGACATGAGAGAAGGAGTTGCTGGGGTTTAGGACATTACTGCTGCAGCCACAGCATCTCATGAGGGGTACTTTCAGCCTCTGGCTAATCCAAGATATAAAAAACCTGGCCTTTTAACTTGTAGAAAGGTTATTAAATAAGCTCTCTTTACTCTCAGTTTGTAATGAGTTAACAGCAAATTTTCTGTCATATTCGTGAAGACTTGTAATTCAGCTCTGCATCTGGGCTCTTGGTTTAGGCAAGTGCATTGGGTTCTGGGAGGTGGTTTTGTTGTGTGTGTTTGTTTGACTTGGGAGTTAAGTGGAGATAAATCATTCTCCTATTTGAACTACGTATTCTGAGAACCAAGTAATTTGTTACCCAGTCTTACATTTGGGCTGAAGTTACTAAGATAGTAAGTGCTGTGAAAGAATTTTTTTGATTCTACCCAGTCCATATTCCTGAAAGAAACTGTCTTTCTGACAATCTGGCCATTCTTTTGTTTAGATTTCATACAGGTTTGAAATTGATGATTAAAAAAAAAGAATCTACTTCAGTGTTTTAGATTTCACAACTGTTCGACTCAAAGCCCAAAAGTTGTGTTTTATCACTGCCACTCTGCCCTTCATTACAATACAGACTATCCAGTAAACTAAAAAATCAATTTAACAGCATCCTGGGGAGTAAATGGAGTGTTGTAGTGATGGAGGTTATAATGAGCTCTGATGTTTCTGGTATGCAAAAAAGTAGTCGTCATTCTAAGATAAATTTAAAAAAAAAAGGTTTCAAAATTAGAACGCTCATTAGCTAATGGGAGGTTTACATTGCAGATCTTCTTCTTCTTGTGTTTTCATAGCTCTTGTACTGTAGAATTCTTAATTCAGTCAAACTGTGGTATGAGATGCCAGTGCCTCTTGAATTGTTCTGTGATAATGTTTTGTCCTTCAGGACTGTGTACTGAGCAGTAATTGGCATTGAAGAAATGTCATTATTTTTATATTTCTAAGTATAGGGCATACAAGAGATTTCATCTCTTCTATCACGAAATAGTTATTTCAAATTTGCATATGTAGCTTGTGGTTAGTTCCAAATGTTTTTTTCAATAGAATGATGTTTCCCCATGCCTCTAATAAAAACGCAAAACAAAAGAGATATTGCTGATTTCTGTAATACCATATGGTGTTGCTGATATTTCTTAGCAGTAAGGAAAATTGCAATAGAGATTAGGTAGAAAAGAAAAAAAATAGCCTTTTCAAAATAGTCAAGGCAAAATAACCCTGTTGATGTAGTGATTATTGTTATTAAGAGGACAGAAATGGGGCTGTCATTATGAAGATGTATTCAGAGATTATGCTTAAATGGTTGTGAAGATCAGATATGTGTGTCGTTCAGAGTAATTTTGGGGGGCTTACTGCTTCATAACTGACAAGCAAGAATGGAAAATGTGTTAATTCAGTGCTACCTGCAGAAATTACAATGTTATTAAAATTTGCAGTAGAAAAGAGAAAGAGGAGTCTTGAGTTTGAGAGATGGGAATTTAGGTCGAGGCTCTTGTTGTAGATCTCTGGCAGATTTTCCAGTCTCTGTATAGCAAAGTGTCTTTGGCTGGCCAGCAGTTTTTAGAGATGGATGAATCAGCTCAGGATGAGCTGTTCTGTCTCGCCAGCTCTGGGGAGGGCAGAGATGCTGCCTTGAGTGCAGAAGTGTGCAGATACCAACCCAAGCTACTTCTCTGACTGGAGGGGTGTGCTCAGTAAAGGTTATGGGGGAAAGAAATCTGCAGAGTTAGAGGTGCTCCTTCACCATTCTGTAACGTATTTCTTGCAAAACATTACATTTGCTGGACGGCACAGGCAAAAAAAGTGACATTCCAGAAATCGTGGGTGGGTGCTTGCTCTGTAAGCCATTGGTACAGTTTACTTCTTGCTAACAGTGTTCCCTTTGTTCAGCTTTAAAGCATTTCCTGTCACCCCAGCTGTATCAATCATTCTGTCAAGTGAGGGAAAGAAAAATTTTGTGCGGCTGTGTTTGTACATTTTATTTACCTTCTAATTATAACCTGAGTGAGATAGATGCACGTTGTTATTAAAGAAGAAACCGCAAAAAAAATCACTGTCTTCTATTGTTTCAAATAAAAATCCACATGAAAATTAATAGATTGAATAAACCCCCATGGACCGTGCACTTTTTGTCTGTTCCAGGAAGACTACTTTGTCACAAAACATTACAGGATTTTGGCAAGATCTCGCCTTTAATGTGCAGAAATTACATGGTTTGAAAATGCAGGATGAAATGGGGAATGACAATTTTTTAGCAAGAGCTGATTCAGAGTTTATTTTGGATGGTCAAAATTTCAAATGGATCTCAGTTTTATTGTTTACATGGATTAGTGGCCGTAGTCATGCGATGTGTAATGAATTAGAAGCTGTTTTCAAGATAGATGTAATTTCCTTTTTTTTGTACCCAAAGCACGCTGGTCTTCCTTGAGCAAAGCCATCTGCACAGGGAGAAAGAGAAATCCTTTGTTTTGGATACTCTACGTGTTGATGAATGTTTCTAAACTTTCTGTTTCCTCTCTCTTTTTTGCCAGCGTTTGTTCCCATTTTGCTTTTCTTTTAATATTTCTGTCCCATGGCTTCAATCCTGCTTTTCTCACTTAGGTGCCTCTACCTTTCTCACAGCTCCTGTAACCTCTGTATTTTCTCTGTGGAGCTGTGCTGAGCTTTGTGTTGACTTCTCAGTTGGTGTTGTTGAAATGTAAATGAATCCCGGCATTGTGCTGGTGCTACTCCCAAGTCTTTCAACACTTTATAAATTCAGATTCCGTTCTGTAGGGAGCATCTGAGGTCCCCCTTTAGAGAAGTGGTACTTTTCCTGTTACAAGTAGCAACTGTGCTGCCTTCCCTGCAGCCCAGCAGGTACTGTGAGGTGTAATCAGCTGGGTCGAATTAGGAGCCTCTGTCAGCTTGCATCTGCCCTGGATGTGTATGTGTTGCTGTTTTGTTCAAGGACAGCTCATAATATTCATTTCAGATGCTTACATGTAGGCTGCTGCAGGTTTTTCTCATCTAAATGTCAACTGCATGTGACAAGTAGAATAATATAAAATAATTGTAATTTTTTCTCTAATCAAGCAAAAGGGGTGTTGAATTGTTTAATTACTGGCTTTGCCAGCATGCAGATGGAAAGGCTTTTCAGGTAAGTTGCTCATACAAAATGCCTTAAATGGATAGTAATTAACAACTGGCTCTTCATTGGTATGTTAATTACGCTGCCATTTGTCCCGGTGCCTGTCGTGCTTTAAATGTTCAGTTACACTGAACTGAAGCGTTCACTTCCTGGCAAACACGGAATGTATCAGAACAGTTTGACTCTCAGATATATGCAAATATTTTATGGGAAGAGGCATGCCAGTAAATCACTGAGCTGCAAAGAACAAAAACACTGCATATTTGTATTCCATAGAGGTAAAAGCGAAACCTGTTTCTGAGGAACCTGCGGGCCTGATTTTGAAAAATGCTCTCTAATACTTTCCCAGTACTAATCCAGAACACAGTTTGCAGTTCCATGCAAGGATTGCAGTTCCATGCAAGTAGGTAATTTTAGGAACTTGTTACTGCTGACTGTTTCCATTAGTGAAGGTAGGTGGACATCTGGGTGCTGTTAAATGCCCTTGAAATGCATATATTTTAAAACTGTATTGCTTGTAATATCTGGATGGAAAATTCAAACTGAACTGGAAATGCTTTTAAAACTTGAGAAAGAACTGATTATTTTGAATGCAACAAGAGTTAAAGTAGCTTATGAATAGATCACAGCAGTAGTCTCAGATCTTATTCAATTTAGTGTTTAGCTCTTTTGAGAACAGAGATTGTCTCCTGTTTTCTGGACTGTGCTTTGCAGAGTGCATCCCCAATCTCCACATACCGCTGCAGTAAGTGAAACCAGGCTGCATCTGGTGTGTCTGCAAGTCATTCAGTGATGTCCTGAAGAGGGGCAGGCTACTAAAGTTATGTGGCAAGTTTGCTGTGACCAGCATGGGACTATGAGGCTGGTGTTTTAATTTGCTGAGCTTCTGCCACATGGAGAGTGGTTAATCAGCCCAGTACACAGTGCCCATCAACACATGGCAGAAGTCAGCCCCTGAAATGAGGTGCTGATTGTAACGGTAGCTGTGGGAAGTGGATTATAGCCATAAAATTAGCTATTAAAAGGCACTAGCTACTGTGTGCCACTGCCCTCTGCGTCGTGTGTCATCCTTCCATGAACAAAGAATTGTATTGCTGTTGGTACTGCAGGGCCATGGATGAGCTGGATTTCCATTGTGTTGTGTCCAGTGAAGTTGCTAGCCAAGTTCCTAGCTCGATTTTGAGCCTAGCTTTAAACACTGAAAGTAGTGATAGCTAGAAAAGCTTAGTTTGAAATGCTGAATTCTTGTGTTCGCAGTCACTGAGAGGTGGCTCATTTAGCGTCAGTCCATGGAGGTTGCCCTTTGAGAAGGTTTGGGAAAAAAGGTTTGGTCTGTTGTCTACTCCTGTGAGTCATGTTCACGTCCTAGTATGTGGGGACACCAAGGTTTTCCTTGGTTTTAATTTTTTAATTTTTTTTTTGAAGCATCTTTAAGAGATACCCTGGCCATGTGCATATGGATGTCTCACCCTGAAAATGTTTTGCACTTTCTGTAATAAGTAGTGTTTTCACCGGTAGAAAACAAGGCTGTATAATAAAAACTGCTCTTTATTTTAATGAGATTTTCAGTGTAGGAATATAATGGCAAATTATTGGAGCTATGTAAAGATTTCAGTGTTTCAGAGATAAGAGTTCCTCTGCTAATTTTTTTTATGTTTTCATCTAAAATAGGCAATATTTCTGGTTTATGGAAAAAAGAAAGTAAGTTTGTTTTGCTGTGCAATCAGGTTTGTGGCAACAGTAATTGCAGTATATTTTTGCTTACCAGTGAGGGTTTGAAATATGCATTTTCATTTGTTGAAATTAAATGAACCATCACTAAGAAAAGTACAGGAGCATTTTCAAGCTCTCTTATGAGGACTGGAAAATAAGAATACTTTCTAAATGCGTCAGCAGCAAAGGGGACAGTGGACTGCTGGAATTAAGAATGTCTTAAGTGAACATAACAAGCTTCCCCAAATGCCACATGTTGAGGTGTACAGAATCCAAATTTCCCAGTTTTCCAAACCAAGTCCTTATAAATGTGTGTAATGTCTCTGTAGATTCCCTGACATCTATGGGTTAGGGTTGGTCCAAGTGAAACTATTTCTCTGGAACTGGATGCTCATTAAGAACAAAATGTTCTAGATCAGGCTACATGGAACCCCTATCAAAAATAACCCATTACAGACACTTTAAAATTAAGTATAAAATTTCCATTGTGGATACTTACAGAATAAGACAGCAATAGGGAATTTTCTTCCTTTGTTGTTGATGATCACTGTGAAGTAATTGGGTGTTAAGGAGTCTTTGGGCTCCTTATAGTTTATTCATGCTTGAGACTTGGTTCTTGAATGATCACAGATGTTGGGTTGTTTTTCTTCTAAATAAAACCCGAGTGTTCCTGGACTTCCTGTACTCTCTGATCTCTTCCTGATACACTCAATGAACGTGTGCCTTTCTGAGATGTATTAGTCTTTTGCTTAAATATATCTTGATACTCTTTCACTCTTCAGACAAGCTAACATTACACATTTCCAAACTGTTTCCTGACTCAAGACTTAATCATATTTTGTTTTAGTGGTGTCCTCCTCCTGCTTCAGAGCTCTTCGGTTCTGAACTGTAAATGGGACTGAGGCTTATAATGGTCTTTTATGTTCTAGTGAAAGCTGCCAGTCTCAATATCTTTGCTCTCCAGAGTGTTCTCTTTTGTTACTTGTGTTTCTCCCTCCAGATTCCATGCATGTTTTAAAAAAAGGAGGCACGTAAATATGTAAATAATGTTTGAGGTTAGGCAGCTGTAGGATGGCACTGTAAAATGAAATCCTAGTGCTGGTGTACAATAGCTGAATTAAAAGGTGTGTCGTTTTACTTGTCGGCATTTTGGTTGAGTAGTATCAGCTGGAGATGTGTGAGTGGGTGGAAAGAACAGTAACGTGAAGTTCATGCTGAATTACGTTTTTCTGGAGGAAGGCTATTCATTAGTTTCATAGCTGGCACATGCCTCTCTTTTCCTTCTCTAAAGTAGTATCTGACGACTTTGATGAAAAGGTTGATATGACATTAAGGAATTGGTTCTGCCTCATCTACTGATGTGCAGAAGCCTTTCTGCCCTTGGCAGAACTGAGTGAGACACAGGCAGCATGCCAGTCCTCACTTTGCTCTAGGAAGGGCGTGCATGTGGTAAATGGTTCAGGGTTTGAGGAGCCTTGGCTCCGTCTCCGAGTGTTGCGTGTGGGGGTTAATGATGTTGTATCCGAGTTCGGCTCCGGAGTTCACTGTGTCTCCACCTACGCCCCTCTCTTGGTTTTTCAAGATGGTCCTAAGGACAAAATACTCTTTCGTCATTGCTAAATTTAAAATGAATGTGGTAATTATGAATAAGAATTTCAGAGACCAGTAAAGTGTCGCTGCGCAGGAAAATTCCTGGCTGTTGCACGCTGGCTGCATGTTTCTCGTGTATCACTGGCTGACTGTCTCATGTCTGAGAATTGACCAGGGCAAGAAGGCAGGCTCGTGGTACAGGCACTGGACAGGGTTCAAGTCTACTACAGGCTTTCTACTGAATCTCTGACAAATATCATTCACACGCCACAATTAAGTCATCGGACTTTTGTTTTTATTTATCTTACCACGAGTTTGCCAATCCTGTTTATAAGACTGCGTAATTTGAGATATTTTTTCGTATGTGTCTTTTGTAAAAATGACATATTTGTAAGAGAGTGTAAAATGCCTGTGCTGGAACAAGCAGAGAATGTGTTTCATTGTGATGTACTAATTGATAATGTTTTATTAATAGACTTTTATTGCAACCATGTTTATGTTGGAATAGCAAAAAATTTTTCTCCTTTTGGGAAGAAACAGAGAGAGAAAAGAAAAATATACAGCTTCTTTCTCTCTGGGAACAGCAGTTATTATTTATTCCAGGCACATGAATAACCATTAGCTTGTATTTTCTTTACAGAGTAGGTAGGATATTTGGATAATGTGCTTTTTAAGTGTCTTGACAGAATATACACATGAAAGATAGTTATTTCAGTGCTGAACTAGCAACAATCCACTTGGCTTTAAAGTATTAATATAGGTTTTACAACTTATGTCTCGTCTTATGGTTGCTTTTGACGCTTAAATTTGCCTTTAAAAATGCATTAATTTATTCTCATCCAGTTACAGTTTGTATTAAGATTGAGAACAAAATGTACATTGCTTCATACACCAGAGAGATGATCAAACTATATGAAAAACACAGTTGCACTGAATGAAAATTATGAGATAGTTTGCAAGTGTTCGTTGTGCATTTGCAAGTTAAAAAGTAGGAAAATGTATTATATGTGGGTATTTGGTTAGTGGGTTAACTCAAACTGCTCTTTAAATCAAATCAATGAGCTGTCCCTGGAAGTAAATACATTTTCAGAAATCAAATCATGATTCTTTCTAATGTTGAAATGTAATGATAAAATATTTGTAGTGGTTTCTTGGTAAATGCATGTGGCTGCCACTGGTTGTTTGCTTTGTTGCGGAGAGTCCCTGTAGGAGCTGGAACCTGATTGCCAAGTTTGGAATTCAGACTAAGCGTGTGTGTCCTGTGTACTTGCCTGTGCTCCTCTTCAGTCAGCAAATAGCAAAGCTAAAACCTTAGTTTGGTCAATATTTACAGACAAACAATCAGCTTGTTTTTTGACAAACATCCAGTTTGTTTACAGTGAGGTTTTTTTTCAGTATCATTCCTCACTTCTGCATTTGATATATCCACAGAACTGTCTGTATGCTTTTGGGAACAAGCGGCTTGTAATGGATGTCAAATCATGTTTAATATGAATATGGGGACATAGAAAAATAATGCTTTGTTGTTATATGCTTTTTCTTTTCGTTTAGCCATTCACTGGTAGGATGTCCAGTGAATCTTGTATTCTGCAATTCTGAAAAAGCAAGTAAGAGCACGGCCATTACAGCTGATCACTTCAGAAAGTCTAGCATGGCCTACCTGGAAAGAGCATTTTCTCTCTCATTTTAAAACTGTTAATTTTAAAAAGCAAAGTATGAGATACAGTTTTATAAAATATGTTCAGAAAGTAGCTCTGAGAAGAAGTTAAGCAGAGAAAGAAGTGTTCCAAAAATTCATTACAAATTCTTGGGAATGTAGTAAACCTAAAGTAACGCTAAGGAATATTCTTCAGCAGAGCTTAGTAGTATTTCGTATTTTCTACATGCCCATGAAGGTTTCCCTTATGCCATAACATTGGGGTGTGCCATTTGGAACATTTGTGGGAACGAAAAATTCTAGAAAGTAACGAGAACAACAGCAAATACAGTTACCTGTGGGCGCCCAAAAGCTTGTGAACTTCTATTATTTTTTTTTTGTTATTTGCAGACATGAAAGATATAATATGTGAAATTACCTAAAAGGAAGAATGTTCTAAAAAGCATTTAGTGAAGTGAAGGAGCAGTGAGAAGTAGAAAAATCACTGAGACCTTTATTTGAAATGTTGGGGGTTTTTTGCTTGCAGAATAATTCAGGCTTTGGGAAGCTCATCTGCAAAGAGGAGGGTAACTGCTGATGTGGGTTGGTATATGAGATTAGTTAAGACATGGGAAGGTGTTCTGAAGGTTGTCCTTGTTGGGAGGTTAAACTGAACACGTCCAGGTTGGTGACAGGTGCCACATGAGCGTTGTGGGAAGACTGGTGCACTCTTTTCAGGTGGCTTTTCAAGGTGCAGTTCAATTTGAATCTGGAGTTTTCGTATCCACAGCGCTCTGCCATGGTCTGAAGGCTGGACTGCAGTATTTCATAAACCAGGTGTGGTGTTTGGAGAAGTAATGGCTGGATTGCACAAGCAGCCTGTTCACTTTTACACCCCATTTGAGTCATATTTTTTGACCCTTCTTGCTACTACGGGAAAGTGAGGTTGGCTGTTTTCTTCAGTCTTCAGAGGAGAAAAAAACAGAAGAAATTTTAATCAGAAAATCTCCTTAGACTTACTGGAATTTCAGACAGGCATAAAATGAACTGAATATTTACAATGCTCAGGCTCAGCCTGGGTTTTTGAAATGGAGTTAAATGTGGTTTTTTTCCCCTGCAGTTTTTAGTCAGAGAGTGTTATATTAGAAATCGTGAGAAAAGGAAGAAGTACTAAACCACACCCTAATTTTAGAACGTGTTTTTAACAAATACTGATATTCTTTTTAAGATGTTTCACATAAAAATTCTTACTCTTAGTAATGAATTGGGGTGTGAAAACACCTGAAAGGCCAATTAATTATCATAACATCAAATAAGCATCATTTGCTTGTTGATCAAGCAGAACTGAAGTCATTAGTGCTATCAATAGAATGCTGTTTAATGAAAACAATAGCATTCTGATTACCCAACAGTGCCCAAGGACACTGTAAATTTACTGATAATTAAGTATTTGGTAATGCAAGTTGCTGTTCTGAATGAAATTTAAAATTAACATACCCTTCTGAGGCACACTTAAAAATCTTTGTAATAAATAGTAAAGGCTTTTGAAGGACACGAGTCAGTAATTTTCAATGAATAATTTGAATCAGAGTGTACATTTTTGTAGTTGGACTGTGTTGTTCCCGAGCTTTCTGCAGGTGATGGGGAGTGAATGTCTTGGTCTGTGTGGGAACACTACAAAGACCTCAGGTCTGTGACCCCAGCGTGGTCGGTGGCTTGCAGGGCAGCTCGTGGGCCACCACCAGAGCAGTAGTGCTGGGTTTGGCGTGATGGAGTTTGACAGTCGCCACTTCCTCAGAAAAAGGATGTACAAATCCTTCATGGTGTTCCTTGCCAGCCCCTCGGTGACTTGGATCAATAAAGTGACTGTAGAGAAGATTCCTCCTCTTGTAGTGGGCAGGTCAGGGGCAGAATAACACTTCTGTTTTGGTCTGGTTCCATGGATTTTCAAATTTCTACATTTGGGATAAATTGTGTAACTGCTTGCACCTGTGAACTTAGACAATTCTTTCTCAATGAAAATGTGTTAGAAGAATATTTTTATGAAACAGTTATATGAGGGGACCAAGAATTTATTAATTCACATGAACATTTCTGCTTGTTATTTAAGAAATATCTTGTCAAATTTCTTCGACTGTGAACCAAAAGTTACAGCCATAAATACTGCCTCGCATGCTCGTGAAATACGATAGCTGATTTCTCCTGTAATTAACAGAAAATATGGACAAGTGATGTTGGCAATGACTTTCCTGTGAATTCTGTGCATTTCTGGGTAGAGGAAAAAATGAAATAGTTGAGAGAAGACATTGGATTTGTGAGAAAGCTAGGCTGCCCCTGATCTGCATTTAGTTAAAATCCATTTTGGTGAATTTTCTAGACAGATTTATTACCAATTAGCTTTATTTCTTTGCATTTATACAGCTATTGACTATGTTTTATGTAGTTGATAGGAGTTTAGAGCACTGTCATCTTGTTATGATGTAAACTCTGGAGAACCACAGTATTGATCTCAGTGGGTTTTTTCTTATGTGTACCATTGCAAGTATTCTAATAGCAGTTTCAAAATGATTTCCACAAATTGGCAGTTGAACTTGTACATGAACGAAATAGATTTGTGATCAAGCACTGAAACTGCTTGAAATCTCAGCCAGCTTCTATTGCTGGAAAATAATTGCTAGATAGATAGTAAGAAGCCAGACTACTTCATAGGAGATTGCGGAAATATTATTTTAAAAGAAATAGTTTGAAGATGAATGAACAAAAATGAGGCCTCAGATGATGACATAGTGCAGATAAACTATTGAGCAGTTACTGTTGTTATTATTTCTTTGTCATAAAACAGTTACATAGGAATTTAAAAAAGGAAATTTGCTTGCAAATATTTTTTTGACTATTACAGAAGAGGGAAAGGAAACAAGATGAGTTTAGGAAAGAACAAATAGCAGTGATGGTATAAAACTAATAATTGGTGATCTAGAGCAAGGGCATACAATGGAAAATGCTTGATTTCATTGTTAATAAAATAAAGTAATAGCAGTAATTGGCTAATTTCCTATCTATCTTACCTTTGTAGAAGAAGCACACTTAAGAAATGCTGTTTGTGCTGCTCCTGATGTAAAAACATGCTGTCTTGTCCTGAAAGTAAAATTTTTCAAGCCCACCATATCTTTTCTAACACTGACCAGAAGCAGGTGCTTGAAAGAGTATAAAATCAGAATAAGCATGTGTGGCTACTGGCCCACCCTCCAGCCACGTGTGACTCAGAGGTTTCTTGAGCCAGGCATGATGTCTGATTTATAGAGCTCAGTGAATTTCTTTTCCATAGTTTTGGATAGGCTCTACATAAAACTCATATAGTTTTTTGGCATCCACAGATGCCCATTGCAGGGAGTTTGGGGCATCCAGAGATAGTTGTGATTGGTCAGGAAAGCTTGGCAAAAATACTAAGGGTGTGGGAAGGTAAGAAAGATGAGAAGGAAGAAGTTGTGGGATGGTGTGACAGTTGGCTGAAACAGTTTGACATTGCCTTTGAGGAGTTGACTGGCTTGGGGTGACTCCCAAGAGGGGACAAGCAATGCAGTGGGAGAAGGAATCCAGGCTTAACTCTTCTGGTTTTTATATATATATATAAATATATATATATATATGTAGTCATGAGGGTGGCCAGCAAGAAACTTGATGGTCTGCAAGGCAGGAGGTGAGAAGTGGTTGGATGAGAGGGCTTTTCTTTCTATGTGGACAGAAGTCCAATCTCAATAAATCTTAAGAATGTAGAGGCACATGTGACAAAACGCATCCACAACTGAAAAAAAGCTGATAGTAAAGTTGATAGTATGGCCGTGTGGGTTATTTTTTTTAAGCCTGCACTTGCCAGCTGGGTAACTCTCAATTTATTCTCTTTGCTTATTTACTGAGCAACAAATTCTACCAGACCCTTTTAATATTTAGTGATAATCCTGTGGATAGGGCCATGTGCAGGTGTTTTGCCTAATTCAGGATTATTGTGCCTGGCTTTAGTGTAGCTTTAGCTGGTCTTGCAGCTTCCACTTTACCTCCTGATGTTTTACTGGATGAAATACAGCAAGTGTTCTGTTTTAAAGAGGGAAAAAATTGTCCTGTACATGAATTTCTAATTGAATGCCAACCAAAGCAAACTAAATGAAACAGACTTGTTAAATGAAGAATTAATGGACTGAGAATGATCTGTCTCTGAGAAACTTAAAAGAAAGTCATTAGAGTTTATTATTTTTTCCTGATGCTTGTTTGCCCAGGCTGGGCGTGTGCTTGGACAGTTTTTGTGAGTTCATCAATGGGTCAGCTGTGGGCAGTTGTGCATAACAGAACAGCCATATATGCTATTTGCTAGGTCTGATGCTAAGTAAAAAGTATGGAAAATAACATTGAATGTTACCTTCTGTTTCTTGCACATAACTTATAATTATGCAGTTACTTTTGGCAAATATAAAATGTCAGAGGAGGAGGGAGAATCACCATTCGTTTCAGATGGAAATGATGCATAGTTTGGGGAGCCTTGTTTTTTGGTGATTTGCTTAGTGCTTTTGCCACATGTCAGTAATATCAGCCAAAATGATGTCAATAAAACCAGGGCAAATTAATGCAGAGATAATTAAGTGTGGAATTACTTTGTGTGAGTGCATTATCATGTATATAATGGCCGAAGACCAGGTAGGGTCACATTCAAACACCTTGAATGGTCCTGCTGCTGTTTTCTGCTGTTTTACTGTGACCCTTCATGTAAGCTAAGCACCCTCCTCTCTTCTTTTAGTAATGTTTGCATCAATCCTGAAACTTCCTGAAAAGCCTTTCAAAGTCAGATTTTCATCCTCTCTGTAAACTGGCCTTTTACAGCAGCTGCCCTACTTCCCTGCCCGATTTGCATGTGCACTTTCCCACTTGTAACTATTTATACCTGAGACGCTTGCCAAGTGTTGGAGGCTCAGGTTGTGTTTTCAGCGTGAGTCTACCCCAGGTCCTTGGATTTGCTTCTGGCTCACTCCTTCATGCACTTCCAGACTTTGGATGCCAGAAGTACTTTTCTTCTAATGTGTCAATCCATCGTAATAATGGTGGAGACCTGGGTGCTCTTCTGCTTGAGCTAAAGCCCCCACATCTACAGTGGGAGAGATTATCAAATTTTAGAGGCAGGCCAGGTGCTTAGGTTCAGGTCAGTTTTCATGTTCATTCTGCAGTGCAGATACAAGCCTTGTTTTGATTCTGAGAGGGTTTATTGTTTTCCAAGACTAGAGACATGCTTTCAGAACGGGAGCCATTAAGGCTTCTTTTTTAACCTTTGCTCCCTGTTTTGAATTTCAGCAACCTCTTTTGAGGGAAGTGGTCATAGTTTGGCAGAACTTGTCAGCAGTTGGATGTATTGGTTTATTAAAGAGAGTACAAGAAATAGTTCAGCTCAGTCAGAGGCTGAATAGGTCAAGAAGAGATAACAAGGAATTATGAATAAGAAGTGGAAAAATAGCCAGGGAAAAATGCAGAGGCATAGGTGCCATGCCATTTGTCAGGAAGATAGGAGGAATGAAGAAGCAGCTACCCTTTCCCTTCTTCTCAGCCTAACTTTAAGTAGTAAAGCGCATCTTCTGTCTGTGCTCCAGGTTTAATGTTTAGTCTATGACATTCTGTGCAGTAGGTGCAGAGATGTGACTCCAGGTCTTCTTCTGGATTGTGCTGAAGAGCATTCTGAGTTTATTCAGTTGTATATGGGCTGTGTTGGTCATTTAGGCAGTGAATATGAATGTGGTCCACATCTTTTCCTTACTCCATGATGTCTCTGGAAATTTTTGTGCCTTGTCCGCAGGGTAGATATGGATGAATGGAATTACCAGCGTGACTGGAATGAATAAGGTGATAACATGAAAATTGGAAATAAACATAAGTAATACTGCCAAAATAGCATTCAAAATCACGTAGTAATATATGAAATAATTTTTTGATTTTAGAAATCATAAGATTGATGTTTCCACAGTGGGGTTTTTGGGTAGTGTGGTTTCTGCGTGGCGTGTCTAATTTTGGATGCTTCAGAGGATCCTGGTTTTCAGCGCTGGCTGCTCGTCCTGCAGTGATTGGTCTCACATTGTCCCTCAAGCTAAGCACTTGCAGCAAGAATTCCCGTAAAGTAGACCAAAACTCTCTTTTTTCACAGTTTACTTCCAATTCTGTGTCTGCATCCCACCTTCTTTTGCACATCCAGGTGGTGTTGTTGAACTATGGGGCATGCAGAAAGGTCTGGGTTGCAGTGAGATCCCAGGGCATCCCCCATGGATGGCTTGTGTTAATACAACAGTCAAGTGTGGAGGCACCGTAGAGGATTTCACTTCTTTGACTTCGAAACCTGCTCTTCCAGTCTCCCGATGGGGCATACGGTAGATATAAGAGGTAGGTACCTCTTATATACGTCACTGACTCTGGCATCTCCTCCAGAGTCACAGCAGAGAAGGCAGGGAGCAAGGTAACTGGATTTGGCCTCTAGAACACCAGTTAGGCCACTCTCTTAAATGCTTGATCCTCATCTCTGCTGAACAGACCGTGCCCCCTCAACTGAGCAGCTCAATCGCATCATCTCCCCCCCCTTCAAGCGTGCTTAACATTCACCTGTGATGCAGACAGAGGATAAAGCTCTGATTCTCATTTTGAAAAAGAGAACGTTTCTCTAGTAACTGCTCACCATATGCCCTAATTTATCTTTGGGATTAGGGGTGGGCCCCCTGCACGCACCCCAAAGCACAGGGCGTTGTGGTGGAGGGGAAAGTTTTTAGTTAATTAGGATTTTTATATTATTCCTCTCTTAGTAGCTCTTTCCAGAACCTAAACGGTTAAAGTAGAAAATGTTAGTAATTTTGCTGCAAATAAATTGATCAGTATGCAAGACGGTTGTCACCGGCTGAATCATGGTCCACAGTTAAGGTAAACAGATCTGTGATGACATTTTCTGAGCAGAATACCAATGCTGCTACATTTCTTCCCAGAGGTTTCTGACTCTTCTTATATGCGGATAAAATTTCTCTCCAAGAAGGTTTTGTTCGCAGGAAAGAAATAGCGTCTTTGTAAGAGTCTTCCTTAAAGGTGGGATTTCTTATATTTTGTAATTTATTTGTAATCGTAATTCTGTCGAGAGCATGGAAAGGAATGTTTTTGCTTTTCTGCATATCTTCTCTGTACAGTAGATGTTTTTGATGTGGAGTCTATTTAAAGTGTCTGGCAATGGAATGCAACTAAAACAGTGTTAACAGAGTTATCAGGAACAATGAAAAGGGGGGGGGTTTATATTCTTTGAGAGTGAGCTCTGTTTTATAATCTCTGTAGTTAACACGTAAAAGCAATGACTAAATATACAGCTAGATTTTTAGCATTAGTGTTTCTGTGAAATATTTTTGACTACATGATGGCTTCGTATTTTTGTTGGCATATTCTAAAGTAAGAGCTATGATATAGTTTATTCTTAAATGTCTCTGTGCTAGGCAGAAAATCCCCCTTGCAATTGACTGCAATCAAAACCATTTAGCTGAGATGCATCTAACTCCCGTATGACTTTAGGGTAATGAAAAACACAGTTTCTAAAGAAGTTTTGAAATCTGCTTTCTTAGAATATTTAAGAACGTTTTGAAATCACTGTGTACGATGCTGTTGAGGGGATTGGGCACGTTCATAATTCTGTGTTTAGCCTTAGATCCGCATTTACTTGGAGGTGATTGACATTTCAGTCGTTCTATGGATTAGTGGCTGGAAATCTGTCACATTTGTATTGATAAAAGTAGAATTTCCTCTCGTTTAGTCAGATGCCGGTATCTGACTTTAATCCTGTTTATTACAGTAGACGCTGAAGGATAAAAGAGCCCTGTGGAGAGCATGCTCAGTGATACCTGACATGGAATAGCAAACCTGGAACTGGTCCTTACAGTTAATGTCAGGGATTCAAAGTCTCTGGGAGTCAGCAAAAACATTTCTTCAGCAGACTTTGGGTTTAAACCTGGCCCTGTCTGTGTCTGCTGTATTTAGGGTGAGAGGGGTATAGCTCGGGTACTGGAGTGGCTGAAAATAGTGTAGTTAACAGGACCTTTTGTAAGATGGACTTAGAAAGTCTTGTCCTGCACAGCGTCTGGTTGTACTTCAAAGCTTCCCAGCAGGATGCATGGCTGTGGTTTGTGGAGAGGAGCAGAGCAGGAGCCACCATCTCCAGAGCTGTGTGATGCTCCCTGTGAGGAAACCTGGCCAAAGAGCTGCCCTTCTCCGGGGGATACCTCAGCAAGCCCCAAATTTGTGTCAGAGACAAGATAGGGCTGCATTTCAGGCAGTGGATCTGGGGTGGGGCTCAGGATTTAAAGTTTGGGCTTAAGAGCTGTGGTTTAATAATTCTCTGCTAAAAAAGAGAAGTCCAGGTTCATCCTGTCATGCTGCACTTTTTAGTAATTCTTGCCATGATTTGGGTTCTCGTGCACTTTCATGGTATCCTTGTGCAGCATTTAGCTTGCTCTTTGTGCTTTGCTTTGTGAAGTGCACAGCAGCTATTTCTTTTGTAGATCTATGTAACAGTTTGAGATGAACATGGATTTTTTGGGGAATAAATCCCTGTAATTCCAGTATTTTAATGTGCATTTGCAGATTGCCTTTTATTTCAGAAACATCCCTGAATATTTTGGGGTTGACCTACATGTGGCACTGAAGTAAAGTGTAATGTCCAAACTTGGAATGTTCAGCAATGAAATTAAGTCTGGACAGAAATGGAGGGACTAATTCAGCTTTTACACTGAGCACTGACATTGTTCCTGGATTAATGTGGCTCCTCAGGGATCCCTAAGATGAACACAAGTATTAGTGGCAGGATCTGGCCTGCTCCCAGACATGACAGTGATAAGACAAGAGCTGTTAAGTGTTGTCCAACTGGAGGAACGTTCACTAAAGATTGCGAGTGTTGTGCTGGGTTTTGTTCTAATAACATTTCTGTGTTCTTTGGCAGATCTCTAGGAACTTTCTAACCTCCAAATGAAATACTGCGTGCATTTTTTCAGCAAAAAAAGAATTTCTATTTGACACTAAGGAACACCTTTTAAAGATTGTAAAGAAATTTGTTCAGAACGCTGCCTTGATGGTTACAGATGATTTTCGTGAATGTTCAACCTGACCTCATTTTACTTCCTGAGAATTATACCCTTATGTTCGTGTTTTAATTTTGGGTAAAGTAAGCAACACTTGCTTTATTTTCGTTGGCAGAAGGGGAGTCCACTCTTTGAACATTCAATCTCAGAAAGAGAACAGCTTGTTTCCCAACACTTGTTGCTGCTGAAACACTTCTGTGAACATCAGTGTTAACGTGTATCTTGGATGTGGGTTTAGATAAGCCTGAAAACATGATCTTTGTGATTGTTGTCCCAGCATGTATTTCTTTTTTTTTAAATATATCTGTAACCAACTTGGCGCTGCAGGTCTGGGCTTCCATACTAATTTATGCTCCAACAGAGTAACTGGGACTGCCCTAAATTTATGTAACTATACAGAATTGTGGGCTACTCTTAAGACTTTTTATGTTTTTGGTTTTTTTCGGTCTGTGTCTGATGCATGCTCCTTTTTTGTGTTTTCTATATGCTGATAGGCTCCTTGGCATGCTTCTCTACCACAGTATTTCTATCTGAGACTCCAGTTGATGAATGTTATTTTTCTCCTCTCTCTTGTTTTCTTTCCAGAGCACACACAGACAGGTAATTTCACAGCTGCTTAGAGAAGCAGCTGGTTGTTCCATCAGATTTTGCTTTTGGCTCTGCCTTCCCAGGTTGGCCCTCGTTTTTGAGATAGCATGTCATGACACTGACATAACTGAATCTCTGGTTTGGCCATTCCTTTAACCATTTTTTTCCCCTTATAAAAAAGACACCATTCTGTTTTTGTCCTTCCTACTTGAATCTTGCAACTGCCCTTGCCTCTTATATCTTCGTACAAGGAAGGCTGAATGTAAGTGCAGGAAAACAACTCATTCTGCCTATCCACAGCCACCTAAATTGGACAATGATCAAAACTATCTGTCTAGGTTTCTCTGACTTGTCAGTGGTGAGAGCAAGGGCCCTACAGAAAGAGGTTTGCTCAGCCTGTTTTGGATGCACCTCTAAGCATGGAATGCATAAAGGAGGGCAAGGGGGCTTCGTTTCCTTTTTTTGGTGAGCTGTAAAATTACCTTAAATAATTAGCTTTGGCTCTTGGGCTTGTAAGAGTTGATGAATCCAATCTCTGGCCTTCATCATCTTTGGTTTAGATTGAGGAAAATGCAGTTACAGGAGTTTCTCATCACAGTATCAAGTACGGTATTGTTCTTACTCTTAAAATACTGCTCAGAGACGATCTGAAATTGTATATTACAGTTACTACTTTAAAAAAATCTGATCTCCTTGATGATCTATACTGAAATGTGTTTCTGAGTGACAGGAACACTTTGCAGGTAGATTTATTATTGTTTTTACCATCTGCTTTAATAAATGAGTGAGCAGAGCATTTCAAAATGACCTTCGGTTCTATCCATGAGAGAGGAGTTTGAATGTTCTGAGTGAATTATGGGCATTGGACAGCTGAGGGTACTTATTCTGGAAATAGTGATTTACCAGTTGTTTGCATGCTCATGCTTTTATTTGTCTGGAAATATGCTAATGTGCATTAATGTTGTGTTTCCACATAGCTGCAGCTTTAGCCACTGTGGAACTTTCTGTGGGGGCGTAGGCAGAGGTCTCATTGTTTGGCCTTGCAGACTTTGTTAAAAAATATTGAATTTCTCTGTTGCTTTTTAGTTGAAAAGGAGTTAATAAAACTAAATGTACTAGAAGAAATTCATGAAATCAGTGAACAGATAAAATGTTATTATTTGAAATACATAATGTTGCATAATGGATGTATATAAAGTGTGGCAGAGATGGAAGTGCTCTCCAGACATAATGAAAGAGCATGGATTCCTGTTTCCATAATTGAAGTTATTTCATACTTACCTGTTGGGGAAAAAATAGCAGGATTTTTTAAACAGATTTGCCTTCCATTAGTAATTATATTTAGCTGTAGCTCCAGATACCTTGCCAATATTTTTTTTTTAAAGTTGGAAGGAAGATGCATTTTCTTTCAAGATAATTAAATGTTTTGACTGTAGATTTTGCCTCCAGAGTGAATAAAGTATATGTGCATTAGAAAAAAGTTTTAATTGCTCATATAGTTTATAAGAGTTATACAGAGGAAAAACATTCTTAATCCTATGCTTAATAATGGAATAGAAGAAAAGGGTATAAATATGTTATATTCCACTTTTCTTTTTTGAAGTGTAATGAACTGTTAATAATAGACTTTAGAAGTATTTGCCATTAGCAGTCTGAAAACCATTGCATAAGGTGAGCTTTCGCAGTTTCTCACATCAAAGTTTTGAGGATCACATTAACCTGTGGCTATACCTCGAGCCCTGGCAGAGGGATGAATATCAGCCTGGATTTTGGGCTCAGTTCTGCTCTGCAAGACACCACACGGAAATGCAGGAAGCCTTTGAGCTCTTCTAAGTTCAGTCTGGCCCTCTGAATGCCTCCAGAATATAAATAATAGAAACCAGTATCACCTCATAATTAATCTCTGCTCTCAACTCTTGCCCTCTCTGGCAGACTGAGTTTTTGAGCTTTTATTTTTCTTGTTGCCCTGGTACTGTGATCTGCAGCTTCATTCGCCTTGGGAATTCAGCTCTGCATTTCTGTACAGGGCACTCTAACTGTTGTAGAAAGTTGTTGGCCTTCATCTGACAGCCCCTTTGAGACCTAAAATGAGAACCATTAGGTCAGTGGAATTACAGAGGTACCTACCTGCAATTCTGTCTGTCTCCCAGGCACTATAATGGCTATTGACCCAACTGGGCTTCTTGTAAAGGATCTGTGAATCTGCTGGGTTTTAGTAGGAGAGCTTTACTTTTCCTTAGAAATAAAAAGGAAAGCTTTCTCTCTTTGTTTTGGGAAGGACCTGTCTCTAATGTTATCAGCAGAGGTTTCTCCTTGAAGGTAATGGATTAAGGGATTTCCCCCACCTCTTTCCCTACCTCTGCCTTACAGAAATGGCATCAGATATTCCTGGCTCCGTGGCCTTGCCGGTGGCTCCGATGGCGAGTGGACAAGTGAGGATGGCAGGATCCATGCCTTCCAGGGGAGGAAAGCGTCGCTCTGGGTAAGCCATCTCTCTTTTTTTTTTTTTCTTTTCTTTTGTTTTTCAGGTCCCAAACTGGAAATTAATTGTATTGTAAAACTCAAAATGTACCTGTATATATGCGTACATTTATTATGTAATGTATTATTTTTGTAAACCGCATTATGACATTAGTCACTGATGTTTTGTTTTTCTCTTCAATGCATCTGTTCTTCCTGCAAGATCAAACTTGCTGATAAGTGTATGGCTTGTTGTTTTGCTTGTTTCAGAAGACTTTCAGGTTTGGCAAAGCATCCAGAAAGGAGTTTGGATCCTGTGGCTGTTGTAGATATAATGAATGCATATTGCCTACATCTGTTTAATCTCACGATGATTTATCATGTGAATAAAGGTAGCAAGATTGCACATGCAGACTTATTCAACTTCATCTGAAGGTTACACTTGGAATCTCTTAAAGAGAGGCCTGTTAGTTAAAGATGTTTTCTTAGTATTTCCAGGTACAGAAATAGCATGAGCACTCACTCTTCAGAGATTGTGGCCTAGGATATTCTAGGTCTCACTGGAAGTGCAGCATGGTCTTCTTCTGGGAGAAGGGCCTGAATCAAAATCAGCCCTTACAGAAGCTTGAGGGCTCTACTAAAGAAGAAAATATGTTTTATCTAGCTTCAGAGGTTGATGTGGTATAGGGGTAGTTTCCCACATCAGATTGTTCTGTGGCAACTCATAGTAATTCTCTGTGTTAGAAGAAGAGTGTAGCAAGAGCTTGAGAAGAGCAGAAAACTACTCTCTGGTGTTGACAACGCCTCTGTTATTATCAAAGGTTGATCACAAATAATAATGGCCTTTGGGTGATGCTTTCTCAGGGATATCTGATCTGAGTGTGTCTTCAAAAGAGATTGATTAGTCTTATATTTAGCCTTAAATAAGACAGTGGTAGGGCTTAACAGGATCGACAGTGTGAGTAGAACCTTCACTGGCGAACACCTAAGGAAGACATTATTCCTTGCAAGAGCTGCCCTAGGGATTGTTCACCAAGGTACGTTGCCAGTTTTCTGTGTCTGCTGCAGTAGCAGTGCTGGAGTCTCAGTCTTGGAGTGAATTAACAAGGGAGAAGGTTGAGCTTGCCTCGAATGCGGAGCGAAGTTGGTGTGACGTGAACGCTCCGGATGGTTGTTCTGGGGGGTGTTCCTTTGAACAGAACAGTTTGAATATCTCCCCCCACTAAGTGCCCTTCTTATGCTGAGCTAACTGTGTGAAATTGGTTTGAGAAACTCCTAAAATCTGTTTTTGACAGGCATCACGTTTTTATTTTCAAGCTGCTCGATGGGAAAACCTTTTTAAACTTGCACTCAAAAGAAGAGACAAAGCATTAACATCTTTTCATTGCTACCTAACACAGATAAGGTTTTGTACTTGAGCTGCAGGATATTTGATCTTCTTTTTGATCATAAACCATGTCAGCTCTGAATATCAGTTTGCAATTTACTGTTGCCAAGGGTTGATGCTGCTGACTGTGAAATATTCTGATTATATTAAATACTGACTTGATACTAATTGAAATGCTTTAACTGTTGCATTTTAAATATTGTCATCTATTTGTGAGAAGGTGAAGTGAGGGGAGGGTGGGAGGAACATAAAATCAAATTATTTTAAATGTATTTAACATGTAAATTCAGTGAGTAAATGAGTATAGATTGACTTTTATACCCGGATCATGGTATTTCATCTGTGCACCGTAGCTCTGAACTAATAGCCCTTCTCCAAGCCTGAGCTGAGAGTGCTTTTTTTTTTTTTTAAATATTCAGTGTATGTGTATTCAGACGTTGAGGGACAGAATGCCTGCTGTGTCTAATTCCTCTGAGCTTCTCTTTGAACAAAGTTGCAACTAACACTTGGTCCTTTCATTGCTGTTCTGGTGATACATCTTCGTACACCTCCATCCTTGGGCGTTTTAGAAGGGGATGTTTTGTGTCAAACATAAAGGAGTGGAGCTAACGTACACAGCCAGCTTCCCCAGTTTTGGTTATCTCTGAAAATTGTTTCTTTTCTCATAATTGCTGAGGCAAGCTGGCAGAATAATTGCTGTGTGGACTTGAATGTAGATCAGTTCAAACTCATTGGCTATCCAGAAGGTGTTTCTGCCGTGTTGGCATTTGGCTTCATTGACAGCTTGGAAAAATATTTTTGCTTTCTATAAATTGTACCAACTACTTCATGGAAAAAAGTGACAGCATAAGATAATGCACTGCAGTGGTCAATGGCTACTTTAGATTAATGCACTCTCAGTTCTTTATTTAATGTGTTTTTAATTTAGGCTTTGCTGTATTAGACGATAAGGGGCTCGTTCACCTTCCTGGGCTTTCTGTACTTGGGCAGGGAGGGTTGGGGGTTTTTTGATGAGTTGGTTGCAGTTGCATTGGTTTTGTTTCAGTTCACTGTACAGTTTTGCCTTTTTTCTGAACCAAAACTATCAAGATCTGGGGAAAAGAGACCTCATCCCACCATTCTACCCCTCAATATTGTGCTGAATAAAAAGCTGTAATACAGATCCCCATCTGCTTCTCAGCTGCATTTGCTCCTGACCATTCCTGCCTGCCCCCTTCCTACACTGTGTAATCATGGCAAGCATCTTTTGACATTTCTTGGGAATTTTACATAGTAATTTTGTTGTAGTGTTGGAATCCTCTTGCATGTCAATTTTTTTTTAACCTGTGCAGGTCCACCTCGTTGGAGGCATTCTGGTTTTGGTTTGTTGGGTTTTTTAATGAAAATGTTTCTAATTGAGAATAATTAAATTTTAAAGAAATACTTTTATCTCTGTATTTATGGCAGCCCCACATCTTCTAAGGAAAATACATTTAAATAAGTACCTCATGCATCAGGCCTTTTTGCGATTGATGTGAAGAGTATGAAAGAGGAAAACAAGATTTATGCTGTCTCTTCAAAACAAAAGAGCATAGTGCAGCTCTTTTTTAAAGCTTCTTTTTAATGGGAATTTTAAATGAAGATAAAAGATAGTCTTTCTGAATCTTCTGAAATGATGTCATTTGTCTTCTTGGAGGCTGCTTCTACTGTTTTGCTAATGTGCAGTATATTCTATCTAAACAGAAGATTTTATCTGTCAGGGTATGAGGAGGTTGATGGAATATTATTTTTACGTGTTCTGCTGTGTTCTGCTAAAGGTTACAGCTGATTCACTGTCTTTCCCTCTGCCTTGCTGTAAAGCAGACACAGTGGATCAGGCAGGACATTGGAATCAATGCCTTTTTACCTGAGGGTTTTTTTTTAATGTTTCAAAGGGTTTTTTTCATTTTGCACGGTGAAATTAGGAAGTGTGTTTATTAACAAAGATGGGACAGAGATACATTTGCTGTTGCGTTTTTTAAAAGTATTGATATTTTTAATGAAATTTATGTTCAATTTCCATGTGGAATGAAGAGGTTTGAGTAGTTTAACAAAGCAAAGGCGTTATTTAAAGACTTAGTCTGGTGCAGAGTGATGTTATACCCTATGCATTCAGGTTCTGCTGTGATGAGCCCACTGTGAACGTGGGAGGTGTTACCTGTGGATATTAACCCATCAAGAATCTCCTAAAGTGAGAAGCTGATATCCAACCACCTAAATAAATAGCTGTGTTTGTCCCTCTTACTCCTTCAGAGGTGGGGATACAGTGCAGGCAGTAGGATCAAGCCTTAAACTGTTACCATCTTCTCTAATTCTCTGCATTGTATTCCAGTAATAATAAACTAGATTAAATGCAGTACAGCTAATATTTGATTTTGGGGAAAACCCATCCCTTAGCACTCAGCTGGAGTATTTGGCTGGAAGCTAAGTAAATCATAGAATCGTATCCACCAAGGCATGAGGTCTCAGTGTACTGGAAAGGAAGGAAAAGAATGACAAAATTAATCTGTCCCAGATTAAAGCAGTGTCTCATAAAATCCCTGAAGAAAAGGCTTTCCTCCACAGGTGTGTAATTTTTTCTGCAGCCCTTTCCCCCTGTTTGAAACTGGGTGTTTCTCTCGGATGTCTTTCAGCTGCCAGTGAAACCAAGTAAGGATGTGCCTGATGTGATGCTTTTGTGAGTGGGTTCAGGTGGAGCCACCCCAGTGCTGCCCTCCACTTGTGAACAACAGCTCTCCTGTAGCACTTACTTTGGCATTTTCAGTGCAGGTAGAAACATTGCAGTTAAAATAACTGGGAAGTTTGTTCTGCACTGTCACCCGCAGGCACATTATTATACGTGGGGAGGAGGCAGTAGGCAAGAAGAGACCCTGGGCTCGACCATGGTGTGTAAGTGTTAAATTTCTGGGAGTGCTGCATGTGCTGCAGGTCAGGGGGGATCCAGGCTGCTGGTGCCAGCACTGAAGGCCACATTTGGGGTGCCAGCAGCAGCTGGGTCCTGTCTTAGCTGCAGCCCTGTGGCAGAGATGAGGGCACTGGCCACTGGGGGTCGGTGGTGTTCTGCACAAGGCAGCTGAGGGGTCACGGACCTTGGAACCGGATTTGGTGGTAATTAGGTGAGCAAAGATGTAATTTATAGTGAAAATGATGATTGCATCAAAGTTAAGCAAGTTAAATACACAGCTTTTCTTAAAGCTCTTTTGGGAAAATGGTTTTCTCTTTGCTTCCTCCAGAAATGAATAATCACTGTTACCATCTGGAAAATATTATTGTAACTTTTCTAATGCCATGTCCAATTCCTGTGCTGACTTGCTGCCCTCATCCCAATTGTACGGAGGTTGCTGTGACTCAGACACGTCTTTTACGGGCCAGTCTGTCTTGGTTGTCAGAATTTAGGAAGGAAGGCAGTGCCTGGCTGGCACTCGTACTTCTCTGTGCTGATGTAGTTTTAGAGAGATTTTTGCGTCTTTGCTCCCGCACTCTGGACGTACAAATCTCAATTTGTAATTGGTAGGAATTCTTTTAATACTGAAATAAATATTATTGTCACTTTGAAGGGGTTTTGCATTTAATAGGACTTATACCTGTTAATATAAACAGTGGTAGAGACATGGAATCTGTAGTTGTATGAAGTTTTATTACACTGAAGGGTTAGAAAGCTTAAAGTGTTAAAGAAATCTAAGAAAATGCTTGCAAAACAGAACTAGGATTTCCTATCTACGCAAATTAAAAGTAATTGATCAAGGTCTGTATGTCATACTAATGTATTTTTTATTAAAATAAATACACTAATACAATAATTTTATATGATAGTTTTATATCAGCTTGATTGTCTACTTTAATGGCAGAGCTACATCCTTATAATTGGGGATATATGTATTTATCCACCTCTTTATAGAGGTATAAAAATGTCTAAAATGCTGTGTAAATTATACTGTTGTATAACTTGGTAGTGATAATATCGATGAGAATGAGACCATAACACTGCCTAATATAGGAATCTAATTTAGATGTCTAAATTAAGAAGATAATCTTCCTAGTCTGTCTGTGTAAGAAGTGAAGAAAGAGGTTCTTGCTTTTTGTGGCTCCCTAGAGGATCCAAACTGGTGGGCTGGGATTTGGCCCAAGGAAGAATTTCTCTATTCCACTGCCTTAAGAAGGTCTGTGACATGAATCAGCTAATGAGCTGCTCCTAGGTCTGGAGAGTATGAGCAAGACTGGAACCCTCAGTCGTTAACACCTCTAGTCAAAACACAAATCCAACAGCGCTGAGAACAGCTGGCTTGAATGTCCATGCCACCATTGCCAACGACTTGATTGCTGATTTGGAAATCTTGCTTTTACAGAATGGACTTTGATGATGAAGATGGGGAGGGGCCCAGCAAATTTTCAAGGTGAGCATTTACGAAGAGTTGGCCAATTCACTGGCTTCTTTCAGTGGGGAAAGACAGCTGTCTCATTACTGATGTTTTAAAAGCACTATAAATATGGGTGAAGAACTTGCCAACAACTTGACCCCAATACTAGTTACTCTTTTTATCAGCTTCCTCTGAAAATCAGGCATTCTGGCAGAAATCTGCCTAATGTAGTTATTGGCTTACAAAGCTGACAGCGTGTGTATCACAATTTCACTCTGCAGCTATATCAAATGAGACAATTTGTGATTTTTAGCTTATTATTTCAACTGCTGTAGATGAACTTTGCTTCTTTGATATTGCTGAAGTTGTCTTTCGGCCACTGAAAATGAAATTTCATTTCTAAGTTATTTCAGATGCTAATTGCTTGTTAAGACAATTTGACAGATCCTAGAGGTGGATTGTTTTTTTAAAGTTAATGAGCTTTACATTATGTACCATTAGGTGTAACCGAATAGTAAAAATTGACAAAAAAATGTTAATTAACATGGAATATTCAAAGCTAGAAATAAACAGTAAAGCCTCATTGCCATTTTTTCCCTTTTCCTTTTTTTCTTCTGGTCACACTGTTTGCATTTTTTCATTAGAAACCAAGCAGCTGCAGTGAGGGGTGTAGGTACTTCTTTGAAGCCTGTGGGTAACTGCTGATTATCCAAATTGTAATTGCAGCTCTGTAGCAGCAGCCATGTTGAAACACAGCTGTCACTGTGGGGTTTATTAACAAGGTTATCCCAGTCAGTCCGAAAGAGAAGTGTGCTGAAGATACACTGTGACACCACATCATAATTTACTGGGCAAGACCAGAAGCGCTCCTGTTTGGTTGATGTCATTTACAGAAAGGCTATTCCAGTCCCTGGTGTTAAAACTGGTGATTTGAGGGCTTAGTCCTAATATTTGCTAGAAGACACATGTTAAGGGAAGATTTGTGAGGAATGGGACCTGATTTGTGCCTGCACAAGCATCAGGGTTTCTGGGCACACTGGTACACGTGTGTTGGTCCTTCCCCATTGTGGTTTTGGCCTTTCAAAGTTTGGTGGTGTGTTGAGCCAGTAATTCCATTGCTTTTAATGGAGAGGTGTGCTGTGCTGTGCTTAGACTCGGTTGATTTTAGGTGTCAGGTCAAAACCTGATATTTAAATCTTAAGTGCTGTATAGACCCCAGATTGTTCCGTTTTTAGACAGTACAGAAAAACCATGCAGAGACACCCAGGGCTGTGTTCAGACATCCTCCTCTAGTTGTTCCCTTCTCCACATTGCTCACATGACTTATTCCTAGCTTGTTTCGGTCAAAATTATTTGGTTGTCAAAGAACTGCTGTTTAAATGTTGAAGCTAACCCAGCTGGCTTTGACTGAAGTGCCTGAAGGAGCATGTGTGCAGAGGTCAGCTGGGAGACTGGAAGGGAAAAACCGGTAGTTGGAGGCCATAACATCTTCAGCCCAGTCGAGCAGAGAAGGATGAGTAGACAAGCTCCAGGCTCGTGGGAGCACAGGAGTAGTGGTGTTAGCACAGTGCTCCACGGGAGGTAACACACTCTGCTTCTCAGGGCATCCAGCTCAGCTCAGGTATCCCTGCATGGCATCTCATCCTCACACGGAGCCTTTGCATGTGCTTCCCCCGTAATGTCCCCACTCCTCACTGAATTGGTCTTTTTGTTGAAAATTATTCGTACTCGGTCTGTTCTCTGAGCAGAGTCAACGGGAGTAAAGTGGCATTGTCACTTGAATGTTTTGAGGGTGTTGGTGTTAAACACAGCATAAAGAAATACAGCTCAAGACTTGCTTAAGCTTGGTCTTCAGTGTTTGAATGAGGAGCTTGTGTAGGTGGATTACTTAAAATCAGTTTTAATTCATTTCAGACAGAAATTAAAAAAAAGTTCATTATTGATTTGTTAAAAGAGGGAAAACATGCTTTTTTAGGCTGTATTACTTTTTTAGCTAATACATGGGACCTTCATAGGCTGCCGTAATAAATCACATCATTTTGGAAAGGTGGAAGTCTAATACAAAATCTCATTTAACTGTTCTTGAGCACTTATACTCTTCACTTCTATAAAAGCCATTACCTTATTTTTGTGTTTTCCAAAACATACATTTTGTGTTTTGGAACTGGCAGTTTGGTTTCAAACAAATGAGTCTTTCTGTAACCATGCTAGCAAAATCTAACTTCAAATGATCAGTGTGTTTTTAGGAAAGAGAAGGAGAAGCAGCATGCAATTTTTTACTGAAATGTCGCATTGCTGCCTGTCTTTGGGACAATGCTTCAGAAACATTGAAGCTTTAGTCCCACAGGACAAAAGTGCCATTGGTCTGGATTTCTTCCATGAAGGTGCTGCTCAAGCACCACACATACCTGGGTGGGCATCCAACTGCTGTTGATTTGTGTAGGAATGAGGTACCTGTTTACTTCTAGGGAATTAAGCCAGTTTAAATTTCACTTCTATTTACCCAGCAGTTTCACCTGCCTGCCTTTTGCCAGCCTCCACAACAGTCAGTACAGTGTCTGTACCTACAGAACTTTTTCCTGAAGGCTCCCTTACATAAGGCATCGCCCTTCAGCCTGTCTCTGCCCTCTCGTGTTATCTGTAGACCATCAGTGCCCTCTGCTGAATGGAGGGAGCTGTGGTTGCAAGCTGGAACAGATACAGCCCGTTCACTTCCAGCACAGCAATGAATATTTCATGGGCTGCTGTGGATAAAAGCTCACTGGTGTTTTCTGTACTGGTGCTGCTTGTTAAGTTTCCCAAGAAATCAGTGTATGTCAGTGTTTGCTTAAATCCACCAAAATGTGTCTTATATTTTTTTAAAATATACAAATGAAGCTTCTTAATCGGCATGGCTTGGAAGCATCATCAGACTCTGTTTTCTTTGCTGTATCATTCTCATTCCCTCGTTTTTCTTGCTGTTCTTTGTAATGGTTTGCAGTTGTGAATTTTTTTGCTTTCTGCTGTGTGTTGGCTATCGTGCAATGCGTAACCCTTGTTGATTGATGTACTATCTTTTGTTTCTAGGTATGATGGTGATCAAATCACTGGTGATAAGGAAAAGTTTGCAAGGTAGGCGTGTCCTGTAGAGCTCTTCTGCTGAGAGAAAAGAGGGGGATGTTCGTGTCCAAAAAATCTCAGTACGTGTGCCTTAGTTTAGAGAGATGATTATTTTAGGTGGGATGATGATCAAAGTACTGCTGACACAGAAGGGACAGGTAGGAAAAAGGGCAGTCAAATATGGTTTGCCCCCATTTGTCTTTTATATGATGCTGTTCATACTGATCTTTTGGCTGTTCCAAAACTGCTTGAAATCAGAAATACAAACCCCAAGTGGTTTTGGATCAACTCCCCAGTATCCCAAAATTTCATGTCCCTCTTTAATTTCCATATAAATGAATTTCCATATAAAATTAATTTCCATATAAAAACAAATTCAGAAATCACAGAATTAGGACATCATTCTGTTCAAGTTTATGAATGCCAGGGTTCCTAGGACACAAACTTTGGAGGGGAGCACAGCCCCTCTTTTTCTTTTAAGGATTTAAATTTGGACTAGTTTCAGGAAACTTTTGGGGTGTTGTCTGCTATAAACGTGCTATTACTTTCTAGCTTTTAAAATCATAAATGAAATGGACTGTTGGGATACTCTTTTTCTCTCAGGAAGTTTTGCAGTCTTGTTTACTCTCTATAATGGTTGTTTTCAATGTCCAGAAGTACTAAAATACTTGAGCGGTAGACAATGTAATATGTACTTGTAAATGTAAAATGTATGTTGAATATGTCTGTTCTTTGTCTCTCTCTCTTTTTTCTTAATCACCGCTTCTGTGAAAATGCTGAACTTAGAGCAAGCTTTCATCATGTAAAAACGCTTTTCTCTTCCCCGTGTCCGTATTTACCTGCATGTACCAGCTGACATGTGCACACGTGTGCTCTGTGCACTGTCACACCAGCTGTTCTGCTTGGTGTGTGTATGATCCAGCGCCCACAGGCCCTGTTCCCTCCTACATCTGTGCAGACCCCCACGAGGGCTGTTCCTCGGCCGGGTGAAATGAAAGGTTCACTGTTAAGAGTGTCTTAGTGAGCTCAGGCAAGGCTTGGCTGTAATTTACTGAGCAGCCATGGGCTGTCGTAGCTGGATTTTCTGCATATCACACAATAAGCACAGGAACAACAACTCTGCATGTAGCCCTGACGAGTGATATTTCTGCAGAGAATGCCTCATGCGTGTAACACCTGTATGTGCAGGGGCAGGATACCCAAAGCAGGGCAAGCCCATGCATTCCTCTCTTTCAGAAAGCAGCATACAATTCTTTCCTGCATTTTAAGAAAAGGCTTCATTCCTAAAAGTACCCAAAAAGTGTGCCAAGCCCAGCTTCTGCTTTCATGGTCAGTCTTCATAGCAGTCAGCTCCAAAGAACGTTGCAGTTTCTTTTAATGTTGTGTTATCACATCAGTCAATGCTGGTGGACTCTCCAAGTGATCACCTCTCACATCTTGTTGGATCAGCCAGCGATCCCACAAGACAATGCCATGCACAGCTCATTGAAATCAGTGGAAGATGCTGCTTTGACAACTGAAGCATCATCTACCTGTCGTGTACTTGTATTTAGCTGCCACCTGACAGGTACAGTATGAGAAGAATGAGTGCTGGGCGCTGAAGCATTCTAGGTCCATTTGGACCGTTTCAGATGTGTATATTGGTGTGATTCCTTAGTGCTGATCAAGCAATGGTGATTTCCAGAATGGGAAAACTGAACTCTGAGATCTTTATTTCTGAAAGATTTTGGTGGGTGTCCATTTTGGGATTTCTCAAATTTGACTCACCACCTCAGCCATATGAGGATGAGAACATTGCAGCCCAGCCCAACTTGGGGCAGCATCAAGTACTGTCATTGTTGCTTCCCTGCTGTGCTGAATTGTCCCTAAACATAAATTCCAGTCTATGTCTGATGAGCCAGATATTTACTTGCTGTCTTTTGTACTCATTTTATTTATTTATTGGGATTTTTTTTTTTTTCGTATGTACTGTTATCCCGTGTATTGTCCCAGTGCTGCAGTCTGATCCTGCAGGCATGTAGTGACTCCCTGCAGCGATGTGGGATGTTCGGAACAGCATTGTTTGGGATCTGTGTTGTCACTGAGTGGGGTTTTTTTCATAAGTCAGTGCTGATGCTTCCTGCTGACCTGATCCAGTTGTTAGTGAGAGGTTTCCTCTAAAGGACACCTTTTATAAGCAGCTGAGAGATGCATCACAGCAAATTTGGGAGTTTGACTGGAGTTGGCAGATGTCAGTTCCTCATATATTTCTGCTTCGTTTTTGTCCTGAAAGCAAAGGAGATTAAACTGGTTAAGAGATTAGGGCCACAAGCCAATAAGTAAAAATATGGGTTCTTTTCACAGCTGTGGGCAAATCATATTTATCTGTCTGTGCCCTGGATTTTCTGCCTGTAAACTGAGGGATAACAGTGGTTGGCTTTGTAAAGCACTTTGCTCTCCTGGGGTGCAAACAGCAAAACAAGTGCGAAGCATTATGATTCATTACCTCCAATTCAGATTCTTGCACCGCTCACATCTCTTTTCTGTTGCTTTGGTGTTTCTTTAAATGCTCAGGGAGAATCACAGTGAGATCGAGAGGCGCAGGAGAAATAAGATGACCCAGTACATCACCGAGCTGTCGGACATGGTGCCCACGTGCAGCGCCCTGGCTCGTAAGCCCGACAAGCTGACCATTCTTCGGATGGCTGTTTCCCACATGAAATCCATGAGGGGCACTGGAAACAAATCTACTGATGGAGCTTACAAGCCTTCCTTTCTTACAGAACAGGTAAAATTTACAAAAAATGTTGGTTTTCTCTGGTTTTTTGGTCTTAAAAGATGTGAGGAAGTGCTGAGAGGAGTAAAGGCTTGATCCTTCACTGTAGTGTAGCAGCTGGTACCAGTTACATATCCAAGGTGTGAATACAGATCATTTTTTGTGACTGTTTGGACTTGATATTAACACTATGACAGATCTTTCACTTTGGAGAAGCAAATTGGCATTCTTATCATTGAGGTCTGTCCATCTGAAGAACAAATCACTCTCTGCTTCGCAGAAAGGAATTTTCACCTCCAGGTCTGGGTTCTTCCCATCCTAACAAAGATTCTCTGAAATAAGTAAAAATGAGTCTGGAAAGATCTCCCTCTGGGGATTAGAGGAAGGTTAAAAACATTGTTTAGTCTTAATGCTGGCGTTCTCAGCAGCTGAACTGGGCAGAGATGAATCCCATCTGTACTGGCTGAGGTACTTCCTTGGTTGCATTTTTGATGGAAGAAGGAAGATGCACCCAGTGCTTGAAGGAAAACTCTGTTTACTGGGTGCAAACTGCAAATTGAAAATTCCTACCACCTCCATTGTTTTTGAAGTCCTATGGGTGTAATGTTCATTTTTGTGGTCTGAAGCGATTTAAACACTTACACATGGAAGTTATGGCTGGAGGCAGTACTTCTTTCTCTTAGATAAACAGCAGCTGCTGCTGACCTCTCAGTGCTCACGACTGCTTATTCCAGCTCTCCTGTAGTGTGTTTCTGGAGGGACTGTGCCATTCTGCTGGTGGCACACCCTAGTCACTTCTCATTGCAGTTTCTTCGGGTTTTTTTTTAAATCTCACAGAATTACAGAGTTTGTTTTCATCTCTTTTAATAATTTTGTGCAAAACTGGTTATATTACCCTTAGTATAGTGTGGCCAGCTGTGCTATGAGGTTTTTTGTTTAGTCAGTGGTTCAGGATTACTGTGCTTTCTCTGTAACACAGCAGCAGAAGCTGACAGTCTGTTGAGTGTTTTTTGAGGAGTTACCCATTTCTTAGCAGTTTGCCAGATTTTTATCCTCACTTTATCAGCTAATATCTACCACTTGCACGCTAACCCTGCTGAGCTGTCTCACCTGGAATGGGACTCAGGTTGTCCAGAGCTCTGTGTTTGAGTTCCAGGTGCAGTATCTTAACAAGCTCTGGTGGTCACTGGAGCCACCAAAGGCTGTTCACACTTGGTTTCCAGGAATTGGAGTGGTGGTTGTCATCCTTTGCTGTGAGAGGTTTTCAAGCTCTGTTAAGGAAAGGTAGAATTTCTGGGTGATGCTGAGGCTTCGTACTCATAGGCTGGAAAAAGAAAGCAGAAAGTGATAGAACCTTCTTGTGTAGTGGCTCAGGCCCCCTAATGGAAGAAGAGGCAGGGGATTCTTTCCTTGTTCCCATTATGTTTTCTGCCTTTTATCCAGAGACTGTTTAATTTACAAACAGAGCTCATCTTGAGCAGGGCCGGGGGGAACCAAACTAGAAAGTCTTATTGGTTTCTTCCCAGTTAAATTATTTAGTGCCTTTAATTAAGGGATGAGTTTGCCATGAGTTAGAGCTGTTCATTTCCTCTGTTTGTACTCTGAAATACCTTTTTATTTTTTAATGTTAGATGCCTATCACAGAATATGCAGTGAGTATTAGTTGTTTATTTTCCTAAAGTGCATGGAGATCACCAGATGAAAGGCAATAACGGAAAACAAAATATTGTTTGTTATTGAGATGGGCAATTTATTCCTTGCTGCAAGTTTGGTTGTATTGGTACGTCAGTGAAAATTTCTGTCTGGGTTTTGATCAGCTACTAAGATCACAAGAAAACAATATTCTGTAACAGTGACAGATGTTATATTTAATTCCCTTTCCTTGCTGGCATTCTAATCAAATCCTTTCTTTGGAAGGAACTGAAACATCTTATCCTGGAGGCTGCAGATGGATTCCTGTTTGTAGTTGCAGCTGAGACGGGAAGAGTGATCTACGTATCAGATTCTGTGACTCCTGTGCTGAACCAGCCTCAGTCTGAGTGGTTTGGCAGCACTTTGTATGAACAGGTTCATCCAGACGATGTGGAAAAGCTGCGAGAGCAACTGTGTACATCTGAAAACTCTATGACAGGTCAGATATGTCTGATGTATGGTTCTGTGTGTTCAGGATCCCTGGAGAGCTTTTCCTGACATTCAGAGTGCCTGGTTTAAAAATCTGGTTAAAGTGAAACTCAGCAAGATTAAAGTGTGTTTTCTTGCAGGCAATGCAGTAATATAAATCTTCTTTTGAGTGACTGCATTTTGCTTCCTTTTCATTTGACTTCAGTCAAACCACCTTCATGTAGCTCTACATTCAAACTCTGGTTTGGAATCTGGATTGTTCTCAGGCTTGGTTTGGAAATGGAGGTTGTTTTCATTTCATCCTCAATGAACTTGTGACTTTTTTACAAGTATGTGTTTCTTTAGGGCAGCGTTTAATTTGAAGTCAGAAATCATACTTTAGACTTTTCTGTTTTCATACAAGTTCCTTGTGGTTTGCTAATCGGAATCTTGAGGGGAAAAAATCCAGTGTTTGGCAACTGAAAATGTACTGGATTTTAATCATGAGGCTCCTGTGCAGTAGCGTAAGTTACCTGTAAGCTGATTACCTATCACGTTGCACGTAAAGCTAAACCATATTCGTATCTCCTCTACAAGTCTGGCTTTTACAGTTATTCATGCTCAAAGCTACCAATAGGAAACTGCCTTGTCTTTGACAGGATATGTGTGTGTTAGAGCTGTTGAGAATTAGCTAAATCCTGTTGTAACTCAAACTTGGAAAGGAGGAAACTCCACTTCTCTTTTTATTCTTCACATATTATGTTTATAGCTAAAGGGAAAAAATGTAGGGGATAATATTCAAAAAAACCCCGATCCTTGCAAAAGTCACATAATTTCTCTTTGCTTTAGTAGTTAAGATTTCTGACCTGGTTTGCTGGAAGTTTTGTTGTGTTTCATAACTCAGAGGACGGTGATCCAGTTTTGAGTGAACCTGCACACTGTTTACAGCTTCCATGTCAAAACAGTGCCAAATTCATGATTTCCTGTGGTTTGAATGTGATGTGGTTTTGGCAGAGCTTGCATGTATTCAAATTGGAAGCTCAAAGCAAAATTCTGTGGTGAAAATCCAGATGGATGGAAACCAAGTGAACAGTTAGGGGAACCTGTGCAGGGCAAAACAGCTGAGTTTCATACCACGAGACTTGCAAAAGAGCACAACCTCTGTTTTTATTATGTAGCCTGGAATACATTTTAACGTACACATCTTGTCCAAGAAGCAATTACTCCAGAGCCTCAGTGAACAGTCATGTTTTGACTTCCAGAAGTGCTCAGTTGTGGGACTTAACCTGCTCAAACTAGAGCTGGACTAGACAAATGCAGAGCACTTCTGAAAACCCAGCTCTGTGCTTTTTTCCAGCCTTAGCTATGGGCTTTTCTTCTGCACCGAATTGATCTGTAGCCAGTGGAAAGAGAAGTTCAATAGTATTTATAGAGCTAAATCTTTTCCCTGCCTGTGTCTTTTGGAGTTGTCAGATGGACACAGAAGGCCTGTAAATCTGCTGTACATGGACAGCTGAACATTTTCCCAGTGTGAGGAAAGCAGGGGTGCCTGCTCAGCTTTTTGAGTACTTTTGTTTTAAAGGTGTGGCTGGTGAAGTACAGTGATTTTGTATACGAGTAGTTCTGTCAGTCTGTGGAGCATATAGATGACCAGAAAGCTCTAGATTTATCATTTTAAACTTGTATTTCCTTGGCTCCATAAGGTACCGTTAAATAAGAGAAGCAGTCTTCTGTAGGGACTGTCAGTCCAGCTTCAATTTGTTTATAAGCAGCATGCAGCAGGACTTCGGCACCATCACTCTTGCTCCTTGGAGATATCTTTCTAGGAGAGAGGTGATTCTAGAGTCCATTCAGCCAGTTACACTTCCCTTGCTGTGACACGGGCCATATTGAGAGTAGCAGCTTTGCAACAGGTACTGAATGAAATATTGCAGTGACCTGAAATGATGTGTGCCTTAGTGACATTTTAAAAGATGTCAAGGAGGTGAAATAATTTCCTCTAATTTGGTGGTTATTAAACCAAGTTTTCCTTGGCTTTCCAAAGGCATGTTTCGTGCAGAACAAAGAGCAACGTAGAGCTTGAAAGTGATGGAAACCGCAAGCCAGTCAGCTGCATGTGAAATTCTTTTTGCTCAAAGTGAAGTTCACTTGAGGCATCAGGAACATCCTCATCTTTTAGTGACCTCTGGCTGTTGAGCACAGGATCTGCTTAGGGAAAAGAAGAGATTTTCAAATGAAAATGTAACAGTATGTTGTGATTTTTAATTTTGCTCTCTTCCTCATTTTCTCAGGGTCCATTTTCTCAATGCTATAACCTCCCCCTTCAGCCCTTGAGCTGGGGAAGCAATGACAGCATCTTGACTAAGGAGAAACTTCACTTGCCTTGCAGCAGACTCGAGCAGTGTCCTTTGGTTGTATTTGTCTTGTTACAAGTGCTGATCATTAGTGCTGTGTTGCTGGGATTTTCCCAGCACCTCTTAGCAGTCCTGCTACCCAGAGATGCTGCTCCAGACCCTGAGAACTTGGGAGGCTGCCACTGCTGAGAACAAGCCAGTGGAAGGAGCAGGCTCCTGCTCACATTTCTGCCCCCAGGAAAAAGGCTGGGACTGGGGCTATGCTCACATGAGCATTTCCTTGGCAGTCACACAGCTTACGCAATCCTCACCTCATTTCACCCTCTCCTCCTTTGGCATTTATGTGGTACTACATATGAGTCACATCGAGGGCCTGACCCAGCTGAAAGCTAAACTAGGCTAAAACCCCTTGATTTTGGTAGAGACAACTCTTTGGCCCACCTTATCCTGGGGTTTCTTGAATTCTTCTGAGTGCTAACACTGAGGAGAAGCAGGAAGTGAATAGTTAGGAGGAGATAGGACGTCAGGAGTTGTAAAATGTATGTCAGATTGAAGTGCCTGTTAACCATGGCCTCAACCACATGGTGTGTTTGGGGAGTTAACTGCTTGCTCTTCTTTGAAATCTTAGGATATGGGGAAGGATGGATGGCTGCTGTTTCATTTTGTGTCCTTGGAGATTTTATTCCCTGGAAATGGAACAATTGTCTGCTTGTTTATTGTGCATTAATTGCTAACACATTGTAGCAACAGGAAAGCTGAACTGTGAAGTGTATGAACGGTTTGAAATGATCTAGAAAAGAGCAGCTGAGCCATGATGATGGCAACAAATAGTGCTCCCAAGAAGTCTTTATGTGCGTCATGTGTGATTAGTCAGAATGGGGCAGATATTCAGAGTGACAACTCGTTTTCCTTTTCTTTCCTTTCACTTTTTCTTTGTTCTTGAAAATCGGCAGATGTCAAAATAAATCACTTCAAATATGGATGAAGATCAGATCCCACAGGAGGATCTGTTAGCAAAGACCTCTTTGCACTTAGGGTGCACCAGTGGAACTTGGTGGATGTTGGGTTCAGGTGCAGGCTCAGTCCTAGTGCAAGTGAGAGCCTCTGAACATTTGCAGACAGCAAATCTCTAATGGTGCAGGGAACAGACAGAACTGAGATTTAAGTGCAGAGAAAAACCACTTTTGAAGAATTCCCCTGCTACATTAACTTTCAAAAAAGAAAATGACTGAGCAAGTATTGTGGACTGTCTACCTGTTAAAATACAGTGTTCCAGAGCACTTTGCAAGACTGATTTCTACGAATCTAATTCTCCATGAGTAGTTCATGAAAGGATAGAGTGATGAATACCTACACCTCTGTATGGCTGCCTGGAAATACTCCCAGTGATTCCATGACGTGTCTGAGATGTTCTTGTCAGGGCTGTAAGATCCCTGTTCCTGCACCCAGCATCTCCAGCGCTGCAAGTGGGAAACACTCAGGTTCGTTACCTTCAATTCGGAGCTGCAGGCAGCACGGCACGTAGAAATCCAGCTATAACATCTCCCTTCAGCCTCACCCTCTCTGCTTAGGCGAGGCAGGGAGAGCAGGATGTGCAATCCCACCCATGACAAAGGCTCCTCAGGACAGTCGGGTTCCCGAGGAGTCCTTGCAAACTGCTTCAGCTGAACAGTTAAGGGGTGCTGAAAGTGCAGAAAATGATGAGAACCAGAACCTCTACAGCTTTCATTTTCAAGTGATTCAAAAATGGCTAAGTCACTTCACTTGCTAGCTGAAAAATATTAGCTGAGGTTACTTCTGGACAGAACTCGTATGCCAAGTTTAGTCTTGGCGAGATCTTTTATTGCCATATTTTATAAGTGCGACAAAGTAGAACTTTATGATGGAAACGGTGACTGACCACAGCAAACGTTGAGCTGATAGGTATCCCTTGAGAAGAAAAGAGCACTGTGTGACAATTTTCTGTGGTTTCGTGTGTACTATGGAAGCATCACTCCATGTTATACAAGCAGAGATTTGGACTGGGGAACCTGTCTCACAGAACCTTCTAATAACGTGTTGCCTTGGCAGTGATGATTTCAGCTTAGGCAGTTTTCTGTCCAGCTGCAAACCCTTGTTACCAAGCAGTTTTTAGACACAGCCACAAAATCCAGATGTTGTAGATAGAATCAAATTGTAAAAATGAGAAAATTAGTGTTCAGCTCGTAAGAGGGAAGTGCCAGAGACCAGTGGCTCACCAGTGGAGAAGCAGAGTAAAGCATTCCACAGCACTGAACAGATGACAAATAACCATGTGAAAGTGAAGATTAGGGATAACTTTTCTCCTTAACAAGTACTCTTCCTGAAAATCAGCACAGGATTTTTTGTGCTGTGAGCTGCCTTATACTGCCGTGTCTGTTTTCCAGCTCTGATTCCTGCATGATCTTTCTTAGAAGAAAGGGGGTGGTTCTTGTACTGACAACCAGCCAAGTGAATGCAAATGTGTTTTGAACTTTGACTTTCCATGAATTGTTTAGAACTCCAGCTGATGCCGAGAAGAGCTGGATGAGACTCCTGTTTGGCTTCCTATATAAAATTCTCCAAAGAAATTCGAAGACTGAGTTGAGGCACGACAAGAAACACAGCCCTGGCAAATACAGTTCTGTCCTGCCTTAAATGTCATCATCAGTAATAGTAAAACTTATGTCTAATGGAAAAGTAATATATTATCAAAACAATGTATGGGTTGAGTTCTGCACTACATTGGTAAATCACCGTATTAGTTTCTCCACATCCACTTAAAAATTGGATCAGCCTATTTATTAAAAAAGAAAAAAGGGTAAGAAAGTCTATTGTAGGTATTTGTGCCAGAAGTTCTATACCAAAAATGTATTGTCAGAAGGTCTGTCTTTCCTCTGTCTTCTGTAGACGTTAAGATACTTGTCAAAGATTGATACTTTTCTACTCAGAGCTCTTAACACTCCTTGAAAAAAAAATGAAAAGGAATAAAAAAACCCCTTTTTTCAGGGAAGCGTATTCTTGCTGAGACAGTTGATTAAACAAGAAGCTGTCGTAGGGCTCCTTTGGGACTTTGTTCTGTAGCCTTTGGTTCTGAAGAGGACATTTATCAGAGGTTTATGCATCAGAAAGGTGCTCTGCGTGTGAAGGGCTGTTTCAACTGACAGCACTTGATTTCTTTATTATTTTTTTTTACTTCTGTCTGTGAGCTCTTTTAAGTACATGAACCCTAAAGAACCATCTGTCTCTGAAATGTGCCCAGCCCAGCAGACTAGGAAATCAGAGAACACAGAATTAAAACCAGATCCCTGTATTTTTGATTTTAACATCTTAGTACAGGATGACTGACTTAGTAAGACTGCTGCCTCTGGGCAGGTAGGGAATGAGTTGTATAATATTTTATTTATAGAGTTAATGGCTACTTGTGCTTTTTATCCCAGGATAAAACAGAAGTTCCTCATCAGCTGTTTTCACTGAATGTCCATGAAGCATCACAACCTGTAGAGTGGAGACAAGCAAGGCACCCAGTAAACAACACACAGCAAAGCTGGTGGGATAGGGAGGAGAGAAAGTTTCCACAGACATGATATGTCCTGATTTTTTTTATGTCTCTGCAAGACTGTCCAAGACTTGACTCAATATTTTATGGGATTTTCCACCCACCCACCCCGCTTTATTCCTTGGAGGGGTGGAGGCTGGAGACAGCTGTGTCGTGATTATTGTACCTGCAAAGGAAGACTACAGAGAGAATTTGGAAAATAGATGCTCCAACACTGTGGTTGCCCTGAAAAAGAAGGAACGATTCTTGAAACGTACTGCCATGTATAGAATGTATACGAGTGATTGATGTGAACGGCGTATTTCAGGTTCCAGTCTGTTTTTACTGTAGAAAGAGCCCATTTTGGCAAGGCAGCTTTTTGTCTTTTGAGTGTGAAATCTGGAAGGAGATCTGCCTTGTTGTTGACAACTACCAAATCATCATGTGATACCTGTTTTTCAGTGAAGTTATGTGGTCCCACTGGCATTGCAGAGAGCGAAGAGGGTGTTTCAGATGTGAGACTTTCCATCCACACCAGCCCATTGCTGTGCCGTTGTTCCAAAGAAAAGGACCTGCCCACATTTTTGTGGACTGTTTGTTCTCGTAGCAGGAAGGTCACAGTGCCAGCCAGAGATGGCCTTAGAACTTGGGCAGTGCCAAGCACAGGAATTTGTGGATTTTCAGCTTTAGTCTGTTCAGCCTGCAGGTTTTTTACCGGAGGAAATGAATGTCCTGCTTCTTCCATCCCCATTCTGTTTGCAAGTAAACGAATTAGTTCAGGAAACAAGGAAGCTGTGACTGCAGGGCATCCTAGAGTGCCATTCCTCCCCTTTGACACACTAGACAGTAACACAGAAATAAGAAAAAACACAGTCTGCTCTCAAAAAATCTGTACTTTTAAGCGATCATATTTTAAATGTATGGTACATTTAATCTCTCAAACATTCCAAGAGAATTTTGTTTTCCTTTGGTCTCTAGGACTGTTTCTGGGGGGGGAAAAAATCCCAAATGTTGGGAAAAGCCAACTATGTATAAAACAGTTCAAAAGCAACTCCTACACAAACACAGTGGCCCAGTGGTCTCCCTGCTGCTCACACATTCCATTTGGGTGGATAGTACTGGAAGGAAAACCAGTGATAATAAATTGCATGTTTTAAAAATTACTTTGGTAATTATAATGGTGGTTTAAAGAGATCAGTACATGCTTTTACCAAAACAAGGAAACAACTTTAGCCTAGTACTCCTGAGACAAGCTTACTACACCTGATTAGCACTAGGGAATGCTTTTAGGGTGAATTTTCAGGTGTTTGGACATGCACATGCAAGTGGGTTTTGTGGTTACTATTTCTTTTCATTCTTCACCTTGAGTTTCCCACTCCTGCTGCATACTTGGGTCTGTTATCACAGATGCTGGACTGGATCAATTTCACTTGCTGGATTTCAAGGGTGGTGGGTACTTCTTTAATGTTCGATATTTGTTCAACCTGCTCTGTTTTGTTAAACACGATGAGCTATATGGAGTTAGTGGGGTTTTTTCCCCCTTTCAATAATACTGGTGTTTTACAAATACCTGGACAACTTCCTTGGTTAACACGCTGGCAATGAAACAGTCCTGGTGTGCCTCTTGGAGGGTTTTGGCACTGGCAAACTTGCAACCCTCTCAGGTGCTTCAGTGCTTTGATGGCAACAGATGCTGGGAGAATGCAGGCTTAACATCTGCCTTGAGGAACAGGAGCTTTGAATGTTGTGTTGTCTCAGTGAAGTCAATACAAGGCACTAAAATCTTTTCTCATTCGTGATGAGTTGTAGTAGCAGCCTAGGGAGGCGTGGGGAGGAGGGGTGCCTTGTGTGTGGTGGTGGTGCTGCTGTCATCTCTCCACCCTTAGCTGAGGCTCAGCTCTGGGGCAGCAAAGGCAGCACTTTTTGGTCTTTGATCCTTCCCTGGCCTTCCACCAGCTTGCTGAGACCACGGCTCCCACTTGTTCCTCTCTGATACCCTGCGTGGAGCCATGGAGGGAAAAGCCTCCCGTGTGGCAGCTCACAACCACAGTGGGAACATGGCCCACGGGCAGTGCTGCTTGGTTTGATCTGTTTTATTGCAGTCCCTGGGATGTGAACTTACATCATCAGACATTCTTCTTTCTATTTTCGTAGTGTGGAGACTTTTGCATGGGTTTTTTAAGTGTCTCGAGTCTTCAGAAAGAGAATTAAAACTTGTAATGATGTTTTGCCCCACACACCTTATTTTAATTGAACTAAAGAAGTAGCCTATAAAAACAACCAGAGAGCATCCTTGAGCCTTTTCCTTCTCCCTCTCTTTCCCTTCTCATATGTTTAAATTTAATTCTGTCCACAGCAAAATATCTTACAAGGTCATCTTGTGGTCATTATTTATTTCCTCTAATGAGCTATTCCATGGTGTGTCACCCCAGCCAGATTTCAGAACCAGACAATACTGGTATTTACTAATAAAGCATAAATCCCAGTTACTTGAGTTTGATAAGGAAGTACAAATAATATAGAATGCCAGGAGCTGAAGCTTTTTTGGCACATGGGCTTTTCAGTAAAGCTTCTTGCTGAGCATCCAAGTGAAACAAATAGGTTAATTTAGGAGCTACTTACAACCTTTAGGTATTGATTTATTATGCGGCTGTGAATGGTAAAAGAATAAATAATGTATTCCAGTGTTATTTTGGATAGCTGTTCTGTCCTGGGAGTGTCTGCTGATGGTGCTTTGGAGTTTCTGGGGTTTCCATCACTTTTTCTAGTTACAGAAAGTCCGACTGTCTTTTGAGGAGCTGTTTGTACCTTGGATCACTGGCAGGCCTTAGATAGTTTTTTCCACCTCTCTTTCCTTCAGGTATATCTGATATTTGTGACAGAAGGGCTACCCCAGCTGCCCAAATCATGGGACCATGAACTTTGTCATGGGTGCTTGTTTAGGGACTGAAAACGCCTGCAGAGATCACAGATAGATGCTGTGTATTTATGTCTGGGGAGAGGTTACACATCTCTATGGGCTTCTATGAGCTATTTTATTTAATTTTCTGCATGTGTCCCATACTTTAAGTAACCATTCTTGAGAGTTCAAAATACATTTAGTTAAAGTGTTTTACGGCTTGATTTTTTTGAGGGGTTTTTTGTGTTATAACTTAACTTTCAACATATGCTTTGAATTATTTGCTCCAGTTTCAAGTCCAGTTTTTCCAGGTCCATCAGCAGAGAGACTTGCATGTGATCTGTAACACTATCCCTTCAGATAGTCCCTTAAAATTAACTGAGTAGCAAGGCTCAAAAGCCCACATAGTTTTCTTTTTAATTTAATTAAAATGATGCATATTTGCCCAACACTGTGGAGAATGACATGATGCAGACTGGTTAGTCAAACATGAAGGCAGGCACAGCAGGGACCTTTTGGCCTCGTGAGCTTTTATAATAACAAGTTGTATTAAGCAAACAACTGTGTAACATGAGGGGTTTCTTATTGAAAAACAAGAGGGGGTGAGAAAGCTTTTCAATTTCCCCCTCGTGGGTCAGTGTCTCCAGCTGGTAAGTAGGAAGCAGACAGATATTTAAAAATAGGTGCATTTCAATTGCATTACTTCTTTTTTATTTTTTTTGACTGTGCTGTTGATTGGATCAAGTCTTCATTCTATTGTAGGAATGTCATAACTTGACTCTACTGCTTATACAACGCCTTTTGCAATTAGATGATGTAAACCTTAACATATTTAGAGAGGTTCAAGTAATCCCCCTGAGAAGCTAAGCTAGTGAGGAGAGTGAGCTTTGATGGTTTATATTTATAATCGTGGAATAGTTTTGCTTGGAAAGGACCTTAAAGATCGTCTCGTTCCACGCTCCCCCCCTGCCGTGGGCAGGGACACCTTCCACTAGACCGAGTTCCTCAGAGCTCCATCCAACCTGGCCTTGAACACTTCCAGGGAAGGGGCATCCACAGCTTCTCTCAACAGCCTGTGCCAGGGCCTCACCACCTTCAGAGTGAAGAATTTCTTCCTCATGTCTGATCTAAACCTGCCCTTCTTCAGCTTAAGGCCATTCGTCCTTGTCCTTTCACTCCATGCCCTTGTAAAAAATCTCCCTCCACCTGTCCTGGAGGCTCCCTTTAGGCACTGGAAGGGGCTCTAAGGTCACTTCAGAGCCTTCTCTTCTCCAGGCTGAACAATCCAGCTCTCCCAGCCTGTCTCCATAGGTGCTCCTGCCCTTTAGACATCTTTGGGCTAATTTATTTCAGGTTTTGTACTGATATATCCAGAGGTTACCACTGCATATAAATATAAATAAGACACTCAGCCTGTAGTCTTCTCTTGGAAGCATAAATTTAAGTTGATTATGCCCTGTTAAGCATATAGGTGTCATGAGATTTATATGGACTTACTGAGAATCACTGTGCATTATATTATTGAGTATTTTTATCTACAGCATGTTGAGAGCTCATATTAGTCATGTGAGCTTGGACCCTGTTCCTGTGCCTCTGCTGCTGACTGGCTGCAGGCAGGAGAAATCATTCCTTCGGGTTCAGTGTCCTCAGGTTCAAAATAACAGTAAAGGTGTACAAGTCCTCTGGAAGTTGCTGTGATGTCTGCTAGCAGCACATACATGCTCCAAGCCAGTTATGTATTTTGTATGCTGGTATGTTTATTCATCAGTGTATTTGCAGTGCTTTGCAGCGTAGTGGTGTGTGCAGTGGGGTAGGGCTGTGGGGCTGCTTCCTGCTGCAGGACAAAACAAGCACATGAAGGCGGGGAAGCCCCAGTCTGGGAGAGCTAAAGCAGTCTCATAACATTTGGGTGGAAGGCAGTGCCAGCTTTGGAGCAAGGGCAACTGCGTTTTATCCCTGCCACCCCACAAGTTTTTTGGTTGTTATGCGTGCAGTATAATCACAGCTGGGAAGTCCTGTGTGGTCCCTGGTGTTGTTTCCAGGCTGTGTGAGGCTGACTGATTTTACGGTTCTCCTGTGTTCTCAAGGGATGTTAGGATACCAATGGCCCCTTGGCTTCGTTCTTGTGGAGAATTTGCCAGGCACAAAATCCTGTGTGGCAGAGGAGAGGTATAAACGTTGTGCTGCTGTACAGCGGGTTGGTAGGGTGCAGTCCCATGTGGGCAGGTCCCATCTTCTGTAAAGTCAGGCCAGCTGGGAAGCAAGAGTGGGAAGTGTGCGTGGGGAGAGCTTATTTCCACCTGCAGTGCCTCTTTCTCCTTGAAACCTCTGAAAGGATCATGGTTTTCATATCATGGAAGATATAGGTTGCATCAACCATCTCCACATGATAGGAACGTGTCCATTTTTGTCATTGTCCCACCCGCCTCGCCCCCTGCCTTGTCCTGAGTTTCCCATAAGCCAGAGATGGAGGTGGTGATTCTGGTCCATAAAGGCTGTGGTACCAGTAAGGGATGACCTGTGCTACCAGACACCTTCCAGGCAGAACCAGGGGCTCCTGCACCACAGGGGGGACGGTCTGGAGAACAGAGCATTAACTCGTTGAGGAATGTGAAGGAGGAATGTGACAGTAAACAGCAGCTTAGTGGGTATTGCCTTGGGAGCTGCACTGTAACCTTGATGTGAGCGAGAGAGGCAGGCTGTAAAAGTCAGCACTGGTTCTGGGTGCACTGGGTAACTGATGCCAGTCTTGTGGTTCTGCCCTAAGTCTGCAATTTCAAGTTAGCATGGTCTCAAGTTCACCTGTGTTTTGAGTATTGATGCTATTCCTATTGCTCACGTGTTTGCTTTCCTCTCGATGAGGGGGCAGAGAGATGCACTTCTTGTCAGTACAGTTTTATTAGGATTGTAGTGTTTGGTGTGTACTCTGATATGGGTATGTGCATGGTTGGTAAGCCTTTGCTTTTATGAGCCTTGCCTCCATGTAAATAATAAAACCCAGAATGCTAAAAAAAAGACTGTCCACGTTAATTTTTAGAGACTTCTATTTGTATATTGCGAACTTCTTCTAGTTTATGTAAATATGAATTCCTGGAAGCAGAGTCTTCCAATACTATGTTTGCATGGCAGTTATGATTCTTAATGTGTTCTGTATTTTTTTTTTCTATTGGAATCCACAGGGTGGATGTATATTTATTACACTTAATAGAGCTTAAAGCTCTTGCTGAGCTGCACTAAACACAAGATAAAATTGTATCCCTTACAGCTGTAAGGCGTACAATGTAAAGTTTTTAAATTTTGTTTTAATTGTTGAATTAATGCAGAATAATTGCTCTGGCATAAGCTTATCAAGAGTAATTTAATATAAACTGATCAAATTTAGGCTATTTAATCTTATTGGAGACATTTTGTTTATGCATTTGTAATGCATCTGTTGTTTTGAAGAGGAACTCTGTCAGCTGAGCACCTCAGCTATAGGCAGTGCACATGTGGAAACTGATAAATGGCAGTTTCAAGAAGAGTTTCACCTTGTTTTCTTGAACTTGACTGTTTATCCCAAACAGTGACCTATATCTTGATTCTCTACAGACTGTAAAACACGCAAAAATCTTTAAGTTGATCTTTTCTGCTAATTTCTAAAGACTTAGTGTGCTAATACAGAGCATCACCACACAGAAATCTTCTGTTCCCTGACCCTTCAGTTTGAGGGTGAACTTACATTTGGAGCTGTGTTCAGCAGCAACAGTACCTTGACCATCACTTTGTTTTTATTTTTAATTATTTCCTCTTGTTTTCCTCCATCCCTGTCTTGCTTTTTCCGGTTTCATAGTAAGATAAAGATGGTTTTAGTTTTCATAAGGATTTTTGGGTGCAGTATTCCTGTGTTCTGTTTGTCTTCCTTGAGCAGCCTGTGGAGTATTTTTGATGAGCACAAAGTCATCTTTTGTTACCTTGTCCAAACCAAACTTAGTTTATCCTTTATTTTATTTTGCCTGGAAAGAAATATGTGAACAATCAGTGGCTGAGAATAATTATGAAATATCTGACTTTGTAAGACAAGACATTATCGTCTAAAAGGTGAAACTTTCTGGGTTGCTGAAGTTATTGGGGTCAAGGTGAGTGTCCATATATTAATTCAGACTGTTTCCCTGCCAGGTCCATGATTCTGTGCAAGACAAAAGTCCATCTACTGATGAGTTAGAGGGAAATGGAAAATTGTATCATGTACTTTGCCAACAGTATATTTGTGCACATGAGGCCGAAACAAATTTCTTACAAGATCTGTGAGCTGGGTGTTTCCATGCTGCAAACTGGATGTGAGCACTGTATGGTTGTTTTAGACCCAACCATTTCAACTTGCACTGAAATTTTTGCAGAATGCCCTTATGCAACAACCCTTCTTTCTAGTTACGGACTGCAGCATTCTTAGGAACTGGAAATCCAGCAGAGAAAGCATTTGTGGTAGAATTAGGTGTTGAAGTTTACGGAGTTTTGAATCCACCAAAAAAACCAACCAAGCAAACAAACAAAAAAAACCCAAAAAAAACCCCTGAAAAAAGTAAAAAGAACAGACTGTGTTTGATTACCAGGCTATAAACCTTAGCATGAAGTGCGTAAACGTGGAGGAACAAATTTTCTAACAGGCTGGTGCTATTGTGTGAAAGTGGATTTGAGCCAAACTCCCAGATTTGAAACCCCATGAACTTCAGTAGGCCCGGGCCAATCCTTGGCTTAGCTTCATCTCAAAACATTGCAAGCACTGAAAACGAGTTTGAACATTCTCAGTAGCAATTGGAGATCCAAAAGGGGAAGGTTTGTGCATAATCCGGTCGCTGTTCGCACACGCAAGGGGCACATCAGTGCCAGCGTGAACATTTGCCCCCTTGATCATCATGAGAATGTTTTTCAAAGAGAGCATCTTTGAAAACACCCTGCAGGGAGTGTTTCTGGCGTGTGTCCTCAGTACTTGAATCTGTTATCAGTTTATCTCTTTACTGGTGAGAGCTTTATGTGGCTTCTCTAATTCTGCCCAAATAACGAGCTTGCCCATCGTCCTCACCCTTGTGTCCCTGTGTGCCAGCCCTTTCCTGTCACAGCAGCTGACGTCAGGTTCCTGGGTCACACAGTGGTTTCCTGCTCAGAGAACAACTGGTTTATTACAGGTTGAATCGATACTACCTTCTGGGTGGGGACTGTGGTGGGGAGATTTCAACCAGTTATCAGTTATACCCAGAGCAGCCCGAGAGATTGATGTGCCCGTTTTAATCAGCATTGTGCTCATTTGTTTGCTTTCTCCTTCTCAGCAGAGCAAACTCTGGTTTCCTCCGAAGTCGTGCAGCTGCTGTAAAGGGCAATAAGACAGCAGTGTCAGTCACAGCAGTGCTCCTGCACACAGCGTTGTGTCTGGAGCTGGAGAGGGGAAAAGTTTAACACGAAAATGAGCTACATGCAATTAGCAGTTTATGGGGAAGCTCATAAGGGATCCAGCTGGTGGTGGCACTGGGCTGTTAAACAGCTCTTCTGAAGACACTAGAAGGAGAAATAAAAAGATACACACATGCACTGTTCAGTTAACGGGAGTCAGAGCACCCCGGAATATTTTTTATTAATAAGAATATAATTGCCAAGTTTAGTATCAGGTGTGCTTTGTGTTTGTCCCATGGCGAAACCGAAATGAGCATTTGTCACCAAGGATGCTGTAACAAACAGAGATAGGAATATTTTATGGCTCTGTGACAGAGCTATCATCGGGACATGCCAGCTCCTTCAGCTGAGCTGCCTGTGTGACTCTGAGGTGCAGTTTATACCAGTTTGCTTGATTTAGTCTATTAGTCTGTAACTAATTATAATTCTATATATCTGTATTTAGCTATGATTGATCTATAATTCTTCCTCTTTTTAATATAATTTGATCATAAGATTCTAATAACAAATGAGACACAAACTGCTTGTTCTATATCAAAATCTGTAGTATATTGTTAGACCTCTGCAAGGTTGACACATGGACACTGGGCTTTTGAAACAAGCTGCTGAGAGAGCTCTGTCATAATATCAGGACAGCAAACATTTCTCTGACTCACACACCCCCTGCAGTGATTTTGTAAGTCAGGGCAAAATTTAGAACTCTATTTGTTATCTGGTACATATTTCAAAGACATTGCCAAACAAAAAGCTAAATTTAAAAACTCTGATTTTTGTTGATGGGGGTTCCAGACGTGCCAGAGGAACGTGTCAGCAATTTTAGACTTAGTGGCCACGTAATTGTGAAATATGTTTCTTTTTTTTTTTTAATAGATGCTCTTGGATGACAAAAACAGAAATTTCTATTAGCTATTTGAGTTACATTTACTGTCACTACTTTTTGATTAATATTAGTGTCTCTTCAAGAATTTGTATTGGAATGAAAAAGAAAGTGCACAGAAAATGACTTTTCTTTTTGTTTGTGTGTATGACAAAGCCGTTGTGCCCTAAGAGAAAATTGCTTTTTTTGGTTTGATTTGACTGGCCTGCTCACATGGACAGCCATTGGGTCCTGCACAAATATTCTGTCTTTATGTGCTTTATCATATATTGCTTTCATTTGTGAATGAGTTTGCCTCCTGCCTGATGGTATTTTATTTCTCTAAATTGTCTGATTAGTCGACAGGATGGAGAAATAGACTGTGACTTTGGTTATAGAAAATGAGACAGAGAGAGACTGTCCAGTGCAGGGAAGGGAAGTGTGTTAGAACTTCACATCCATCCTACATCTTGGGGTCAGCACAGCTGAGCTGGGAAATGTGTTATTTCTTCCCAGCTCACACCTGAATCATTGACCAGGATTAATATATAGCCCAGTGCTTTACATTGAAGCACCCTTAGGAATTGTTCCCCAGGCTTGCTGACTTCTTAACCATCTGAGATACACCTCGGAGATAGCACCAAATGAGGTCTGACCTTCTGTTGGCAGGGGTGGCTTTCCTCCAGAAGGAGCTATCCGGAGTATACCTTAAAACTAAAATGCTGCTGCCTAATTCCATATGTAAAACGTTGATCTTTAAACTATTATGTAATGATTTCATTCCCGCTCATGGATGGAAGTAAATATTTAGAGGTAGAGTAATTCTGAACTTAGTGTTTGGCAGTAGGTTTATTTCAGAACTTAATTTTTGGACAGAGACTTTTTGGTCAGTCTGGTGAGGGAGACTTAGAATGTATTCTGCATGTTTTCTTCAATTCAGTACAGACAGAGTAGGTACCTTATATTGCTGTAAACCTGGCTGCTTATACCACAGTGAAGACTTGGACTAGTATAGTTTCAGTTACTGAAAGACACCCACCTTAAACATGTGGGTTTGCTCATGGCCGTGTGTTGTCAGCACTGGTGGCTGGCGTTTAATTGCCTGGCAGCTGTTCCACTGCATTTCTCTTGCCCACTGTCACTTTTGTGGCTGCATCCAGCCCGTGAGCATTGTGCATCTGGGCCAGTGATTAATTTCTAGTCTGTGCTAGGTTTTGTAGTCATCTCTTAGCATTTGAGCTGTAGATGTGAAAATCCATTTTCTTAGTTCTTTGGTGATAAGCAGAAGGATTCTGAGTGATACCCAGTGTCCTGAAATCCCTGATCTGAACCTGTCTGTAGTAATCAGTCTTCTGTTTTAAATGAAAAAATTAATCTGTTACCCGCTTCCTACCTTTGCATTCCCTCTGTCCTGTCCTCTCTTGAGCTGACTTGGTGGCTGTTGTCCCTTTTCTGAGCTGTGCCTGTGGTGTGTGAGTCTGAGGGTTGTAGGGAGCAGAGTCCAGCCCTGGACCTTGTACAGGCTTGTGTTGCTGTGTGGTAAATCAGATCATCTCACTGATCTGTCTGGAAATTAACTTTAGAAATGCTCTTGACTTGTCAGCTCTTTATCAACTTTGGAAGGCCCTCACCATAAGTGCAGTTGTGACAAATCCTTTATCCCATCATCAAGGAGAAAAGTTTGGTTTTACGTGCAGGTCACCATCCTGACAGCTCTGACTGTGAGGTGGTGCTGTGGTGAGAGTGTTCTGGATAGGCACAAGCACAGGGAAAGAGGAGCAGCTGTCGGGGGATTGATAAATGTTGTTTTATCCACAGTTCTGGTAAAGAGTGGAGCAAGTGGATCAAGTCAAAAGCTATGCCTGCTGTCATTGCCTTGTTTGCCTCCAGGCATTTGACTCTGCCCTGGAAGTTGGTCTTGGGCCAGCCAAGAAAAGAACCATCACTCTTATGACTCAGAGTCAGCCTTGCTGAAATCGTTAGTTAAACCAGCACATAACTGATCCTCCCCTGTGAGACCAGGATCAAGATTTTTTTGTTGGTATTTTTTCCCCTGACTGGGCTAATGGCATTCAGCTCATGGACTTCTTGTTATCTTAGTTTCTAGTAAATGGAATTAAATTGAGGTACTGAACACCAGTTGCTCTCCCTGGCATTTCTAGGACGAATCCTGGACTTGAAGACTGGGACAGTAAAGAAAGAGGGCCAGCAGTCCTCAATGAGAATGTGCATGGGATCCAGGCGCTCTTTCATTTGCAGGATGAGGTATGCATTTACCCTGTATTCCCATAATGGTTCCAGTCCTGTCTCAGCTTAGCCTTCAGACATTTTGTTGCACTAATTTGGCCTTGATTACAAACTAAAGCTGTAATGACACACTCCCATGACTTATTTCTAGAATACTTGCTTTAGGAGCTGGAGTAAAACTGAAACCAGTCTCCCTTAACAGTTAATGACAAAACAGCACCTCATTTTTGTTGTGGTTATTCTTACCTGTGTGGGGTATAGGTTCCTTTTTCCAGAGAACTTAATGGCAGCTTCACCCCTGGAATGTTAGCCATTGTCTTTTCTAGTAAAGTTACTCAAATCGATACTTTGGGAACAAAGCTTTCGCAAGTGTAATGAATGCCCAGCTCTGTGTATTTGTTCAGCAAACCAAGAATATTAAAAGAATCTTGAATATAAACAGGAATTCAGTTGCAAACCTGCCAGCTATGTAGGAATTAACCTAAGCCTGGTATGAATTAACCAGATGTCAGCTGGCTGTTGCTAGATAAATGAGTAATTGTTACAGCGTCTTTGATTTGCAATTTTCCAACTTCTCCTGCATTGTTTGGGCTTCTTTTAAGAGATTTGTCTGCCCAGTGCCTTTTTTTGAGGCTTGTGAGCACTTCTTTTGTTTTAATGCTAAAATGCCTGTTGTTATTGCAATAAATTTTTGTCTGTGGTTAGGAGGGGAAAGTACATAATTGCATCTGTAGGCTATGTCCAGTATAAATGCTGAAAACAGCAAATGCAAGATTCATTACAGACTGAAACACACAAAGCAAAATACTTGACATATTAAAGTACAGATACCTGTACTTTGGTTATGTGGTGGATTTTTTCCAGTCCTGTGAGGATGCTGAATGCATAGCTCCTGGGTGCCTTTCTAAGGTGTTTATAAACTTTATACCTGCGAGATCAGACTTCAGAGCTATGGAACCTTTTACCCCCTTAACTGGGAGGGAAGAAATACAGCCCAGCAGAGCAGCACTGAGAACACTGCTTTTTCTTCCTCCAAGCTGCACATCATGTTAGGAGGACTTGTTTGTGCGAAGAAAACCAGGCCTAATGTCCTGATTACACTTGTTCCCAAGCTTTCAAAACAATTCAGATTGCAGTTATTTCCTAGCACCCTGATTCTATAAAGTCCGGTGCATGAGAGTGATTTTACATGTGCCAGTAACCCCACTGTTTTTGTGTTTCTAAATCTTATTTTAGTTGTTCATTTCTTCTCCTTGGCAGTGACTGATAAGAAAAAAAAAATTAAAGGAATAAAAAGAAAACCTTCTGGGAAGAATGAGCCTCAGATAATGTGAACTTTCCTTGTGGTTACTTCTTTCATTGTTGTTATTATTTTTCCATTAAAATTGAACTGCTTTTACCCTTCAAACTATTTACTCAGCTTCAGATGGATTGTTGAAATTATACAGTTAGGCATACTTATAAATATCACAAAATACACATGAACAAGTGTTAAACAAAGTTACTTGACAGTGTAAATAGTTTGATCTTGCAAACATTATGTCAATGTCTACAGACACTGTAGCTGGTGGATGGCAGTGGAATTTTTCTGTCCAGGGAAGCTACAGGAACACTGAGATTGGTTTGTGTGGATATTTGGGATACCTGACATATTTTTCGCTAATTTTCTCCCTTTTTTTATGGCATTTTGAGGTGTGTCTATTCTTTAGCCACCCTTGGGATATCAATTTCAGATAGTCTTTAGGCTGGGGGAGTGTGGAGGGGAATCTTTTTCTAGTCTCTTTTATTATTCTAAAATAAAGAATATATTTGTAGCACACCGAAAAAGCTCAGCCTGTGGAAGCAGCAAATTCTAAGAAAACATGAATATGCAACTTGTTGCCAGAAATAAGTATCCGTTATTGTCTACTTATATATGGTAGTAAAGATCTCGAAATGCATTTTCATCGTGTGTATTTATATTAATTTTTGAGCCCTTTAAAATATTAATTTACTTTTAGGTGTGGAAATGCTCCTCTGGATCATTTACCTCTGAACAGAATAACCACCATGAGAAAAAGATACAGGTACTATTGCTTAATTTACCACAAAGCAGCTGTAGCTGCCCTCAGCCCTCTCATTTGGCACTGGGTTAATGCCCACTCCCAGGAGTGTTACCTGGTCCTGTTGCTGGATCTTTTTGCAAACAAAATCTCTTTGCACGTGTCACTCAAATTCCTTGTCTTACACCAGCTCCATCTCTGAATCAAGCTTCGATATCTTTCTCAGAGAAATATTGCAGAAAACAGGTACAGCTTGAATAGCGACATAACAGAACTGGCAGTGTACGGAACCCTAGGCTGACACTTGGGTGTTTCCAATATAACTTACAAGTTCTGGTAAATCACTGGTAGTCATAGTTTGAAAGCATAAAGCTGTTTTGCATGCCAATCAACATGATGTTTTTGTGTTCCTTGTTCATTCAGGAATGGCCTGGGCCCGGTGAAAGAAGGCGAAGCTCAGTATGCTGTTGTCCATTGCACTGGCTATATCAAGGCTTGGCCACCAGCAGGTTTGTATCCCTCGTGGAAGGCGGTGTGCACCAAACTGTCCTTAGGACAGCTGAAAACCTGGCTCAAGTTTCCTTGCTGCAAGAAAAACAGGGAGAATTTTAGTGTGGTAACCGATTAAAGCTCACGTTGAGAAGCTTTTGATAAGAAGAAATCAGCTGATGTTACTCAGGGCATCCCTGTTTTTCCATGTGGCACCCTTCTCAATTTCATTGTCACAGAGCAATTGTAGGAATTGCCAGTAATGCAGGATTCCAGAAACTGGGGCCAAAAGTTTTCAACTTACATTGATAAACCAACATAAAAATGGTCTGATTTTAAAAAGGTGGACGCAAAGCATGTGTACCTCGAGAAAACACCAGTTAATGCTTTTATACTTAAGTGCTGAGTTGCAAGCACCTCTCTGTGAAAATATGTAATTTCAGTTTAGGCGCATGGGTGTTCACAGTTGGTGTTACTCGAGAATGTTCAGTATTTGTGATAAATTCTGTTTTGAGGCTGTTTTTCTGGGAATCAAGTCTTGGCATATTGCTTTGATCTACAGAGAAGAACATTTACCTGCTGGAACTCGGTATTACATATGGGAATATTTACCTTTGAAAAAATTCCAAGAGGAGACAGTGGAGCTCATCCAGACCTCGTTATGAGCGGGGTTACTTGACCTTGGCGTTTGCAGGAGTTGAAGAGGTTGTTTGCAATGTGACAGCGCCTGCTGGCGCGAATCAAACCAGGAGCTGTCCTGCCCTTTTGTGGTTGTACACCACGGCCGTAAATCACATGGATCCAGGGATTATGAGCCCTAAGAGGTGGTTTGTACCAAACGTGGGCAGTGGTGTGCAGACACCAGCGTGCAGATGCGAACTTCTCGTTGGTTTTCTGCTGAAACGCGGTTTCGGAAGCAGAGGAAAACTTCCCCACTTGTTGCTAATAGGATTTAATAGGAGTCAAGATGTTTCAATTTTGCTTCTATCTCAAAAGTGGGAGAGCACAGTGTCTGTAAAGTGCTCTGAAAATGGATGTTTTTTTCTGTTTTATTTTCTTCTACAAAGAGACTGACTTTTCTCTTGGTAATTCCAAACATATTTGAATTTCAACCTTGATATACAGGATGTCTCCTCAGGAAGGTGTAGGTCAAATAAGATTTTGTTTAGCTTGAATGAGGATCTTGCTGCATGTTGTGGGATGTTTAGAGAGATCTGACTCTTCAGGAGTGTATGTTGCTGATGCAGAGCTGCAGATGCAAGAACTCAGCACTAGGTCCTGACGTTGGCAGTGTGTGCCATTCAGCCACCAGTTCTGCAGGACAGCACCATGGGATTAAAAGGATCTTCTGGGTCTTTGAGTGCCCAGTGGCCAGGTATCAATCACATTGCAAATCCCAGTTGGCATTGGTGAGGTCTTTTCCCCATCTCAGCTCTTCGAAAAGCTCACTGCTTTCCCATGCCTGACAACCTCTTCAATTTTCAATCCTCATTACTTTATGAGAAGTTTTTATTTCACTGTAGGTCAAGTGGGAGTTTTCCTGCCATGTGCCTCTGTGTCTCTCCAGTGTTCTGGTGTGTTTCCAGAAGGAGGTTATATCCTGTCAGCCTGGACTTTGCAGAGACAATCCAGCCCACTTCTACTTTCTATTCTCAGAATGCATTCTCTTTACCCTTGTGACTTTTCTCTGCAATTGTTCATGTTTTCACTTCACTTCTCAAAATGTAGGTCACTGGCACTATACATTCTTGTTTCAGATGAGATTGTAGTGATGGATAACACAAACAATATTTCCTGTCTTGCCTGGCAGTGTAGGATACAGCATCCTTCTCTTTTGTGTGGTGCATCCTGCAGGCATCCTAAGACATCTGATATATATATTTCTTCCAGGCTGCCTTTTTCTCGCTTGTCAGCTGCAAATCTTCCTTTGAATTGTGTGATGTTTCAATTAATAATACCAAATTCCATCCTATTTCTGTTGCTTTAGCTTATGACTGTTACTGTTCCCCAAGTGCATGCTTATGCATTTAGTAATGTTGGATTTCATCCCATTTCTATTACTCCACTGCTCAAAATCACATGGTGCTCCCTTATGATATCCCAGTGCTCCTCCACAATGTTAATGCCTCCAAAGTATAGCCCAATCCTAAGAGATGTTTTTGATTTTGACAGCCTTGTGTGGAATTTCAGTGGTCTTTTATGTTACCATCCAAATTGTTACTCCTATTAGTCATGTCTGAGTGCCTTTTTCAGGGCGCAGAGAACTGAATCGGGGCCTTTTTCATGAGTGTTTATTTGCCCTCCCAGTCTTCCCCACTTTGTGTTGGTGATTGTCCTGTATCCATTGACTTTCAAAGTTGAATGGGAATATCCACGGGTTGAATTGTTCCCCTATATGTTTGAGTAAATAAGTGACACCATCACTGCATTTGTTCTCGTTTCCAGTGGTAATCCAACCATAATCTGCAAGCAAATGAGATAACCACAGCAGTAATGGAGTTTGCCAAGGCTTCTCTGCCCTGTAATAAAATTACTTTGTTCAAATCAGCAAGCCCTTCATCGTCTCTGGATTCTTAGGAATAAATGGGCTTGTGCTAAATCACAGCTGTTTAAAAATTCAGAGGTCGAAAAGATAATTTTCATTTATTTTTCAATTGCCAAGTGGACACTAATATAAACACCAGATCCTTTAATTTCAAAGCATGCAGTGTGGCATGTGCATTATATAGCTAATATACAATACAGAGCGTACATTCATAAGCAAAACAAATATTATCAAATGTCCTCAATCTGTACTTAGTCTCATTTGTTTAGTGCTTGATATTTTCTCTTTTAGGGTTGAATTGCATTGTCTTTGGCCAGCGTTCAGTTTTTTTAGTCCCACACTGAATAAAGCAATCAGGGTTGATACAGAAGTATCAAGAGAAGAACGGCTCTAGGGTCATTATTGGCGTGACAGACTGTGTGCTGCTGCAGTGAGGAGTCTGTGCAAATCTGAAGTAATCTCAGTACTTCAAACAGGTGAAAATGAATAAGCTACAGGCAGCTGGTGGCATATTTTAAGGACCAGGTGTGTTGTGTTGTGGCTCGGGTCTGTGTTCAGCATGAAAACACTGTGGCACATCCAGCCTACCTTTGTGCTTTTTCTCACTTGTGTGGAGCAGCAAGGCTCATGTACTGGCAGGCTGTCTTCAGCCCCTTCTTCACTGAGAAAGGGGAGAGAAAACACAGGAAGCATCATGCCTTGCCCTCTGTTTAGGCTGTGTGTAAATGGTCTGTTCATTTTCCTCCACTGTGCCTAAAAAGACAGGTAAAATTAAGATCAAGTGCAAAACCAGGCATATGATACCTACACGCTTATATCCCCATGCGTTATATGCTGGCCTCAGGTAATCAGGGTAAACTTGGTGTGGAAGTCAAAGGGAAAAGGAGTCAGATACTTCAGATGGATGTTGCAGCCAGTGGTGTTGTGTGTTTGGTTAAATAATGAGAGCGTGGTGTTGGGTTATTTTGAATGAGGTAAAAGGACCCCTTGTTTGAAACTGGCTGAGCTGCAGTCCCAGCCTTTGTCCCTCTGTTCCCAGCAAAGCAGCACGGATAGAACTTGTGATCCTCAGCCTGGACAGTGCTTCAAGTCCATAACCAGTCATGAAACTGAGAAGTGCTGACCTTCTCCTGGGTTTTTCTTCCCGTTTTCAACTTAAGCAAGATTTGCTTTTCTTCTGTGTTTTTTTTCCCCTCTGAATATCTCATTCCTGGAAGGAAATGAGTCCTCTGTGGTCCATAGGATACTTTCCTAATAGGTTTGTTTTGCTTTTTTTTTCATGCCATAAGATTTGGTGGAGAGAGAAGATAAAGTCTGTCAGGATGTTGGTAGTTTTCTGTAAATCAAAGCCTAGATCTGCAGAAAAGCACGTAGTGAAGAAAAGAGATAGATACATGTTTCAAAAACTTCAAATAAAAAGTCACAGAATAATGGTAAATTCAGATAATGTTGAAATCTTTTTTTTTCTTTAGTTAAAAAAGAAACATTTTAGTCTTCCAAGTCAGACTTACGGTAACATCTTAACCACAGCATGCCAAAGCTGTTAGGTTATTTTAAAGTTTTGGCCAGAATCTGGACGTTTGTGCAAAGTACTCCCTCTTCCAATACAAAACAAAATAGTTGCTTGAATATTCCTTGCAGTGCTGTCATTTTTAAGGCTTTATTTATTTTTTTTAAAGAGAGATTAATTTAGTTTTTATTGGGATTTTTCACGAGATTTTTATCCTTCGTTTGCTATCCACAGCCCTTTTTGTGAAAGCCTTTTTCCATTGTTTTGTATGGGAGATAAAGTCACACAGTGTAGTTCCTTTCCTGGCAAGTAACTATCAGAAATGGTTCTAATGGAGACAGGTATTATCGGGGGATTGCTAGTGGCCACTGGACACTTAAATCCCATCTTTCTAAAGAATTAGAAATAATTTCTTTTTTAGTGTAGTGAAATAAAACCATAAATCCACTAACGCTGCTCTATGCCTCGCAGAAAATGTGGGGCAGAAGGGTAGAGAAAGAAAGCAGAAAATGAAGCTTTTCTTTCGTTACAGCCAACTGGAAGCTCATTGGGAAAGCTAAAAAGTTCCTTATGTCCACACCAACACATGCTGTTGCCCTGTGGGAAACTGTTTGCTGGTATAAAGGGCACTTGGAAATTAAATATAACTTCTGACGGCACAGCGTTCTATTTGTGATGCTCAGTTGCAGCTTAGCTGTGCCAGTTGTTGATATGAACTCAGGCAAGCCCAGCACTGTATTTATTATTCGAGGGGGGTGTATATTTGGTGTTGAGAAATAAAGCCTCTCGCAGGGTTACACATAAAGAATGTGAGTAACTGAAGTACGTTGATTTGGTTGATGCCCCCTGAAGATCAGTTTCGTGGCTGCTTTCCTCCAAACTCTTACAACTTTTTTTAGAGATAATGATGGTACTTGGTGGATGTTAAGGAGCAATATTACATTGTATTAAGAGCTGGACAAACTGGTATTAAGTGCAGTGCACGTCTTTATTTACCAGTCCGTACTGGAGTGTGCTCAGCAGGAAATGCTCTAAAGCAAAAGTGAATCTCGTCTACAAATGCACCCTCCTGTATAAAGAGACCCAGAGTTGAATCTTTGGAAATATCAGCTGAAGAGTAAAGAAAATAATTTCTCTCTATGGAATGCTGCCAGTAATAGCACCTACACTGCAGAGCAGCAGACAATCATTTTGTCATGTTTTTTCTCTAGGCGCTTTGGGAAGGGGTTAGCAATCCACTGGGTCATGTATTGATTAATTCCAGGCACAGTGGTTTTTATTCATAGGATGTGTTGTGGCATAACCCAACTAGTGCATTTTCCAGTGTGCTATACAGACCAAATGTAATCCTTCTTGGGTAAAAGGGGAAAAAAAAAAAAGATGAAAATTAGGACAACAGCCTCCCTTTGTCAACAGAGTGACGTCAGAAATAATGTTTCTTAGCTAGGTTTAATTTTGGAGGTTGTTTATGTTACTTTGATTTTATTTGAGCAGTAGCAAGCATGGACCAAGTTCCTAAAAAGGAAAGCATTGTTGAAAGCTACAGAGAAAAAAAGATTATGCAAAGTGGAAGCTGTCCAGCTGTATCTTTGCTGTCCTTTGCAATACTCTGTGCCACTAAGGAAATGGTTGGAAAAGCTTTTGAAGTCAAGGGAATATGCTTTAAATTTGTTCTCAGAAGGAAAACTCCGTTTGAAAGGGATCTTTTGGTTAAGGTTATCCAACTCGAATGCCTAGAGTTATGTCCTTAAAACAGCACTTGTTAGATGGGACAATAATGCTCCTCCTTTGTAAAGCTCTTGAGACCCCTTGGTAAAATTCTAGTTACCAGTAGGGGACTGCAAATAATGTTGTGCCCTCCGGATTATGAAATTATTGCAGCACAAGATTCAATATATTGTACAAAAACATAGAGGGTTTTCTTTCAGACTTGGTGTATTTTATTTTATTATACAGTTCAGTGAGGACCAAAAAAAACCTGTAAAGTGCTATTTGGAAACTGATTGTCAGATAAGATTCAACTGTTTTGATACAAAATAACATCCTTAGAGATGACTCCAGTTCATTCAGCAGCATTTTTAGTTGTTTTTCAGAGGTGTCATTTAAGAAAATGGTGTGTTATCATCCTCTGCACTGTCCGAAGATTGACTTACATTGGGGATTATACATTTAGAGAATAAAGTGGCTGTCGTTTCAGAATTGGTAGCTGCTTTGCAATTTCATTAATGCTTTTAAGTGCCTTTTAAATGATTCACTGCCTGTTATGACTGAATTCCTTAAAAATCCTTGTGAAAGAGTTTACAGATCACTTAAAATAGGTCAGTGGTGTCACTCCTGGGAGACGTTTTTTCAAGTGTTTTATACTAACTTGGTATCTCAGTACTGGAGTTGGGAAATAGCCTTAACTCAAGCCTTAGCCAATGAGCAAGTAAACAGTGCTAATCTGAATGTTCCTATTTGTGAAACACTGAGATGGAAAATAGTACACATGCACGTTTTGAAACTATTCCTGTGTTTATAGTAGTTACTCCTGTTGCACAACTGGAACGAGCAGCGTTAGCAAAGCATCCGCATTTTTTTCGGGTCTTTCAACGTAACGACGCAGGTTTAGTCCACTACAGAAAAAAGTAAAACCAGCTGTTAAATATGAGCACAGAATGAGTGATTAATTTAGGCTGCGACTTGTTTTTAAGGCTCATTAAAAAATACTATTCCCAAAGAAAACTGAGCATAGCGTGCATTCACTGACCGTGTTAAGTGACCCCGTGTTTCCATATCATGCTGGTGGAGCATCACTCATGGAAATGTTACTGTCTGTCTTGGTGTATAATGGGATTTTAATATCTGCTTTGTCTTCAGCAGCCATGGGTACTGTGTATATACATGTGAGGTATGTAGGATTGAGCACAACTGAGAAGGATCATCTGATCTGAACCCAGAAATAATGACTGAATCTTAGAGAGAAAAGTAGGGTTTTTTTGTAAGATTTAGAGCATCTAGAAAAGTACAGAGCCAGGGCAGCAGCATCTCTGTTTATCCCACTTTCCTAATTATAACAGTATTTGTTATCGTTTACTCCAGGAATGACTATACCAGAAGAAGATGCTGATGTGGGACAAGGTAGTAAATACTGCCTCGTGGCAATAGGAAGGCTTCAGGTAATGCCAGTCTTTCCATGTACAAACTATTTCTGAAAACATGATCATTGTTCTGGTGTAGTTGTAAAAGATTTGCACACTGTTTTGCTACTAGACTGTAACTTTTAACATGCCTCCAGTTTCTAAAGTGCCTTGATGTCTGTGCGGTCAGTGACTTGTCTAGAACTTGTCAACAGAGCAAAATGAAGCTGATTTTGGTGCATATGTGTCCTTAATCCAGTAAGAACAGCAGAGATGCTGCTGAAGATGAGTGTGTGCAGACCTGCCATTCTTCAGGGTGCGTAGGGCTGGATATTGTAGGTAGTGAGAAATGTGGCAGAACAGGTGCTGCAGATGGTGGGTTAAAGTGGCCCCCAAGGCCAGCGATACGCTCCCTGCCATTTTTCCATTCATTCTCTCTCTGGCTAATCAACCGCTTGAAAAATTGTGATTGCAGGAGTTATTCTGAAAATGGTAAAGATAAAGTAGTCAAGAGGCACTTCAGAAATCATAGCTTTATTCTCAGCGTGTATTGTGTTGTGCATTCAGATGAGATGTGAGCTGAAGGAACTGGGAGAATAAAATTTTCCTGCTTTTTTGTGCAGACGGTTGCAATTGCAGTGGTGCATTTCCTTCCCTTGTGTATTGCTGAGCAGAGCTCAGAGCTCCGAGCTGAAGCAGTCGTGGTGAATCTCCTTCCCCGCAGCAGGGAGGACAGTTTTTGTCCTCCTGGTATGGGAATTCTGCCATGGGTGAACATGTTTGGGCCTCTTGCATGATCCCGTGCACTCGCTGCCATCTGCTAGGAGGGGATCACTTCTCCTCACAAGGTGGAATGACCCTTTCACAGGTGCCAAACCCATCTTAGCTGAGGTGAACAGCCTGCAAGTGTTAACACATCTGCAGAGGGGCTCTCCATGGCCATGGCAGAGCTACAGAAGTACTGCAGGATGGTTTTTAGGTTAATCATGCTTTCATAACCAAGAGTAATATATTCCACTAATGGAAAAAAAGAAGGAATGGAGGTTCATGTGTTACAGCTTCCAAAGAAAGATGATTTCCAAGTAATGCCAAAATGTCTGTTACATTAGAGGAGCCATTGGCGTATGCGAGGGAGAAAAGGAGGAAGCTCTGTGGTGGGTTAAATCAGAAAGGAGTCAGGGTCCACAAATCAAAAACTCTTGTCCTGTAACAGCAACTTGAAATCTTGCATACAGTTAACTGGCTAATCAGCTCCAAGTTAGCAAAAAAATGAGATTTTGCTCATTTTATATTGTTAGCAGAGATAGCTCTGGAAGTTGTAAGAAAATCAGTGGTCTCCTTTGTACCTCCAGTGGGAAAGAATGGATATGGAGTGGCCTGATAGCACACATTTCAGGTAGAGAGCTGAAAACACATTGTTCTTTTTGGTGAGATTTGAGAAATATTTAGAGAACTATGTTTTTCATTATGAGCAGCCGCTCGCTGGGCTAGTATCCCCTACCTCAGCCTCTGGAGGACTTGGTTCAGGTTATGTAGGTGTTTCAGGTAAGGTTCATGTCACCTGAAACATGAGTCTGAGCAGTCCTGTTGGTTATGTCTACAGATAACGGGTTGGTTTCCTATCCTAAAATGAGTGGACTGCATTGTCCTCCGCAGGTCTTTCATTCTTGGTTGACAAAAATAGGAACCACGATGCCTGATGTGCTGCAAAGTGAGATGAATCCAGCTGGACTTACATCCTCACTATATCCCCCCTTCCTGGGAACTTGTGGTGTGTTTGTTTTTCTGCTGTGCTGTTAAGCCTCGATAGATGCCGTGGGGTGAGATACTTGCCCTGCAAACTGGACTAAAGGCTGTTCTGTCATTTATCCGTGCTGTTGTTTCATTTTACTTCCTTCAGTAGTTAGCAGTCTGCCTGCAGATTCTGTTCTTCAGCTGTGGGGTCAGATTTGGCTCTAGGTGACTGTGGTGTGGACTTGCTTGGCCCTAGGTGACCAGCTCTCCCGTGTGCATGGACATGAACGGCATGTCGGTCCCCACGGAGTTCCTGTCCAGGCACAACTCTGATGGGGTCATCACCTTCGTGGACCCGAGGTGCATCAGCGTCATTGGCTATCAGCCCCAGGTCTGTGACCACTGGGAATGTGGAGAATGGGTCGAGCTAATGAAGAAAATCCCATTTGCAAACGTGAAATATTTGTAGCTGATAATTCATACCTCATGCAATAAATGCTGTTCGTTTGTCTTTGCTGTCCATGCCTCCGTGTGGGGTGTCTTTTTATACCTTTAGATCTGATTAAAATTCTAACAGCAGAGTACTCTGAACCTTGCGCAGCTTTGCAATGAAGACATTTCTGTGATAGAAAGTTAACAGTGCTCGGAGAGAGTTTTAGTCCTGTAGACCTTTGATTCTGCCAATCTCTTGAACAGTAAGCAAACATAATTTACAGCATCTATTTTCCTTTAGGCTTACATCTGCTCCTCTGAACAGGAGGCTAGTGCAGAACTGAGTGGAATAGTAAATGAACCACAGTTCTCCCTCAGATAACTCCCAGCAGTTGCATTTAGAGGCAAAAGTAATCCACTGTTCATTTTCTTATTCATATTTTTTTTATTTTAAATTGCTTTATGGTAACTGTTTTTACAAAAATTAGTGCCATAAAATGAACTGTAGTAGCAGATGTCTGTCTTTTCAAGACACCCTTTCACAGGTATCAGAAAATCACTTAAACTTTTTTGTAAAAACATGGCGCATGATGCCTACAAACCGTGTTTGCATGGTTCATCCCTGATTAACTGAGTAGTCCCATTAAGGGTGGTAGATCTTGCGTTTGCAAGAATTACTTGCAGGTCTGCACATGGATTTGTGTTGTGGTTTGGGCTTTTTACATAGCTTTATGTTTTATTCTAGGATCTTCTGGGGAAAGATATTTTAGAATTCTGCCATCCTGAAGATCAAAGCCATTTGCGAGAGAGTTTCCAACAGGTGCTGTGTCCTGCTTTTTTTGTTACACACTTTATTATTTTGTTATTATTTTGACCACAGAAGTAGTTTTTATTTTATAGTTCAAGGTATTTTTTTCTGTTATGCAGGAGAAGGAGTGGCAAGATACAAAACAATTCGTTGGTCAGTTAGCAGTTGGTTAAGCTGCATAATAAATGGTTGTTTAAACTGCATCATGGGTTGACAGTGTTTTCAGAAATAAGTCTTCTAGTTATATATTTGGGTTTTTTGCTGCATAGGGTGAGCTGTTTTGGAGATGCCTGTGTTGATCCCACTGTGTTAAGTGGTAACCAAAATGTTTTACCTTCCAAGATGGGCTGTTGTTTTGGAAGTAGTTCCATCCCTCTGTGACACTGGGTTGTTTGTAACTGAGTTCTCTGCTAGCATAGATGATTTGCTTTTTCATGTACTTTAATGGAGTTAAACCACTTTACATCAATATGTAATTTGGCACTTTTTCCCTATTAGGAATTGAAATGTACAGGGAAGTAACAAAAGAAATACAAGGTACAGGAAGAGTTACTGTTTTCGATTCGTTTTTACCGTGGGCCATGTTTACATTAGCTGAATCAATGGCAATTATTCCATTCAGAGCTTACTTTTCCAGCTTGGTCTGGGACATGCATTAGCAGTGCTTTCCCTGAGCTGCCTCCTTACTGCTGGGCTTTTCAGTGCCTTTCCTGCTGCACCAGAACACCCAGCACAGGATGCTTAACCAATTGCTGAGGCTCAGTTGATCTAAGTGGTTCCAGATTTTCTAACAACAGCCAATAGCTCAACCAAGTTGTGTTGATCCATCCTGCACTGGATGCTGAGATGTATTTTCAGCTGTGAAATGTGGATATGAAGTGACTTCTAAATAATTCGTGTAGCCGACTGTTTGTTCAGGCATGGCACGCACAAACAGAGCCTCTCGGGGAAAAACAACTAAATGCTGTGTCCCTAGAACAGATTGTGAAACTGAGGTTATGGTCTCTGCAGAAGCGTTGGAGACAGTGTAAGATATCAGTGCTCCTGAGCTCTTTCTCACCATCCACCCCCTACAACAGGGACTACCAGCCCCATGGCCAACTGTGCCTCCACTTCGGTTCCCTTGCACAGACTGAGTGCAAACAGCAGCCTTTTTAAATTCAAGATGTTGATTCACAGGCTGTGAGAGTTCAGTGCTTTAAAGAGGTCACCACACCCAGACATCTCCTCTCCCCCACCTTGCTCGGGGGTGTGATACTGCAGCTGAATCTTCCCGATCTGTCACCAGGAGTCAGGTCCAGCTTCCCTTCTTCTCTCCTGCCTGCCCTCCTCCCCACCCTTCCTGATGCCGTGGTGCTGGCACAGATGGACTTGCTGGGAAGGCTAAGGCACTAATTCCTTTTGCATGGAACTTTGAGCTTTCGGCTGGTTCAGCTCCCCGAACTGGTGCCCGATGGCGTCAGCGGCGCAGGAGCAGTGAGAACACATATGCTGTTTTTCACTGGTGCCCAAATGATTGATTCCACTCATCTGTCCAAGAGACAGCGACAGAGAGCTGCTGGATAATGGCCCGTCAAACATCCGCCTGCAGTGAATCCATCCAGGGATTGCCTGGGTCTCAGCAGGGCTGGCTAGCGAGCATTGCAGTTAATGGCTTGGTCCTCCCTGTGTCCACTGCGAGGGAGATCAGGCTGTGGGAGGCTGCCAGCGTGTCCCTGAACTCGGCTGCTGGGGACTCCACTGTCACCGCTCACTGCTAGGCATGTGCGTAAGTGATTTGCTGGATCAGGGATCTACATGGTCTGCTTAAGGTCATACAGAAAGACAGCAGGAAAAAAATGCAATTAGAAGTGAAAGTTCCTGTTCACTCAGTCTATGTCCAATCTATGAAAATACTGTGCTGTTTCTTTAGCAGGCTATGCCTTTTTCGGTGTAGCTTTGTTCAGTACAGTAGCAGTGTTGGGGCTGTTACTCCCATCATGCAATAAAAGACTGAAGTAAACAGTTACGCTTTGCACCAGGTGGTTTTTATTTCCAAAGAATATAAGAAAGTAAAGTTTAATCATTAGCTTTGGAATTTTTTGTGCTGGTTTGTTTGTGTGCTCTGTCTTAAGACAGTTCAGGATTTTCCCACCAGCAATCTCTGCTTTATGTATTATTACAGAACTACTGTTTGCTTAATCAAGGTTTCAGGATAATAGATCACTGCTGTTTGTTTTATTATTATTAGTTTGGACTTTAAAATCTCTTAATTAAAAAGGTAACTGTGATTGCAAATAAACTCTTTTTTTCCTAAAACCTGAAAACTTGACACTTCTAATTTGCTGACAGTATCAGAACCAGGCTGGTGCATAACAGAGAAGGGAGGGAGGGTTTTGCAATTTTTGGTCAATTGCCAGTATTTATCTCAGAGCTTTACTTCCTTGGGGAGATAAATTCATTCATCAGGGTGGGAAAAAACAGGCCAGAATAAGATAGTCTCAAGGCTAAGACCAACAAATACAGGTTGATATCAAAGGGCCCAGAATACAGCTGTTGGATACCCAGCAGGATACTATTCAGATTGCACACTTCTACACTAGCTCTGTGGTTTCTACCCTGGGTGTGGTAGTAGAAAATTGCTGATAAAAGAATGTCGCTCAGTAAACTCAGAAAAACCCTATAAAAGCATTAAAAAACCTCCAACAAAACCAACCAAAAGTCATTTACTTCAGGATGATTTTGAACTTTCCTGGGCTTTGCTAAGGGTTTTTGTGTCTCCTATTTGAGCTGTCTTCTATTTGCATTCTTTCCAATTAATCCTATATCCAGTTGATTAATTTGAAGTGCAAACCTCTGAAGAAAACAGGATAGGAACATTTTTCTTAATCCAATTGCTTGTCAATAAAGACAGAGGGTAAATAGTGAGACTTCTACTTTTAGAGAATACAGGCTACAGATAGCTAGTAAAAAGTAAATTCCAGATGTTAAGGATTAAGAATCCACAAGACGTGGCATTTATTTGCAGTGGACCTTCCCTTTCCTTCCTTGAGGCAGCCCTGAGATAGCTTGGTGGAAAAGCTGTAAAATATAAACAGAGATAGGCCAGGTAAGTGCCAGCTGAATGACTTAAAACCATGAAAGTTTCTTTCTGGCTTAACCCCAGATCGCTGGGTAACACGTGAAATGCAGTTGCAGGGCCAGTGTGTGAAGATTGCTCTGAATGTACTTTAGTTGGCTGCTTCTTAATCCTCACTTGGTGCCCAGCTGTTGACTTGAACAAAACTTCAGCTACCAAACCCAGACATCTGAATTCTTAGTTACAAACAAATAGGCTGTGCAAGCAAGGAAGTTGTGGTATTAAAATGGACAGTGGCTTATCAGTGTTCTCTCCATTCAAACACTGGCTCACTCTTTTTTTCTTCTGAAAGCCAGAACCGAGTGTTTCTTGTTGGCAGTTTCCCATCCTAGAGAGTCTTTTAGTATGTTTGGGGTGGGGGGAACCAACCCCTGATGATTTCTAAAAAACCGAAAAATAAGCACCATTGTGTTTAAGCATTGTCCTAAATTTTGATGCTGGTTTATCACATATATTAATTGTATAGCTGGGTATCCAAGCAGAAAAGCAGACAGTCAACCTCAAAATGGCTTTTCTTGTAGGCTTTTGTTCAGCTGCAGTGATTGGTTTATGGTTTACATATAAACATTTAAAAGATCCTCAGTTTGGTTTCTGTCAGTCTCTCCATGAGTGTTTCACATTTAAACATTCTTAAAGATTCTGTGTTGGGATAACAGCACAACCTGGTGATTGTCCTGAATCTGTATTCTTTTAATAAGCAGGCTGGAAATTGGCATTTATATGACAAAGCATGAGGATTTCATTCTGAAGGAGATAGCTGTAAACACGGATAGGATTTTTGCATATTCTCTCCAAATTAAAAATTCCTCTGCTGTGTCCATAGCTTTCTGTAATTCAAGCTTAAAACGTACCAGTTGCTGCTGTAGACTATTCATTTGTACAGCAGGTAGCAATCTCTTGTTATTAACCTTTGCAAATGGCTTTGCAGGTGGTGAAACTGAAAGGTCAGGTCCTGTCTGTGATGTATCGTTTTCGCACCAAAAACCGGGAATGGATGCTGATCAGAACCAGCAGCTTCACATTTCAGAATCCTTACTCCGATGAGATCGAGTACATCATCTGCACCAACACTAACGTAAAGTATGTGCCTTTCTGGGTGCTCACCCACGTGGTTTTGAAGGAACTGTAACCATTCTTTTTCGCTGTAAAGCATGTCCCGATTTTTTAACAGATACCTTTGTTTCTCTCTAACGGTGCAGGGTTTTTCTGCATCAGGAGATCTCCCAGTGTAGCTGTTTCTCTGTGTCATCATCCTGTGATGCTCCCAGGGCCTGGCTGTGCTAGGGGGAAACGTCACTTACCTGTTATGTCATTAGACAAGGCCACTGATCTCAGTCCAGGCTGCCTTGAACTAACACAGAGCTTCCAGCAGCACAACAGCTGTCCTGGAGGAAGGTTAGCCTGACTCCTGAGCCAGAAGAAAATGCTGTGTCCATTGTGATCATACCATTCCGTAGTTCTGGGCTCTTCTGCTCGAGCTGTGTCTACTCTTATGACCTAATGAAGCTGGCAAAATTATTTCCTAGTAGGTTTGACTGGGAAGGGTTCCTGATAGTTTAGATCTGATAGAATATCCCTATGTATGGGGGTGATCCAGTTCCTTATCTTGAGAGGGAAATGAAATCATCCTGTCTTGGAATGAATATTTTCAAAAATCTTTCATTTGGCCCCTTAGGAGGAGGTCACACTCAGAGTGTGGGGGAGGTTCATCTCAAGACTGAGCAGAGATGCTTTTGGAGCCTGCTGAGTTCTCAGCCAGTAACTGCAGAAGTTAATCTGGCCTTGATTGCTTTATAGTGTGGGGTTTTTTAATAAATGTTTCTTCCATCCAGTATAAACTTAATCTATTCCTAAAATTAAATCTGCTTCTGGTCTGACCAGAGATTTTTTGCGAAGTCTTTAGCTGATACTGAGTTTGAGATCTCAGCCTGTTAGACCACGTATCAGAAATGCTGAACGAGCAGTCTGCTGCTGGAGGTGCTTGGTGAGAGCTCCACTGCAAAACCAAACCGCTGGGGCTTTGGCATTGGAGTTTGGAAGTGCCTCTGGGCGTTCCTTGTCTTGCTTCTTTGGACATGGCACATACCTGGACTGGAAAGAAGGGCCATGCACTCGCTTACATGAAACCCAGCTTCACAGTTGTTTTCCTCATTTTTTTTTCTGCATACCCAAAAAGTTGGGCTTAAACTGAATAGTTATGCTCATTGAAAACAGGCAAATGTGTCTTGAAATCAGACAGCTTGTCTGCACTGTGCATCAAAATAGCTATTTCCACATTTCTGCTGTCCCATAATACTTTTCCAAATAATTTGTATATGCAAAAACAGGCCTGCAAAGTAAAAAAAAAAAAATCTTCTGAGGTTTGTCCCAGGCTGGCTTAATTGTGCTTTGTTCCCGAGAGGCCACGGATGAAAAAGTGGGGCTGGAGGCTTATGTTGTGTTGACTCTGGGAATGCTTTTTCCTGAGCCTGCACTGTGCAGTTCAGCTTGGCACCACAGCACTCCCTGTGATGAATAGGGCTGTGCCAGCTCCTGGCTCCGCTTCCCTCTCTCTTGCTAGGTTTGAATAACAACCCAGAAATGCTGACCTAATATGGAAGTTGCCTGCTGCTACTTTGACAGAGGATGTTCCCTCTTTCCTGTCATGTTGAAAATGTTCTGAAATGGGCAAGATACAGCCCATTATACTCCTGCTTTTGAATGGTAGAAAGAATGCATCGTTCAGACTGGTTTTGTTTTTCCCCTTGCTCTCTCCCAGTTCTCAGATTTCCAAAGAGGACTTACTGTAAAGTACTGCAGTTCCTGCCTGTTTCTGCCTTTTTTTTTTTTTTCCACATTTGGGGTCATGTTTTGACTTCTGATTTCCTAGCTGCCCTGAAGAGTTGTATGTCATGGTGTAGCTGACGATTTCCAACTCCTCCTTAAGCCGCTGCTGGGACTGGTGGTTTGGCACCAGCCCTGGTGTGTGTGGCCATCCTTTTGTGTTCCTGGAAGGGGTTCTGGGTCCAGCAAGGTGCTTCCCATGGAGACCAGGCACGGCTGCCTTGCTCGGCCCAGCTGAAGGCACAGAGACAGATTTGATCTGCCTGTCACTGTGGTAACCTAGGCAGCCCCGTAAAATACAGGCTTGAGGCAGTTAAAAATTCAGCATGAAATTGTAAAGACAGCGTAGCCAAAAAATCTAGGTTTAAATCAGTTTTTAACTTAGGACAGTTTAAAGCCCCAGTACATACATCTGTGTGTGTCTGTTAATGGAATAGCTCAAGTTGGTCAGTGAACAGTGTTTTCCCAAAAGACTGTAGAGGGCAGTGATGATTCCAGTTGTGGAGGGATTAATTGATTTTTGCTGTTATTTGTTGGCTTGGTTTGGTTTTTCTGGTTCTTTTTTTGTTTCTTTCTTTTTCTTTTTTCCTTTTTTTTTTTTTAAATAAAGCTACTCCTTTGGAGCTTCAAACAGTCAAATGTCCAAACTTGCTTTTGGTACAGAAGGATAAAGAAACATTAGGTTCAAATGTTCACTTAGTTNNAAACATTAGGTTAAAATTTTCCTTTAGTTTTTTGAAAAAAAAAAAAAAAAGAACAGAAAACTTCTCTCAGTTTCACTTGGGTGTAGTCATCCAAGAGAAACTTCCTGGAGAAATGAAGCATTTAACTTTTTGCATTTGTGCTGTGTTCGGCTGAAAAGAAGAGTCCCCTGTTTGACCATGTCTTCCTGTGTAGTTGGGACTGTTTGATTTCCAAAGAGAAAAAAATAATTGTTATCAGTGTTTATTTAATATACAGATAGAGCAGTGTTTGAATAAAATAATGTTGTGGTGACAGATTATATAAAGGTCTTTTAGGTACATATATATATTTATATGTATATACATTAAAATAAAGAAGAGACCTACTTTTCTGACCTTTGTGGAGTATCTGATGTTTCATTTTTGGAAGCTGCAAATCCTACGCTGCTCTGTGTGAATTTATGAATCCTGTGGTTGTCCTGAGTCTCGAGACTTTTTGTGTCGGAGTGAGCTGGCACAGGTCGCTGCTGGAAGCAGCCTGCTGGATGAATCAGCCTCTGGGAGAGATCCTCTCTGGTCTGGATTCTCGTGGGCCGAAATACTAAAGAGATCAACTATCCTGATAAAATTCCAGTTGGTGGTAGTGGTGGTAAAGACTTTCTCATGCTCTCGTGCCATCTGTGGTCTGTCTGATACTGGTGGTAGACAGACCCTTTCACAGGAGAGAAGCTCTAGGCTAAAAGAGGGAGATACTGAGAATTTCTGAAAGAGGATTTTGCAACCACAGCCACAAGGCTTTTACTACTCTGCTTTTGTCCAAACCAGACACAGGAAGCACGTGTGCCTGTATTACATAAAAATAGCTTGGTAGGGATGCAGTAGTGTTGTTTCTCTCCCACCAAAGAGCCTGTTAATTTTAAAGTTTAAATCATTTTTGTTTACTCTGATGCTTGGAAAGGGAACCAGTGACTTCAGTTTTCGTAGAGAGGGCTTAACATCCTCTCGAATGTCAAAAGAACTTCTACAGTACCTTCCTTTTTCCTCCACGTGTATTTACTGAAGTAAATTTGAAGTAACTATCAAAGCTTTCAGATGTACGGAACCATTCCTTGTCCAAGCCAGGGGCTTTTCCAGTTTCATATTTACCTGTGGATGTGTTCCTGCAGAATCCTCTGCTGACCCAGACAACGCCTCACTTGCTGTGTTGGATATCCTGTAGAGCCAAGAAATTTTTCCTTTACTCCTTGAACCCCTGGAACTGAAACCAAGGACAGTTTTTGGGTTCAAAGTCAGAAGGCACTTTGAGTTTTGCCCAAACTGATGATAATCCCTTGTTCTGTTTTGTTTTTACTGTCCAGCAGTTGGGTGACTGAAGGGACCTACCTTTGTTGGCTGTCAGAAGGGCTGGTGAGGTGGCAGGGTCTGAAGCAGCCACAGCAGCAGCACTGAGCTCTCCCTGGTCGGCTGCTGCGTGAATTGCTGCACAGTTCCTTTCGGGTTTCAAGCGCCATTTAAACTATTTATACAGTAGCAGCCAACAACAACAGAAGATGCTACCCTGGCTTTGCATTTCAATCTCAATTAAGTGCAGCATAGCTTGCACAGAGTTCAGTAAAGATACACGCAACTATTTGGTTTTTATAGGAAGTGGATTTTGGGAGGTTGTTCCCAAAGTTCAGTGCTGTTAACACAGTGTGGTGTTTACATTGTACTGCAGCCTAATGAGTATTAGAGATGAAAGATAGAGAAGGGCGAAGGAGCGCTAAGTTAGAGAAGTGCCTGCAAAACAAATAAGGAGTGAGTGTGCTGTTTGGTTTGGCTCATTTGTATGTATATGGCTGAATCAAGAAAACATTCTTTATAAGGAACAGAAGAGACCTAATGTGCTGTTTATTGACACACGCACCAAGTCGGTGGTAATAAAAACAAATGAAACAGTGTAATTAGCTTTCACGTTAACAGCGGGATTTAATGGGTGTTTATTGTCCACGGGGTGGTATTTAGAAACTTCCCCATAGATTCTCCATGATTAAATGGCCTCCCATAGTTCTGTTGGAAAAGTATGCATTTTATGCTTGGGAGCAAAGAATGTCTTTGCATTCCAGATGTAACTTTTAGGAATTTTCTGTTAGCTAAAATAACAGGGAAAATCCATGGCTCTCTAATGGCCTGGAGGACTGCCTTTTATTGCATGTTACTGCTAGGACCAAAGTGATTCCCTGTATTATGTGTTCTCACACTTGTAAGGCTTGCAGAAGGCTTTTGGCCACTAACTCTGACCTGCTGTTTGTTGCAGGTCACAGATTTTTGCCATGGAGTAACTGACCAAAGTGTCTTCTGGAACAGCTTCAAGGGGTGGCAAAATCTGTTACTTACTTCCCTAGCCTGTTTGAGTGATTCCTCACCTTTCCATCAGTTTGTGTCTAATTTGTTACTTGACTTTGTCTGCAAGTTTTTCTCTCAATCCCTTGGCATTTGAATCTGTTTCAAAATTTAAAAGAAGATTTGGATGAAAAATCTAAAATTTAAGACTGTGGCTAAAATATATATTGTAATTTTCCAGAGTTGCAAATCCATAATCTTGCTGTTCTGCAAAATCTCATTTATTCCTGGCTGTCCAAGTATCGTGTCTCTCTGGGGGAAGATGCACATGGTGTGTCATTCCTGTTTTTTGGGTGATTTTTCCTTCGGAAAGAGGCCAGGCACCAGCATAAACTGCGAGCAATGTCAAGGATCATTTACAAGTATCAAATCCAAGTATTTTTTCAGTTCAACTCCAATCTTATCCTAATCTCTGAGCTCTAGCGTGATTGTGGGGGTTTGTCTCTTCTTTGCTAATTGTCCCAAGAGCCCCACAGAGATGAGTGTTCTACCTGTGCATCTCCAGGCCAGAAATTTTCTTGCTTGTTGTGACCAAGAGACAGAAAGCGACTGTTAATGGAGGTGCAGAACGTCTGTATGACTTTGCAGCTGCTGAGGTGTTCTGTCATTAGGCATCTTCCTGGAGAGCAAGCTTACTGCTTCCTTCAGCAGAATCAAAGAGGGGGTCTGGTGTGTTCAGCATTAACATGAGGAAGATAATGAATTAAGAATAGGGAATTTTTAAATGCTTTATAAAGAGATTGTGTTCCATCCTCCATTACTTACCTTGTACATTTCTGTGCTATCACAGCAGAATTCTTCCTGTGCCCTGTTGCATTCCTGTGGCGCAGGTATTCTCAGTGAGAAAGCTGTGAAAACAGATGGATCTCACAGGAGAGGATTTAGTAAATCATCTGAGAGACGTTTCACTGGGAGCGTAAAATAGGAGACCGTGACTATTCCTTTTTGTATCATAATTGGTTTTTGTAAGAAAGTCATTTTGTCTCCCTTGCAGACAACTTCAGCAACAGCAAGCAGAACTTGAAGTACATCAAAGAGATGGGCTGTCATCCTATGACTTATCTCAGGTGAAATTTCTCAGATTTTTCTGTTTGTGCCTCTGATCATTTAAAATGTAAAACAATAGCAGATTTCAGCAATACCGAAAGTACATTGTGCATTCTGCCCCTGAATTCCTTTTAGTCACGTATGGTAGAGGGAATTACCTTCCTCTGTGTATCTCAACAGGTGCCTGTTCCAAATATACCAGCTAATGTTCACGAGGGTGGAAAGTCTGTGGAAAAGCCTGATGCTATCTTCTCCCAAGAGAGAGATCCTAGATTTGCCGAGATGTTTGCTGGAATAACTGCTTGTAAGTGAATGTCCCTGATGTTTAATTTTTAGTACTGTGTTAAGCTTGGTTACATGATGTAGAGCACAGCTTCAAGAGAATGAAGAGAAACTGCAACGTGGCAGGGAATTTTCTAAGCAGCATCAGTCTTTGGGACATTTCCTAGGATGTGTCACTAGTTGGTGTTTCCCCTGAAGATGATAGCAGTAAATTCAAGGACGGAAGGATGGCTTTAGTGTCATCAGAGCCACCTGGTTTTGATTCTCTTTTCATTTCACAGGGACACCTTAGGCAGTGCTCCTGGATATTAAATACACTGAGTAGAACTTCCCATTTCTAAGTGTATATTTTCTTAAACAGCATATGTAAATTTATTTCTCTAAATAGGGGCAGGAAACTTAACATATAGTCTTAAGATAGGGTGCAGTTTTTTATCAGATCACCAGCTTTTGTATCTGCTTTCAGAGGCATACGGTGCCTTGAAGTGTCATAATATACTTGTTCTCTGGCCAGTTGAGGCACCTCCAGTCATGTTACCTGGTTTTGAGGAGCCTTTGCTCTTTTCCCCACAACTTTTAAACTTGTTAGCAAGTTCTTCTAAGGGTGATAGGAGTCTCAGGAACAGTATGTTGTTGTATATTCCTTGGAAATTACTGTGAGGACAGAGTCCTTACTGATGCCCTCACCAAAGGATTTCCCAGCCCTGTTCTAAGAAGAAACAGCCAACCTGACAGCCCTTGTCAGTCAGACAGAGCTGTCTCAAAGTAGCCCCAGCCTGTGCTGCCTGTTGCCCTAACAGACAGAAATCACTAAGACTGGCAGCTGAAGGGATCATCCAAAATATATCCGTAGGAAACCAGGCTTGTTAATTCCACTGCTTGTGGAAGAATTCATTGATTGTTTATTGTTCTTAACTGTCCTCACTGAAAAAGAGGAATTTTTACATTTGTTTTAAATAAATCAATGTGCAAGTGTCATGCAGTGCAGGGAGGAAACTACCCCCAGGGTTTGACTCCAGGGGTGTTGGAAGGTGACCTCACTCCGTTGGTTTCTTATGTCTGGATTGGCGTTTTCAAATGGAGAAGACGTAACTGCAATATGTACTTGATATTCTGTCCTCCCGGTGCTGGGACTTCTCTGCTATTCCCGTTCATCCTTGTGTGTGCTCCAACAGTGGAGTCAACAGCTGAGGCCATAAAAGGGGTCTGTTAGAAGGTAGCAAGACTCCAACCCTAAACACCAGAATATGTTTTTCCAAGGAAGGACATCTTGCTTTTTGGCTGCCTTACTGGCTCTTTTTCAGGCAGCTCTCAGCTGTTTGTGGGGAGGGGTTAGGGTTGAGGGTGTCGCAAGCTGTGAGGTAGCATGGAGGTTATGTTCTTGGAAATGCAATTTCTCTTTTCATTCTTATCAATTTACAGGCTGTGCTTTTTTTGGGACATTCTCCCTCTCTGAATTTCTCATGGGAGCTGTGATCAAGGTCTCCTCTGAATGATAAAGGATGGTTCACAGCTAGGGATGAGATACCCTGTCCAAAACCAATATTGACAAGCTTGCATGCTGCCTGCCAGACGTTTGCCTTATGTTGATACCCGATCTCGTTCTGTGAGAACGTGGGTTCACACAGGGAGATTGCTGCCGTAATTGCATGTAGTGGCCACACATAATTAAAACCCCAAAAGTTGGGAGAGGAAGCCTGGCTTTACTGATTCATGCAAGTGCTTTGAAGCACGGGATGATGCAGTTCTTAGAGACAGATTCAGTCAAGGGGCAGAAACATACTGGTCCTGCTGGGAGAGGGAACATCACTGACCAGTGCAGTGGTAGAATTTAAAGAGAAACAGGTAAAACATACCAAAGAAAAAAACAAAATTCAGTGCTGTACCAAAGGTGAGAGCAGAGAATTGTGTGTAAAATCCTGAGCAGGAATGCAGCTGGGAGAGATGTGGGCCAGATTCAGAGGCTAAAGAGCATTCAGGGTAACTCAGGAAGGAGAATTAGCTGCTTGCTATTAGTTTAGCTGTTCCCTTTGTCTTGGCCTCATCCTGTGGCAAAGACCCTGGTAGCTGCCATGGCAACTCTGCTGCACTTGAGGAATTCCAGTTCATTTGGGCCACTCTCAATTTCTCTGGTGAGTTGTTCTCAAATATCTAAAGCACCCGCAGGATTTTGGCTCAGTCTCTTCCAACCCTGAGAGTTCGGTGTCCCTGCGAAGGGTGGCCTTAGAAAATGGGACATCTCGTGCAAGAATGACTTTACTGCAGAAAAAGATTCATCTGTCCTTCTTCTCAGAGCTATCCCAACCCATTCTCAATTCTTCCTACTATGTACACAACCTTCTGTAGACCTTGTGCCCATTTCTCCCTGTTGGTTTTTTCTTAATACGAGAGCATAGTTTTGCAGCCCAGCCTTGGTTTCTGTGCTGGCCAGTAGGTAGCCAGGGAGGAATTTCTACAAATTTCTGCATTACAAAGGACAAGCAGTGACAGCTTGCATCAGTGGCATCCACGCTCCCTCTCCGAGGCTCCTGTGAGGGAATTTGAGGTGACTTTTTACTTTTGGGAGGCAGGCTTAGATTCTTGTTAGGAACATAATGTAAGAACAACTTAGGTAACAGAGAAGAGCTGGTGTGTGTTGGAGGCCTTTGGTGAGTCACGCTCAGGAGGTCTCTAAAAGCTAGGGAAAGCTAAAAAAATTTTAAACACCTAAAAAATACTTCTGTTACGTGTGAGTTGAGTGGGCCTTTTGTCTGAGAGAGCATCTTGTGAAATGAGTGGGAATCTGAAAAGAGCAGAGGGGAAAATGAGGAGGCAGACTTGATTTCTGGGCCTGCCAGGTACATAGCAACAAATGGTTGCAAAACCATCAGTGAGTTGCAGGGTGTTTTGCACTTGAAGGGGAGATGGAGAAAGTGAATAAAGGGTGCTGTAGTAGACATGTAAATTATTTTAAGAAAAGCAGTAGTGAGATTTCCCTGGGCTCTGGAATAATCCAGTGCCAGAAAATTAAATTAAGGGACCAAATGGTGCTGTTCACCCAATCTTGTTTCATTCAATTAGAGATTGATCTCTAGTTGCCACATTAAGGGGAGACTATAAAAGTTAATGGCATCTCTTTGTTCATGTTACTCACTACACTCATTTGTCTTCCACCCCTCTGGGGTGCTTCCATCCTATTTCATGGCTCCCCATCCTATTTCATGGCTCCCCCAAGCCACATAAGGACAGCAAATTCCACGAGAGACTTGTGTTTTGCCTTGCCGCAGCTCAGGTAGGCAGGTCTTGTGACACTGAGAGGCGAAGTGCCTCCAGCCAGCTGTGGGACTGCGATGCAGGTGGGGCTGGTTGTCACCCTGAGATGAGCAGGCAGTGCCACCAGGCTGCCGGGGAGGTGGGTGCTGCTCGGGCTGTCCCGAGGGAAGCAGATTGGCAGCTGGTTAGGAGAGAGCTCTTGGACACCCTTGCTTGGGTTCTTTAACCCAGTGGGGTGTCAGCTGCCGCCTCAGTGCAGACAGTCTGTGGTAAGAGCAGTGGGGCTGGAGGGCTTTTCCTGGTGCCAGAAATGTACCCTCGCCTGAGCCACGGAGCTGCACGTGCATCACACCTTCTTCAGAGCAAGCTTGTTCCATGTGCCATCCCTCCATCCCCCTGGGCAGACCCTCACACCTTTCTTCCAGAAAAGCTTTCTTCCCCTTCCCAGTCTGTGGCTGGGGGCCATGCACCCCTCACTCCCCACTTCGGCCAGAGCCGTGCTCTGTCCAGTCAGGAGCAGCTTCCAGCAGGTCTGGGCTGCGTGGCCAGAGGGCACAACCAGCACAGTGTTCCATGAAAACAATGGCATTAAGGAGGCACAGCCTGTGAGGAGGATATAGAGGACACACAAACCAGCTGTGCGTCTGGTTTCACACTGAATTGTCAGACAGCCCTTTTGTGTCATTCCTAACATGTTCCACAGGGCTTCTTCATGAAGCTTGAAGAAGGAAAGAAAACTTCCTGCTGCATATATACATTGCAATTGTCTTCAAATATTTTTTCCTTCATTATCTCCTCGCCTAAATTAATTCTTTTTCTGTGATTTGTTTTTCTCTTGTAGCAGATAAAAAAATGATGGCCTCTGCATCCACAGCAGGAAACCAGCAGCTTTACTCACAGGGAAGCCCATTTCAGCCAGGACACTCGGGAAAGACTTTCAGGTATTTGGTCCAGGTCCTGAATGTATCAGCTTCTGTCTGAGAGTGGGGGACTGTCCCCCTTTGACATGGTGGAAACAAAACCAACCCAAGGTGCAAGAGCTTTCTTTACATGAATGAATTTTACTCTGTGTACACTTGACTACTCGTGATGTCTCAGCACTTATGCTGGGCTCACAAGCTGAGATGATTTGGGTATCTCTCTTAAAAATATTGGCTGCTGAGTAGGTACTTTTTGCTGTGATAGTGTAATTGGAAAAAAGATAAGAAGCAGCAACAAGTCCTGAAGGGAAGTAACTGTGAGAGGTGACAGAGAGGACAGGGTCAGAGATCTGAGGAACATTCAACCAAGCTAGGAAGGTGCAAAGATTTGTTTTGCACTCACAGCTGTCAGTCCTCCTGCAGGCTGCCGTGAAGGGCATTGATGTGGGTACCTTATCGAAGGGAACAGAGGGATGCTGCGTCCGTAGTCCCGGGCGAGGACTGGGACAGAGGCATGAATGCTTTTCTAAGGCAGCTTCCAAATACGCTTAAGGTGGTGGTCTGGCACGTTCCAAGGCTTTTCTGAATTATCGTGAGAGTGTGTCATTGCCTACCAGCTGGCAGTACAGGTTTGCCTGAACTGAAATTTGTCTTCGTTTCCAGTCGCTTTTGGAGAGTGTGATAACAGCAGTTGTACTTACCTTAGTGCCTTGTGATATCACCACTGTCTTACTGGAGTTTCATTCTCCTGTTCAGACCAGCAAAGGCTGTGGAAGTGAAGGAAAAGCCATTCAGAACCTCTCAGTTCCAGGAACTGGAAAACATTGGCAAACACTGATTTTATTTAAACCAATGTGCTCTTAAAGTTGTAATTGCTAATAATCTCAGTGGGGAGAAGTAAGATCCATGTGAGTGTGTTTTGTCAAATTAAAACAAAGTATAACTTGGGGAGATATGACAGTAAATTAAAACATCTTTTAATTGGATATTGTGTATTACTGGGTGGCTGACTTGCCATCTTGGGGTTTGGTGTGTGTTCTGTTCGTTTCCTGTCTTAGTTCCTGATGTTTAATTATAGCTTTCTTCCTACTGCTATTCTGTTACATTAAGTAATGGCTTGCATTTCTGCCAGCACTTCCACTCTCAGTGAACTGCCCTCTTTGAATAATCTCCAGCCTGGCCCGTTCAGTCACTGAGCCAGGGCAGCCCCTAGGCACTGTTCTGCAGAATCCTGGTTTCAGAGTGCATGTTCCAGATACAGTCCACGCTCCTTAGATGATGGGACTTGCCAGTCCAGAAGATGCTGGCATTAGGGCCAGCCCTCCCCAGCAGCTGCTGTGTGCTCCAGCCAAATACAGATGGACTTTCTGGTCTACGTTTCCCTCTTTGGACACTCTGTGATAGTAAAAAATAAAAGTGAAATAAATTTTAAACAAATTAGGAAAACTCTGCAAAGAATTTTTAAACATAACAGTTTGCTTTTAGGCAGCTTAAGAAATCCAGAATAACAACTCCAATATTCAAACGCCTGCCATGTTTTGCTTGCACTCTGGGAGGGATTCTGTCAGCCTTCTCTGAGGATTCAGATTCCTGCTTTCTCTCTGTTCAGCCTTGTTTACTTCTTTTCCCAATCTGCTCTCTTCTCTCTCTGTAAGATTGTGAAAATAAACAATAGGGAAGGGATTGGAGAAAAGAACAAGCTGTTTCAGTGAATGCACAAAAGTGGTTTTGTGTGCTGTCTTCATTTTTATTCATTTATATATGACATGTAAAAAATACTATTTTATGTATTAAAGTACAGTCACAATGTGTGGTTGTATAGATTCTGTTGCTCAAGACCTCCATGAGAATAAAATAGTGATGTGGAGCAGTTCCTTCATAAAATTTTTCTTAAAATTAGGAATTTCTGGGTATTTCTCTCTAGCGAAATTCAGTAATTAGGAAACAACTAACATATAAAAAAGTTCCTTAAAAATATTATTTTTTATTATTATTAGTGTTTCAAAGTTACTACATGAGTTTAACTTCCTGCCTTGATTATTCTTTTGCCTGGGTGTATAACTGCCTGTTCTTCTTTAGCATCAGTCGGAGAAAAAAGGAATTAAAAGCCCTTATTTTTAATATGTAGCACATACTTCTTCACTTCCCAGGCAGGAAACAAATAAGGAAGTGCTTATGAGTATCATCTTTTGTGCCCATCTTCATTTAAAATGGCATTTAAGAAAATGCTTAAATACTGTTGACCTTAAGCACAAATTTATGATGAAGTCATAAGCCTGCTCAAATACTCTCTGCAAGCAGGATTTTTAATGCATTAAATGTTAAACTGGTGTGGGGATAAATGTGTATGAACTGTGTGTGAGACTGGTTTTATTCTTAGAAGCCCTTTCCGAGAGATTACTGAAGTCTAATTCAAAATAATTTTGCCTGCTGTATCTATTAGAACTGACATTTTAGAATGCCAATATGTTTCATAGTTTTGTGATGGTTTTCAGTCATTTTTTATCAAGATAGATTGAATAATTCATTTTAATGTGTTGTCAGTGTTTCTGTATCTGGGGTACGATCTGCGCATTGGGAATGCGCCCTACAAATGAGGCTCTGTCTCTGTTCCGAACCCTTAGTTCCTCCGTGGTGCATGTGCCTGGTGTCAACGACATCCAGTCTTCCTCCTCAACAGGCCAGAACCTGACACAGATATCCCGGCAGCTCAACCAGAGCCAGGTGGCCTGGACGGGAAATCGCCCACCATTTCCAGGACAGGTACTGATTTCAAGTGCTTTATTTTCGTGGTCGTTAAAGATTTGCGCTCTCTGTGCTTTTTACAGAAGTGTTAGTAAACCCATTTATAATGTCAGTGTAATTAATTTGTGGTTGGGGTGGTTGGTGCCTCTCTTCTGTTCCTCAGCAGGCTGTGGCAGTGCGAGCAGCTGCCCCACGTGTGACTGCATTTGGTTTGGGATGGTGTTCATGGAGGCGGCAGTCGCTGCGCTGACCCAAACCCCAGCGGAAGGTCTTGTCCTACACTCGTTTTATGTGTGCACTGGATGAAGCAAAAAGGACAGATCTTCTGCTTTAGCGTTAAGCCTGTGAATTAAATCTTTCTTGGACCAGCACCTTGCACCCAGCAATGTCACCCACTGTTATCAGGGTGGGCAGCAGGGGCATGTACAAATGCAGGCATGGATTGAGAGCAGAGGCTGCTCAGCCTGTTGCCCCTCCATTAGCACTGCCCAGTGTGGCTCACACTGTTGTGTGCTGGAGGAAGGAGCACATACCTCCATCAGATGCACTGTGCTTGTCAGTGTTAGCCCAGAAATCATTTCTTGTTCTGTGTAACAGTTTAAAAAAAATGGTTTGAAACTCTGTTAAAAGACAAATAATATGAAATCAAGTTCGATCTTAGTAATGCTGCTCTTAATCACTCCTGAGTTCCCATTGTTTGGCAGGCTGGAATGGTATGTTGGGGTGGTCACAAAATAATTTTTCAATAACTGAATTGTTTCCACATTAATCACTGATTATTCCCAGCCCTCGGTGTGTCGTGGTTATCTGTCACACCTGGTTAATGAAATCCAGTCATAACATTAACTCGTTTCTTTAAATTATATGAAAGGTGCTGAAAATGACTAAAACAAATTACTCATCCCTCTTACTGCACAAATTCTGTCCAAGTCAACTGAGTTTGTATGTGAGTGTAAAGAAATTGGAATTCATTCATCCATCTTAAATAAAGTAAAATAGAGTTAAGCCTTGCAGAAGTGACATGCAGAGCGCCCACTGCCATTGTGCAAACTTTCAGAAATGTACAATTTCTTAGCTTGGAACTGAACTGAAGACTTAATAGCATCTTCCACATGTTACATGCCTACTGGGATCTGTTTTCCTCCCCCAGCTCCTCTGCATTTGCCCAAAAATCATGGAATCATTAAGTTTGGAAAAGACCTTTATGATCATCCAGTCCAACCATTAACCCACGTCCCCAAGTGCCACATCTACACATCTTTTAAACGCCTCCAGGGGTGGTGACTCAATCTCTTCCCTGGGCAGCCTCGTCCTGTTCTTGACAACAGTTTTGGTGGAGGGATTTTTCCTGCTGAGAAATGATGGGAAGGGGCTCAGCGAGCACTTCTGCCAGCTCCCTCAGTGCCCTTGGGTGGATCCTGCACAGCCCCATGGACTTGTGTGTGTGTGTCTGAGTGGTGTAGCAGGTCACTGACCTTCTCCCCTTGGATTGTGGGGGCTTCATTCTGCTCCCCATCCCTCTCTTCCAAGGGAGAACAGTTTCATTTGGCGTGCATTGATTGCCAGTAACAGTGCACATCATTACAGGTGTCCAGGGGTGTAATCACCTTTAATTCTGTTGGTGGGATTGGTTAGGCAGTGAGTTTTTCTTGGGACTGCTGGACTTACTCATAATGTGGGAAATGGTTTATAATCAGATTCTGTCTGTTGCACGATACATTAGCACATGACTTTGGAGGGAACACTTCACTCCCTTTAGTCTGAGTGTACAAGCTGTACATGTCTCAAAGCAGCCTCTGCAGTGTTTAATCATTTGTGTAACATTCTGGGAGATCCTGTGGCAGACCCATTATGTAGGTGACATGACAGCAAGCTGGGTTTTAGTACCTTTGAATTAACTCGGCTGCCCAGTTAAAGCGATGTTAGACTGTTTCTTCCCTTCTGCCAGGACTTGGTGATTCACCCTTCCAGGCCTTCTACAAGGCAAAATAACTGCTGCCTGTATTTCGTAGGCAGGGAGAGAAAGCAGCTCATTAGCTTTGAAACTTCTTTGGCCATTTAGTCCCAAGCACTGGATACTCTGGTCATCTGAGACCTGCATGTGTCCTGCAAGACATTCAGATAACTGATTTTACTGTGGCACTGCAAAATCAATGCACCTGGAAAATAAAGATGAGTTCTTCATACCTGTAAGTTTGAGATTAATCCTCATAATAGTAGTGAAGGAAATCCTGGTTTTCCAGATAACCCTGATACAGAGTGCGTGTGAGCTAATCAGCAGGAGAGCTGTGAGTGTTGGTTTATAGTCTGTTGTATTCCTTCTGCAGCAGGAAGCTGGCTTGGACAGAAATGAAATATGGCTGAGAGAGGAAAAACGTGCCTGTTGGCATCCACAGAGTTTATTTAGTCTTTGCTTTACGTCATAAAAAGTGATTCTGCTGTGCTGTTCCTCAACAATAAAACTTTTTCCTTTTTTGCCCTTTATTCCTCAGCAAATTCCGTCTCAGTCTGGCAAGGCTCAGTCGTCTCCCTTTGGCATTGGAACAAGTCACACCTACCCAGCTGATCCATCATCCTACAGCCCCCTGTCCAGCCCAGCCACCTCTTCTCCAAGTGGGAATGCCTACTCCAGCTTAGCAAACCGAAGTGCGGGATTTGGTAAGTTTTAAACGGTGTAACACAGAAATGCACGTAAAAACAAAACTCTTCAGCATTAACTCTGTTAAAAATCCTCCAACCTGTTCTTTTGGTGGGTCAGTTGGGAAACCCTGGTGGTGAAAGGGTTTTGCTTTCTGTTGCTGAGTAGAGAGGACAGAGCTGACCTGTTCCCTCCACGCTGCATCTCCTCCACATCCAGCACACTTCAGAATATTGTGTCATTTTATGGTATGAGGGAATTTTTTTCTTTTTTCCCAGTAAATGTTGTCCTGAAAGATTCAGAAGTTGCTTGTATCGCTAGTAACCATCCTCCCAAATCGTGGTCAACTTGTTCAATTTCTTCCTGCTTCTCAGGAGACCACTTAAAAGGCACAAATTTGCATTTTTTTTCATTTTTTGTCTTCTTCTTCATTCTGATGTCCTCTTGCACAGAGATTGCATGTTGGAGTTTGGCCGGAAACGGGATTTATTTTGTACCCCCACTGCTACTAACCTATTCAGAGTAGGTGCCATGTTTTGAATGGTTTTCTTTTCCTATTACATGCTAATTTCGTGGCTTTCAGACCGTGACCCAGTAGGTAACCCCTTGGTAAGTTTTCTGCGCTCCACCAGAAGGGTAATATGCAAGAGTAAAAAATATAATGGATTCCATGAAAAATGTCACTGGCTGATAATAATGTGCAATTCCAAAAGGCACAGGTAGCAGTGTGCTAATGTGTGTTGCTTCCTCCTGTCCCTGGGGAACAGATCTGGCACAGACCCGCTGCAGACCGGCCCCGCTGGTGCCTCGAAAAAGGGCATTGAGGTGGAGCTCTTCCCACACAGCTTATTCCTGCCTCCATTTCCATTTCCACCGGGCACTGTGCATTTGTTTATGAGACAGCCTTGTATTTCAGGCTTAAGCTACTTGGCAAGAACCCTTTCACTTAATGAGAAACATCTCCTGACCTACATCAGTTTGGGTGCTATTAATAACACAGCCCTCACGGAGACGAATGGCTTCGACCGCCGGCTGGCAGGAGCTGTTCTGCTGAAAAGAAGCATCATTTGCTTCCCTCAGTTAATTTCAGTGTGTTGTTCTGAGGGGAAAAAAGAAACAAAACAAACTTGCAGCTTTCTTTTAAAGGGTAACTTAGATGAATTGTATTTTGGCCCTTGAAATGTCTTCAGGGTTTTTGAGTCAGCTGAATTACTGATTGTGGTAACATCAGTAAGGGAAGAAGTGCAATCATCTGCTTTGGATGGGATAGAAATGCATCACTACAGCCTGTTTACTTTCCTGTAAAACTTTCCCTTTATCTGTTTTGCATGGCTTAGCTGGTAGCCAAAGGGATGGGGTTAAACACGTGTGTCTGTATTTTCTGAAGTCATGACTGTGAGTAGTGGCTGATTTGACGTGATTGAGTCTGGCTATCAAAGACTTGGCATAGCACAGGTGTGGAAGTTTGGCACAGGAAATTTGGCACCCTTGGCAGAGGATGCTGGTGATCGGGAAGAACCAGACATACACAGCTTGATCCTCTGCTGTGAGAGGGAAACAGGCAAAAATAGCTGGAGCAGTTATAGAGAGAAAACATTAGGAAGAAAAAAGAGGAGGAAATGTTTGGAGGAAAAGCATAAGCCTGGTGGCAAGCTTTCTAAAATGCTAATTCTTAGAAGGAGATAGTGTAAGTAATGAATGGAAAATTATCCAAAAATATTATAATTCAGTGGCAGTCTGTAGAAATGCAGGGTAAAATGAGCCCACCTGAAGTGTAATCTGTTACTGTACTCATGAAAAATGTATGTGTAGTAGGTAACCAAATTAATGTGTGGCAACACGCTTTTTTTTCTGGTAGACTATTTAGAAAAAATTAATCTCCTTGAAATCATAATTTTAAGTGTATTTACCATAAAGTCTTGCTATTTGTGTTACTCTGTCAAATGTAAATGGCCTCAGACTTTCAGGGAAGTATCACCATATTGACAGGATAATAGTTTGCTATGAACTGCATATTAAATAAATCACTTTGCAGCTGTATCAGTGGAGGACAAGACAGTCCAGCAATGCCTGTATTTAATCAGCGAGGCTGTTGTCTGTTGATCATAGTGTTTCTACATCTGCTTAAAAAATCCTGGATCTGCTTACATGCTTCTTAGATGAGTAGCAAACTGTGCACCCACTGCTCTGCGAGAATTCAGTCTTTTGAAGAGAGAGAGCATTCAGATGGGGAAGTTTGGTTTTTAAGTGAAATGGAAAACACTCGTTATTGATTAAAAAACAATGGGGAGATGCTTGAAAATTGTCTTCCAGTTCCTGGCTCACCATGTCACCATCTGTTTTGCTCTGGGCAGTTCATGGCTGTGCAGCCATGGCCCTGAGCTTTGCTCTGGGGCTGAAACTTCCTCCAGCTTCCTCCTCACAGGGCTCGTGTCACTCAAGGCCTTTCTCCAAGGCTCCTTTGCAAATCCAGGCACTGACGGATGGCGTCCCAAAGCAGGCAGATGTTTTGGAGGAGCTGCTCTCTGACTTCTGCCCTTTCTTCCCGCATGCAGCTGAAGGTGGCCAGAGCAGTGGGCAGTTCCAGGGGAGACCTTCCGAAGTGTGGTCCCAGTGGCAGAGCCAACACCACAACCAGCAGAGCGGCGACCAGCACTCGCACCCACAGCCCAGCCAGACCGAGGTGTTCCAGGTGAGGAGCGTTCAGCCAGCCCAGAGTCCCTCTGACGACCCCTCAGTTCTGATTGAAGAGCCATGGCCCTCAAGGATCAGGGTGCAGCAGGGCCCAGAGCACTTCCCTGCTGCTGTCTGCTGCCGTAAGCCTGCACTGCTCTTAGCTACCGAGGTGGTTTGGGTTTCTGCCACACAGCAGCATCTTTGCTGATATCAAACGCTGTTTTCCTTTCTCTTTGCACCCTGTACTTAGGGCTTACATCTTTTCCAGAGAACCCATGAAGTATTCCCAAGTGGAGTGTCTTTCTTACTCTGGTGCTGACCTCTGACATCCCAAGTTCAATTAGATATCAATGTCATTCTCTTTGGCAGTTCAAGCAGGAAAGGAGTCTGATACTGCACAGCTGATAGTGACCAATAATTTTTTAAGGTTAAACCCAGTCAGATATCAGATAGGTGGTAAACAGTCGTCTTCAGCTACCTAATTAACTATAATTCTGAGCCTTGACTACACATAGTGAAGTCCTACTGTAGAGTAGGCCTTCCTAAGTTGACTAATAACATATCTGTCCTTGCCTAACTGGTTTTTAAATTAGATGAAGAAGACAGTTTACAAGAAAACAATGCAGATAAATGCAGGAAAGACAGTTCAAGCCCCAAGCAAGGTTTAGAAGCGGGGTACCTCCTTATCTTTTGGAAAGTAAATTCACCTGCGAGACTGGGCTCGTGTGCAGCTGCTCACAGGAACGCTGCAGAAGAGATGTGAGCATGGGAATACTCCTGTGTGGATGAAGCATTGCTTCCACACAAGATCAAACAACAGCACTTCATCTGGAATAACTGCCTGTCTGCGTGCTCTTAGCCCACAGCCCAGGCAGGATTGGTCTCTTGCATCTCTTTGTGTTAGCAAAGTTTAATCACTATCCAAGAGGATATTCAGGGTAATTCCAGTGGAGCTGAGGACAGCATGGTTTGATGGTCAGCCGAGACACGGGGCTCCAAGCAGTGTCTTGCTTGTTTCTTAACAAACTTCTCATGAAGTTAGTGGAAAGGAGGACCGTTGGATAAAAGGAGATCTGGGCTCATCTGCAGAGCTCTTGGAGGAGAGCACACCTTTGGAGGGAATTAGGATAATAGCTGGATGTGGTAAGAAACTTGGATGAGTTTAAAGGCCTCCAAGAAGTTGCTTGGATTGTTTGTGCCCAAAGCCAGCCCCGGGTTAGCTGGGCTTGAGGAGAGAGGCAGACTCGAGAGGAGACCTTGCTGGATCTCTGCCTGAGGGGACTTTGCCACAGAGGCCCCAGCAGCAGAAATGCCTTCAGAGATGGAAATGTCGGCAGGAGGGGGCAGCTACAGCTTCCCTTTTGCTGGGAGAGAATGTGGGAGAACATCAAATAAGTGCAAGTTTTGGTCAGAAAACGAAGGCTGACCCTGGCAGCTCAGATTCTGCCGGGTGTGTTCTCAGCACATTGACAGGGATGCTGTGAAGACCTCGGATGGATTTTGATCAGTCTTTATTTTCGGGGAACTTCACAGTACGCAGCAGCTCTCAGTTGTTCTTTCACAGAGAAGATCCCATGAGCTTTCTTACTTGTTTTTTTGTTTTTTTTTTTATTGTATGGATAATGAGCCATCCATGACAAGACTTGGCTTTGCTGTAAGAGCTTATTATTGTAAGGACTGACAGGAAAAGCAAGCGTAAACTCTGGTTTTCCCAGCAAGGGATATCTTTTCCCTGTGGCTTCAATCTCCGGCTGACAGGAAAGGTTGAGTGTTTTTTGAAGCCTCCTGCAGAGACCTCACTTGGCTCAAGACATGGGAGAGCAACTACCGTGAAATCCCATTTCTCCTAAGTTCCTGCTACTTCCTCTGCCTCTGTACATTTGTGAAGGCTGCTTGGACACCTTGTTAGCTGAGGTGGATGTCCAGTCTTGGGTGTTCCACAGAGCACTGTTCACCTAGAGAGTGCTGGTGAGGAGGTGAGACCTTGTCCAAAGCCATCCTGACACAGCTGGAGCTCCAGTGTGGGAGATTTTGCACACTCCCCATGCAGTGAACCCAGAGAGTTTGCCTCTCTCCATACGTAGCTGCCCATTCTGAGGGGAGCTCTTTCAGTCTGGGAGGAGTAGGAGGCAGCTCAAATGTGTTTTATTCAGAGGAGCAGTCCAAAACTTCTGTCCTGCTTAAGTCCCACCTCTTGTTCAGAAACACTCCAGCAAAACATAAGTAGCACATAAACCTTAGCCAGCCCCCTGAGCAGGTCTGGTTTTCACCTTGCTTATCTAAACTTGGCCTTTTCTGGTTTTACACTGAAAAGATGAAACAGGAAACAGTTTGTGTCTGGATAATGTGTTGGCAAGTGACACTTCACTTTGATTTTTCCTTATCGTGCAGGACATGCTGCCGATGCCGGGGGATCCCACACAGGGTACTGGCAATTACAACATTGAAGATTTTGCTGACCTGGGCATGTTTCCACCATTTTCCGAGTAGCTTGCGAAGCAGAAATGGAAGTTCTTCTTCTCCAAGGCCATTTCAGTGTAATTTTGGCGCTGCTTTTTCTGTGTTGCATTTCTGTAGAAGCTACTAAACCAGAAGACACATTTCTCATGTTTCAGATAGTGGTGTAGGGCTTGCTCTCTCCTCCTTGGGGTGCGTCAGTGCCGACAGAGGAGCTCCAGCACTTGTTAGTGTTCACTGACAGCTCCATTATTTTTCTTTTTATTTTATTGTCATCTACCTCAGAGATAAAAATTTTGCTTGTTTTTAAAAAAAAAAATCTCTGAGTTTCAAATATTTGAATGTGAATGATACATAATATTTCCTTTGAATGGTAATTTTTCGATAGATAACGAAGTAACAAAGACTAACAGAGAAAAGGTAAGGTCGTGTCTCGTTACAGTGCCTACCGCTCAATTTCGATGCCTTGCTTTAAGCTTAAGTTTTTGAAAGCAGACACAATATTCTGTTTTCTTTGATTCTTGTAGGTTTTAGGTCACTTTAAATGTTGAGATTAAGCAACATAATGTAGGCCTCTCTCACCAGAAGATTCAGCTCTGCCTTTTCTAACTTAAACTTGAATGTGTGTACATTTTGGTACTTTATGTATATCTTGTGCTGTATGAAGTGATTTCCTGTACTGGTTTCTTTTGCCTTTACAAAGGGTCCATTCTGGAGTGTACTGAAACGGTTGATGATGTATGTGAAGGATTTGAATATCGTGGGAGTCTCCATCACTTCACATAGGTGTTCTTACTTTTAATTCAGGTGGTTCTCTATTCAGAACAAACATTTACTTACATAAGCTATTAGTCTGGTTTTGCACTGAATTGAGGCCTATAACCTTGTACATTTCTCGCTGGCTGCTTTAATTATTATTGTTCCTGCTTTCCCAAAAATACTGCCTCTTAAAAAATGACTGTAAACACATCGAGATTGCATTTTCTATATTAGCTGCATTTCCTTTCTGTGAAGTACTTTTTTATACTGTGAAACCTCACATTTTAACAGTGCAGGGTGGTGGCCTGTTACTAGGAAATCATTCAAGCTCATTTGCTGCAAGCAATGAGATGGTTTTGTAGTGTATAATTTTTTTAGAGTGAGTTGGTAATAGATACTGATTGGACTGTTGTCCACTGCATACACAGTGAGAACTTGAATTTTTGCTTGGATTCCCAAGCAAATGCTTCTGTTAAACCCTGTTAACCCTATTCCGTTAAATATGGGATTTTCAGCTTCCCAAGTTGTTTGAGGACTCTTGACTGCTCTGAATGCCGTATGCTTTTCCACAGAGGTAAGTTAATCACCTTCCTCTTGGGAGAGTCACCTGCCATGTGTCTTCATCAGAGATGTGGCAGGAATCTTTTTGCTCAGTATTTCATATGCGTGGTGACTTACAGAGGTTGGATCGTAAGGATTTTATCCTGATCATTCCTTCTGGGATGAAGGAGAAAGAATCGCTCACGAAGCCCCAAGTTCCTGCGTGCAGGTTGTTCATACCCTTTGAGGTTGGGTGGTGGTAGCCAGCCTCTGCAGAGGAGGAGGGGGCAGCTTCCCTCAGCTTTTGGACATTCAGGGGCCATCACGGACCTTGAAAGAGCAGCCCCAGGGCATAGCCCCCATCCAGAAGATCTCGGTGTGTACAGCGGTTCTTAGACGTCACAGGATTAGCCTCTGCCTCCTCATAGCCCCTCTCTGGGGTGTCTCTGAGGGGGGACACGGTGCACATCACCACAGTCCGTATTTTTGGGATAATATCCTGGAGAGCAGGCAGGCCCTGCCCCACAGCCCGCTCTGGCCAGTTGGGGCTGTGCCCATCTGACACTGCTGTCCCAGCCTTCTTTTCCCAGATCAGCATGCAGTGTTCAGTAGCCAGGAAGAGTCCTTCTTACTATTTCTCTCACTAAATCTGGGACCAATCTCTTACCCTATGTGCAAGTGGGGCTAGGGAGTCTTTTTTTAGGACAGTTTTGTATATTTCTAGATGCAGTACTGGAGAGGCTTCAGATCTCCTGGTCTGCACTTGCCTCACCAAATCACTGAGAACAAACGAAAAACTTCCTATCTCTTCTTCCCCAGAGATCAGGAAAATACCATCTTAGGTGAGCAAGCCATGTGCTTATGCACTCTTCTTTTAAATACATGGATGTTTATTCTCTTGGAGCCATCTCCCTTTCCCCTCACGCTGCCCAAATGAATGACTGCTCATGGAATTGGATAGGCAAAGCTCTGCTGCCTCAGAGTGAAATTCACTGGTGTCTGTAAGAGGTGCCTGGATGCTGCACCAGTGACGGAGGTGCTCAGTGTCTGTGCAGGGTTTTGAAAGGGGCTGATCGTGAGGGAGGAAGCAGTAGGTGAGCAGTTTGTGTCTCTGCACTGAAGATGCTTGACATGATTAGTGTCAGTTCTTCTGAAATTTTTATCAATTTCTCCGTAAAGTCAGTAATGAATTCAGTGAAAAAGTGCTGTTCCTCTGTTTTATTTTACCCAACAAACTGCTCTAAGTATATTTATAGTTTATTTTGCTTCCTGAATTCAATTTAAAAATAAGGTTTTTAAAGTAATTTTCTTTCTCCTGACATCAGCAATGATAACTTCCTCAGTGTGTCATGGGTTTTATACTACTGGAGAAGGCTTCCCATGTACAGATTTTGGTTGTGCAGTTAGAAGTGCACTGTTAGAAGAATTTTAAGCACATCTCTCTTTTTCTTGCTGTTTTTTTGAAGTCAGTACGCCTGAGGGATCAGAGCATGGACTGCTTCTCACCTTGTGGACTCCTCCTGCCTTTCTGGTTGGGAAAGGCGATGGCTGCTCTGTTGAGGGCAGCGTGGATAGTGCCAGGTTTGGGTTTTCCCTGTCAGCCCTTACCATCCCCCGTTTCTGTTGTGCCATCCCGAGGCAGCGCTTTATTCTCGGCATTTCCACCCTTCCCCTGCTCCTCTCCCATTCCTGGCCATCCCATCTCCCCCACCCTGGGGTGGGAAGCGTTGGGCTGCCATTCCCGAGCCAGCGAGGAGGGAGCAATTAACGAGTCTGGCAACTTTGTGCTTCTTGAGCAAGCAAACGCTGCAGGTGAGGCTTTGCTCGTGCCGCGGGGCGCCGTGCGCTGCCCTCGCCGTGTCCGCGCCCGCTCGTCCCAAACAGCCGCTCCAGGTCTTGTGGCTGACAGAGCTGTGTAGCCTTGGCTGTGCTGTATCTCGTGTTTGGTTGCTAAAGCGACTTAACTTATCCTGTAGCTGCAGTTATAAGGTGCATTGGGAATGCTGATGTTTTTATCACGTGCTGTCAGTGTAGCTTTGTTGGCACTTTGGCTTCCAATTTCCAGAATTTCATAGGTGGTGGGTTTCTCGTTTCTTTTGTGGGTTTTTTTTTTTTTCCCTAAGCTGGAAATAAAGCTGTGATTTCTGATCGAACTGTTGCAAACACGGTGTTTCTTGAAACAGAGTCTGCTGGGTTTTGAACTAATGGAGCAAGAAACTGCAAATAGTGATGGTCTGGGTGAGTTGTTTCAAGGAGCAGACATGTAGACTGAGACAATTTTAGATACTAAAATATTTATATTCGTTTATTCAGACAAACAATCCAAGACTCCATCACATTACTTGTACAAGTGCTACTGGCAGTACCTACAGTGATGCTTTAACCAGATAGTTCCATTTGTAGCTTTGTTGCCTTTTCATTTCTTTTGAAGTACAGTATGAAACTGTAAATACTTCTTGCAGAACTGCCTTTTTAACTCTTAATTACTTTTGGCACAGTGTTAAATAGTGTTGGATTTACCCAATTGCTATGACATATATTTTTATACATAGGTGTACTCTTTTTTCGAGAATAATACAGCCATTTTGTCATTAATGCCTTATTGGTGTCATACTGCTGTTGCTCTTTGTTTGCAAGGTATCGAGTGGACTAATTTCTAGTTCAGATATTTTCACTTTTCCTGGCAGTGCTCAAGTTTGGCTTCAGGTAATTTTTGCCAGAGCCCCATTTTTCACAGTTGTTAACTGTGAGAAGAAGAGAATGTGGGCTTGGGCTTGTTGCTGTTAATGGAGCAAAGAAAAGGTGATGGCATCTAATTGTCTTTAAAAGGTCAGTCTTTTCCTACTCTAAATCAGAGTGCATTTCATGAAACTGATGACTGTGGGCACTGATTACTTTGTTTAGATTAATGGTCTTTAAAAAAAAAAAAAAAGGAGAGGAAACAAAAAAAAGAAAACAACTCCAAAAATGGGCTTCTGTCATTGTTAGGCACTTGGCTACGTATCTGTTTAAACTCTTCATATTGATGTGAAATTGTGCTGTGGATAAAGTGTATTTTGTACTTCTGAATGTTCTATATTTATGACTAACAAGTACAGAATCAGTTGTGTGTATGTATAACTAATAACTGCCTTTTTAAATTTCATTAAAATAAAAATGTCATGAGCTGTTGTTAATTCCTGTCTTTCTGTAAATAAGTAAAATATGCTGTTGGGAATTGTCAAGTAAGAAATAACCCTGAATTATAAGATTCATGCCAAAAATCAGAAGATGAAGCATTGATCTTTGTCTTTGAAATCTCCTCCAGCGCTGTGTGGTTGGGGACAGGATGTTCCCCTTTTATCTGTCTTGTAAAAGCTGTCCAGAGGGAGCAGGAGAGGAATGATAGTTTGAGAGCTCAACTTTTAAAAGTGTTCCAGAAAAACTTTAATTAACAGCCTGTTCTACTGATGATGCTGAGGTGTGTGAATTGGTGTCTGCATTGTAGAGGGTTTCATTAGAACACAATTGGTTTGGAGTTAATTCATGGTCTGGGGCAGTGTTTATTCACTCCCTGGGGTGGTATCACAGTGGTTTCCTTGTCCACCTTTTGGTCTCATTGTTTAAAGTTAAAAATACTTGTATCCTTGCCACATACATTCTGGTGACCTTTTCAGATTGCCTGTGTAGGGCACATTTGCCTTTCACTGTGGATCTTCATTGCATTTATATTGTTATTTCTTTGTAGACTTGATACTTTGTGAGCAGGATTTACCTTGCTTGCAAATCCAAGAAGCTGGTGACGGGGCTGTGGCAGGAGCTGAGGACACTGTGCTCCAGGGCCTGCCTTCCTGGCACGGGGTAGGTGGTGTTTTCACAGCTCACACTCCATTTTCAGGGCTCTGCCTGTGGAGAACAGGCGTGGGCTCTGCTGGGACCCGGCCGGGAACTGGGGCACTGGGATGGGCTTAATCAGATGCAGCCACCAGCCCCCCCTGCTCTGCTGGGCTCTGCTCACTGTGTGCTCATCCCAGAGACACAGCTTGGTCAGTGAAAATGGGCCATTCGTGCTGTTTTGCTGCGAAAATCGGGTTTTCAACAAAGTGATGTTCTTCTGGCATTTGCTCGGGTGCTGGTGAGCATCTCTGGTGAACAGGCTGTGTGCCAGACCTTGAGCCCCTTTTGGAAGTGCAGCCACTTACATCCTGGCAGCTCTTTGGTGCTTTTCCAGTGCATTTTAATAGGCTTGTAGCTGCTTTTGAAGAACATTATCCAAACAGAAAGGCACACACAGAATGGGTGTTGCACCCATGCCAAGCAGGGTACAGTGTGGTTGGGCTGTTTTAAGATCCCTCCTAGCACTCCTTTCATATGGGTCATCATTAGCTGTGCTCTCACGTGCTAAATCAAGTGTACTTCTGAGCACCGTGGTGACAGCTGGGTGTGGGAGTGCTGGGAGGTGCTGATTTTTTGGTGTGGAATCTGGGTTTGGAGATGCTGGATGTGGAATGGAGCCACGTGTTTGGAGGCTGATGGTCACTGTATCTCAGCAGGACACCGTGGTAGAAATCCACCCAGGCTGGCACGCAGGGAGGAATGGCAGCTAAGGCTCACTGTGTCCCTGCACTCACCATCTTTGCCTCTCTCAGCTGACAATAATGACTCAGAACAACAGGTCGAGCCTTCATTATGGTGATAGAAATACATTTTTCATAATTTTTCCATGGGAGCTATTCCTTAGCCACATTTCCATCAAAATACCATCATGGTTCAGGAAGCATTACTCATTTAATTTTCCCAGATTCTCGCCAAGTTGTATATAACAGGGACAGATACAGGATGAATTCTTCCATCCTTTTTTACCGAGTTTCAACATATTCCTGGTTGAAAATACTTGGCAGCATCTTTCTTCAAACTTCGTGGTCTGTCCCACATAAAATGAAATGGAATCATTTGAGTTGTATTAATGGATTTGGGATCAGATCCAGAGGTTGCTGGGGCATCTTTTCATTAGGTCTGGAAAAAATTACCTTCTAATTATAGACTGGCTCTAAATACTAATATACAAAATGTGCCATTTGGGACCCAGTTGAAAAAAATGTCACTGCTAGGCTCACCCCTGGACGATGCAGAAGTGCACTGCCATGGCTTCTGCAGAGAAAAGTGCTGTACACACACCGCTGCAATGACAACTGTGCAGGCAGAGCCTGGGGACAGAAGACAGCCCCAACTGGGAGCTTTCCCCAGTGCACACACCCGTTGTTGGAGGAGACTGAATCCCCCAACACTTTGGTGCCCTGCTGCCTGTTAGAAATAGCAAGTACCTCTTTTCGGTGAGGAAGGTGAGGTATTGAATACTTGGAACGTTTTTAAAAACAAGAAGTAGTGCAAGGTTGAACTACTTTGGGGCATTCTGTCATCCCAAACGTGTTTTGGGTGTCTCTCAGAGCCTCCCCCTGTCGCTGCCCATCCCTGGCTCCTGTGGCTAATGACCCTTCCCTTGGAGCCCAGAGCAGTTCTGTGTGTGGCCCTGATGGGAAGCGGCTTCAGCCTGCAAAATAAAATCACAGGATAGTTATTTTCCATTTAGCACTGGAATTACTGGCCTGATAGACCCTCATTGCCGCTGAGGAGCAAGGATTTTGAAGACCTGAGTTGCTGTTTGCTTTGTTGTCTGAGGCCTCCCATTTGCTAAATGAACACACTAGGGAAAACGCTGCCCTGGCACTTGTACACACAACCCACTGCCTTCGTTGCAGTGCGTGTAGCAGGGGGCAAAGGCTGGATAGTAATATTTCCCACTCAGTGAAGGAGTTTGTCCTGTGGAGCTGTCTCAGAAGCAGCTCTCCTCTCCCTGCCTGTCATTTCAACACGGAGCAGGGATACCAAAGCATGACTCAGGGAGGGGATGTAAATGCTGTGGGATTCCGTCCTTCATGTAAATCACACTCAAACAAATGTTACATTGTTTCTGGTTCACGTAATTTCGTATCAAAAGTCATCAGGAAGCAACACTGCACAGTGCTGCTGGTGCTGAATTAAATTATATTTCATTTTATAATGGAACTGTTAGTGGAGATGTCCCATCCTCCTTCTCTTACCTGCTGCTGCCTTCTCCAGGCACCAAGAGAGCGCAGAGTACTCTGAAAATTTAGAGCTGGTTGAGGTAATTCGGGCTGGTCCCCAGATGTGAGGGGCAGGTGGAGTCAGCTTGCTCCAGCATGCTCTGCTCTGGGAAATGGGAGTGAGCATGGAGCTCACCTGCGTGAGAGGTACCTGGAAACACCAGCTCGTGACCTCCCCACAGCATCCCCCTGGCACAGCTTGCAGAGGTGGGACTGCATTCCTGGACCTCCCTGTTCCTCCCAGTGCTCTCCAGTATGTGGCTGCTCAGCCCACCAGAGCTCCTGCACGGCTCCTGTTCCAAAATGGAAAAAATGATGCTATAGTGAAAGAAGGTCTGGGGTTGGACAGTGATTTTGTGCAGTGTCAAGGAGTCGTGGCCTCTTCAATGCCAATCCCGTGTGTCATCGTGGTTGTCTTGTGCAGTCAGGAAAAGTTCCTGCCCGATGATTTATTTGGTGACGTAGGAAGGGATCTTTGTCATTGTACCCACGAAGCTCAAACACTGAATGTTTACATCCATTCTGATACGGCATGGAAAAGTACCAAACGCTTTGACTGAAAAATGACTGGATTTTTAATCTATGAAACCCTGAAAGTAGATGGTTGCAGTTTTGTGAAAAATTTTCAGAATTGACACTTTGGGTAACTTGAAGCCCTTATCTTTGTCTGTTTAAAAACTGCATTTGGTGGGGGTGAGAAAAAAATGCATTGAAATTTGTGAAATTCTTATGAAAATTTTTAATTATTGAGAAACTATAAAGCATTGTGCACTTCCTTTAAGCCATGTTTATACCCCCACTGCACGAAGATGCTTAATCTGAAGGAGTTCTGAATTTGAGTTTGTTTAGATTCTTCACGTATTTTTTGTGACCTCCCTGATTTAAGGTTGGAGACCTCAGCAGGGAGTCAATGGAAGTTGTCACTTTAATCATTTTAGTTCTAAAGGTTCATCAAAGTTATGCGAATTGACCTAAATTTTCAGATCCTGCTGAGGGAGTGGGGTTCTGCACTAACCTGCCAAGGCTGACCTGGATATATCAGCTGGTAATGAAATACTGGAGCAAACGCACTGAAGCAAGTGTCAATTATATAAATAAGGCTACTAAAAGGCAAAAATCTTAATTCAGTGATAGGTAACATTTGATATTTATAGATCACTATAGATACACAACACTTCGTCGCAGAAGTGTCGAGCTCAGGCAACAGATTTCCTTTGACAGGTTTGTAAAATCCCCATTTTGTCCCTTGCCACCGTGTCGGCAAAGGGTGGGTGGATTTTTGTGCTGATGTTGATAAGGTGTCAAGGCAATTTTACAGGACTCTTTTTAACACCAGCCAAGACTCCAGCACTGAAAAACAGAACTTTATTAGCAGGGGTGGGAATATCAGATAACAGATTCCTGTTTTCTTCTTGGTTTTGTGCTTGTTCTCCCATCAGGAGCATGTTTCACAGCCATTTAAAACACTGGAGCTGAGCTTCCAGCAACAAGTCCATTAATAGCTCTGACTTCCAGGAGGTTCTAAAATTGGGTTAAAGATACCCTGAAGGCACAAATTTCTTTGCTGTTTTAAGTCTGCCATCCAGAAGAGAAAATGTTTCTCTCAAAAAAAAGAAAAAAAAAGCTTCTAGTTATTTCAGTTGTTTCTCTGAGAGAGTACACACTAACTGCTGTGTCTGTCAGATTTGTTGATTCCCTGTCACCTGTGAAATTGAGGTAAGAACTGTACTGTTCTCAGCTGTGCCCAGAAATGCCTCTGGAATGGTTTCCAGCTTCCTCTGTTCCCCACCAGACTCGGAGCTGGGCAGTGGAGGAGGAGAAGGTCTGATTGCTGAATCGCAGGTCACAGCAGGGCTTCGCAGCCACAGCCGTGGCTCAGGAGGTGCAGTTTGGACGTCTTCTCTCAGAGAGCTTGTGCAGCGTGGGAAGAGGCTGCCAAACATCCTGCTGTCTCCATCCTTGGCTGGACAGAGCCTTGGTTGACCAAGTCTCAAGCTGGGGAGAGCCCTGCTTTCCCAAGAGGTCCGTGGAAGTGCTGTACCTTCAGTGTTCCTGGGGTTTGGTGGGGTCAGCTCCAGCCCTCAGCACAGCCACAATGTCAGAGAAGGCACAAAGACCCTGACGTGGTCACTGACCCTGAGCCAGTTAAAAGGTTCACGTGGCCTCCTCAGCCAGGCACAGCAGCCTCAGGACTGAACGTCCAGGGCCACAAGACTCTGGGGCTGCGAGCACCTCTTCACCCACTGACTCATCATTTTCCCATATCCAGAAGCCCTGAGAAAGTGCTCTGTACCACACCGCCTGTCAGATGTTCTGCTGCTGAGCTGTTCTCACACCCATCCTCCTTTAAGGAGCAGACCAGTTCTCTAAAATGACTCAAGTTGTTGACAAGAGTCCCCTGAGGTTGCTGACAGAAGCCCAGACACAGTCTTACCAGCATAGCCAGTCCCTGAATTCTGCACACAACTTTTTATTACAGGCCTTAAGACATGGAGAGACCATCTTGATGTAGCACAATAGCTGTTGCCTGATTTGGAATGCTGTTTTGCTGGAGAATCTCCAATATCCCATCAAATAAAACCCTTTTTAACAGCAGAGTGGAACACAAACACAGCAGTTACCAGACGTGACCAGTGGGAGAAGTAAACAAGGAAGATCTTTAATGGGTAAGATCACAATTTAGCTGCCAGCTAAAATGTTTTCCTATAGGATTATTTCCGTCATCATCACCCAGAACTATGGATTGGTGTCCATACAGTTTGTAGGACAAATGTGGAGTCTTCTCAAGTAACCTCAATGCTGTGGCAAAAGTATCCTGGACTGAAGGAATCTAATAAGGAAGGCTCTAAGTTTCAGTGGTGCCACAGTGTAGGTCCTAGTTCAGTATCATTGAACTGTCGATTATATCAATTTAGGTTTTATTTGAATTTTAACCATCTGAGCTAGAACTAGAGCCAGTCATTCCACGTTACTTCAAACCCCATTGTTGTGCAAGCTCCTGTTCAGATGTGAGATTGGATATGCTCGTCAGCTTTTTGGAAATGGATGCTTTTGAGCCATTCCCGAGCTGAAAGTTAGCACTGCTGCTTGTTGGCTTTTTCACTTCACTAAGGATCTGCAAAGCTCTGGGGGTCTCTCCAAGAAGGTTGTGCTCATTGCTGGGAGGAGGGACAAGCTGTTGCAGCGTGCTCATGGATGATCTCAGTTCGGATCAGGACAGCCTGCACAGGACCAAGACAGATGCATCATTTCTGATTCAGGGACTGCCTAACACAAACCCACCAGAAGCATCTGGTGGAGAAGCATCTCCAATCCATCCCTCCACAGTCTGTGTGGGTGTTTCTGACCCTGGGTGCCGCATCAGGGCTCTGATCCTCTCCCGCTCCAGGACTAACACGTGGGTGCTCAGCATCACGCTGAGACAAGGAGGTGTTGTTTTGGGATGCTGACATACATGGGGGTTAAATGACTCCGTGCACCAAACCAAACCACTGGTGACCCAAAATTACGACGTGGGAGTTCCTGACTGCTAGGCCCGTGCTCATTCCACTGGACCACACTGCCTCCTGAGAAAATACGTTTTAATGGTATCTGGCCAGCTGTGTAAACATGTCAAGAGACAACCATGTAAAACTGAACTGCTCCCATTAGGCAAGTTATAGTCTATTTTATTTGTAAGCACAAATCCTAAATCCCTCCTCTAGGATGATATTTGCACAAACAAAAAGTAAGGTAATTAAAAACAAAAGCATTACAGAAAATGTTGATTTTGGGGCTACGGGTGGCATGACCAAGTTCATTTTCCCTGGAACAGTGAGCCTCTTCTTCTCTACCAGACTCTGCTTTCCAGCCTGGTTCCTGATTTGAGAGCTGGTAATGGGGACAGATGGGCTGGTGCCCATATGGCAGGTAGGAAAGGAACCTCTTTTCACCTTGTAAGGTTTCCTCAGATGATGACAACCCACCCTGGCTTAAAAATACGTTGCTGTAAGAATCAAAGCTATCAGTTAATGAATCTGAGCATCCTCAATGCTCAGTGTTCTGTTTTGTCATTTTGCCTGTTATTATGAGAAGACAAAACTTTGCCTGGTGTAGGACACGGCCAGCCACCCAACAAGCAGTCTTTATTCTTGTATTAAAATGCCTCTTTTCTGTCTGTGCATTGCAGGCTACAGAAGAACAAGGGATGTATTTAACACTTAACATGACCCATCCTCCCAAACGCAGTTGTAGCAGCGTCTAATACAATGAATTTTTGCTGGGTTTTGTTATAAAAAACAGAGGATGGGTTACCATTTACTACCACTCTGAGGATAGAAAGCAGTGGGTTTGGGTAAGTAAGTGCCCCAGAACTTGAGTGAGTTGATTCCTCTGACAAAATGTTTCAGGTTGTAGTGAGACTCACATCTTAAAAGGAACACCACTGCTGTACTCACTCCCTTGTGCACTGTTAAGGGCCCTTCTCTTGGCTGTGTAGGTGGCACCAGCATCCCAGGACTCAAATCACTTCCCTTTGCTCCAGCGTGTGGGCACAGCTGCACCAAAAAAATAGTGACATTTCTCACTTCAGACAGTTTGGTTCTGGTTCTTGTGTTAATGCAGTTGCTAAGTGAGAGCATTTCCCTGATCCCACTGCTCTACAGCACCAGAATGCTTTCGCCACAGGAGCAGCCTCTGGCTCTCAGCTTTGCTCTAACGTATGTATCAGTCGTTTCTGCAGTGTTTTCAGTAGTGCTTTCTCTGTTCCGCTCCAGCACTTACATGCAGAGACACGTTCCCCAGGGAGCTGGACCAATGCAGGGCTGGAGATCCAATGCTGCTCCTCTGCTGCTGACTGTGTGGTGACAACAGGAAAGAGAAACACTCACCTGCTGTGTCACTTGCAGCAAGCTTGTCTGACAATCTTGAAGGTCCACAGAGGTTTTCAGGGGCTGGAGTCTGAATGACAGCAGTAAGTAATGAGCCAAGCACTGCAAAAAGGCACAGCTCAGCTCAGGCTGGGGCTCTGAGCATTGATAAGGAATTATTTTATTCTTTGTTCAAGGGGATCGTGTTGGAGCCTGTGATCCCCACTCATGCTATCGTGTTGGGCAGTAGATAATAGAAATCAAAAAGCGCTCTGTCACAGTGAAAGAAATCACAGATGATTCAGAAATTCCAGGTGTTCTAATGAAGCAGGAATGCCTGGTACAGGCAGGAAGAAAGTTTGAGTGTTGGATGTTAAAGAAAACGCCCAGGTTGGCAATGCTGAGAGCGGATATTTCTCACAGAGCAAATCATGGGTAGGGAGTTCTCATGAGTTATTTCTTATCTGGGTTTCCTGCTGGGACCATTGCTTCCACAATTTCCCCCTTCTTCCTTGCCCTTCCCTTTCCCATCCCCAGCCTTCTCAGGGCTGGATTTGTCTCCAGGAGGTGACCCCACCCGATGGGTGAGAAAATGCCTCTGTGGATGTGGTGAGCGTGGTACCTGCCCCACGTAGAGAGATTTGGAGCTGACCGCAATAGCAAGGAGGTGGATTAACCTCTTACCTGGCCTCGGTGCACCAGCAGAGGTGTTCTTCTCCCCGGGTGGGCAGCTCTGGGTGTCTCCCACACACCAGGAGTGAGGATGAGCTGTGCACTGGAGAGGAGCCCCACACGAAGCGGGCGGGCTGGGGAGTCCTGGCGGGCTCACGAGGAGATGCTTCACCAGCCCTGTTCTGAGCAGGCAGCTGTTGGCAGCTGTGTGAGGCTGCAGGTGGGTCCCTCAGACCTGACTTTCTCACATGAGGCTCCTCCACTCTCCCTGATGCTGAGGCTGGAGGAGGAGATGCCTCGTAAGCTGTCCGAGGTGATGGACTGGCTCTGAATTCTGCTGACGAGGACTGTGGTGGAGGGTTTTTGTAGAGGCCTCAGCTCAGGGCAGGATTTTAGCAGGTGTTGAGGTCTCCCTGAGGCCAGTTTCCGGCAGGCTGAAAGCAGCCTTTCAGCATTACCGGTGATGACATTGGATGAGAAAACATTTTTCTTTAAACAGTAGTTTCTTCAAAGCAAGATGTGAAAAGCAAAAAGTCCTTCTCAAACTAGAATTTGCTTCCTAGAGTAGAGCACCAAAACTAATGAAAGCCAGGTGCCTTGGCCTGTCCCAGGAACAGGAAAAGAAGGAAAAACCAACCTCAGCAGCCTGAAAATCTGCAGTTACGGGAACCTGCTCCAGCAATAGAAAAGCCCAGGAAGGACATGTGTTTGTGACACCAAAACACGGTGTGTACAGGCAGTGCAGGGGACTGGAGCTGCTCCCACAAAATAAAACAGCTTCCAGGTGCTGGACAGCTTCCAGGATTTGCCAAAAGGGGAGGGAGGGTGCTGAAAACTGCTTCGGGGCACTGAGGTGCACTAAGCAAAGCCCTGATGACCCCAGAGCCTGGCCTGAAGGCCAGCTGTTTCAAAAGTCGTGTAGGTGTTCCGAGTCCTTCCTGGATGGGGACAGCAATTAGGAGCTGAGCTGTGACAAGCTGTGTTACACAACCATCAAACCAGTTTGGCCACCCATTGCCCCCCAGTTTCATGTGGTGGTGCCAGTGTGTAAGGCAGCACTGGGCTGGCGACACTCCCATGGTGTGTTCATCCTGTCCTTCTGCGTCATCGTTTCGCAGGAAAAACGTTGGGAGTTGAATGCTTGCTGATGGAATTATGTGAGCCTGGCAGAAATGAGTCTGACACACTTTCTGAAGGACCAAGGTCGCTGCAGAAGTGGGTGCACATGCAGGAGTATATATCTGAAGTAGGTGTGTGTGCGTGTATAAACGTGTACACATAAGTCTGTGTGTATATGGACGCTCGAGCAAAACGTATATGGGCTGGAAAATACCTAAAAGGGCTACAAATAATTGCTGTGGTGGGCAAGAGAAGAAAGTGCCCCCTTTCCCTGAGCTCCCACAGCCATCCCAGCTCTGCCAAAGACAATGGCAGGAAGCCAAGGGGAAAGAAAGAGATCACGGGGAGCAGAACCAGGCTGGGCGTCCTCTGTTTCACACTGGAAGTACGGAAACTCAGAGGCTTAAGTCTTTTTTCGTGAACCTTTCATCTGGACCAAAAGTGCTTGTACAAGCCTTGCTCGCTAGCTGTGCCCCTGGGCTTACTTACAGGACTGTGGATTTTATCCAGTCCTGCTGATTTTTCTGGGTGGAGATGAAACACTGATTTCCTTTCAGGAAAGCTCATCTCTTCCTGGGAATGGTTAAGTAGTGCTGACTGCACGTATACCTCCTGGGAAGAATAAGGGAGGAACAAACCTAGCCAGTTCCAGGTTTTGCAAGTGGTGCAGACATTGGAGAATAATCTTTAGTAATGAGGGACTGATAAGCACTTTGTTACAGTTTATTAATTAAGATGCATGTACTTGACTGATCCCAAGGTCAGGTATTTCTGCCCTGGTGTCCTCGTTCAGTCCAGAGAAGGATGCCAGATCCAGGCAGTCCCAGGTCTGTGTGTGTGCAGGATCTGGCTTGCACCGACGCTGCCTGCAGGGATGGATCAGCACAGGCAGTGCTTGGTTTGGGGAGAGCCTCTGCATATCCCTCTGCATATCCCTCTGCATATCCCTCTGCATATCCGTCTGCCTGTCCCAGCCGACTCCTCACTGCACCGTCCTGGCCTCAGCTGCCAGGTTTTGATTAATGATTGCTCCAACACCACGCAGGTCCTCCAGTTCCTGCTGACTCCTGATGGCACAGAGTCCAGCAGACACATGTGTGTTATTAGCAAGTCCAGCGGAGCAAACAGCTCTTCATCATATACGCTTTCGCCAAGATATTATAGCACAGTTTCCACTTCCTGGCAATTAACTTCATCTTTACCATTCAAGAACAAGAAGCACTCTGTTCCACATAGGCAGGTCTGCACAGTTTGGAAGCTTCTTATTCCAAGTTGAAAACCCCAGAAAATTACTTTGACGAAACAATTTTCCTGTCATTTAAACACGAAGAAGAAGAAGAAGCATGAGAAGTGGTGTTGCTCAGCTGACTGGGCACAGGGTTGAATTTCAGATGACCTGCGTATAGCCCTTGCCTGTGCTGTGGACCTGCATACTGTGTCCTTGAGTTAAGGTCCTTGTCTCTCTCCCAGCCCTGGTGTTTGTCTTGCTTTGTTACCTCTGGAAATTACTAAAGGTGGTGGGGTTAAGAATAAAACCATCCATCAAATGAGGAGCTACTGGGGAGGAGAAGGAGGGCTGAAGGTGGCTGCATTTCCTTCACCTTTGCTGCTGTCCTTCCAGGTACTCAGTAGCATCCTCCAGGCTGGGGATGGGTACGCTGGGCTTGGAATAGGCTGGGCAAGTTCCACAGATCCCTGGTGATCCTGACTATAAAGGAAGAGCCAAGCCCTTAGCTGCAGGCCTGTTGGTAGGGCAGGTCTGATTTATTCACACAGGTGAGTTCAACTGCAAAGTCTTTGCGGCCAGGACTGTTTTCAATCTGGTGGCTGTGCCCAGAATAACAGGAGCAGGATGTCAGTGGGAGCCTCCAGAGCCACTGCAGTACAAATGCTGATCAGTCCCTAACAGATAATGTTTCCTGTCTCCAGCTTTTAAGAGAGCCTCATGGGCCAAGGGACTGGAAATCTTCCTCTCTGTTTCCCTGGTTGCGGTCTCCAGTTCAGGCAGGTATAACAGGGAAGCGCCTGTTCACTGCTCTGTCAGCCCTGGATGTTCTCCAGATGCCACTGGGGAGACCTGGTGGCTCCTGAGAAAGAAAATATGCTCACAAAGGCTCACTGGAGTGATTACTAGCTGTCCCACACCTTGGGAAGCCAGTGCTATCTGTGCCTCTGCCCTGATGAAACTAGGTACCGGCTGGATCACAGCCAGGCCTGGGCCAAATGGCCGGGCAGAGCATGACAAGGGAGCCAGGAGGAAGGAAATGAAGTCAGCCCTTGATCCACACCAGATGCACACTCACACTTTGCTACGAGCTCATTACCCCTGACCATTACCCTGGTCTGCAGCTACAGCTGCTGGGGGAGCTGCCAAACTTGGCACAGACCTGGCCCGTTCCCAGAGGTCTCTTTTGGGCCGGGGCAGCCCCTTCCCGAGGGCTCCGTGCGGAGCAGTGGTGGCTACATGGGCTGTACACAACCATCCCTGCACAGCCAGCCACAGCACGGTGTGGGAGCCTGGTGATCCACAGGGACTGGTGTGATCCTGCCCAGGCTTGTGTGGGGCTTATGGATGGCCAAGGCTGAAAATGTTGGGTGGGTAGTGATCAGAGAAAATATTTGCATAGTTTATCAGGCCATGAAAATCATGGGGTTTAAAGGATATATCCATGGAGTACAACCAGCAAGTAGTTGCTTAAGACAGCCTGCTGCTGGGACAGGCAAATCATGGCCTCAGGAAAAACTGGGAAGAAGATCCTGTTCCCAGCAGGTCTTCTGGCAGCAGCCCTGACTCTGTCCTGGACTCCTGCAGGACTGGGGTGACTGTGGTTCCAGTGCTGAGGGCTGTGGCTGAGGAAGGAGGTGGCAAGCTCGGAGGGGCAGCTCCACAGGAGCTTCTGACACCAGGAGGTGAGGTGACAGAGTAGGAGCTTGGCCTTTTCATGGCTCAGTAGCACTGATTTGTTCAAAGAAGTAGCAGTTGGAAGGAGAGGGAGCGGAGCAGATGCAGCTGTGGGGTAGGAGGCCAAAGGAGAAACAGGCAAGATGAGGGAAGACCACTGCTAGGAGACATATTCAGCCAAGCCAGCTGCACATCTCATGTTTTGGGGTTTCTTAATTGATTTTTACACTAACAGACAAGCTGATTTTTTTTTTTTTTTTTTTTTTTTTGTTTTTTTTTTTGAATCTGGTTTTTTTTTTTTTTTGGATGTTTCTCTAGAACTGAGTCATTTCCTGGGGTAGAGCGGGTGGGAAGCAAGTAGCCTTTTTCTCAAAGCTTTAAAACAGGGTTTTAGCGTTTGGATTGAGGATTCTTTCTTTGTTTGGTTCTTCCCCTTCTTTCACTGAAACAGTTACATTTTAAAAAGCATGAAAACAAAAGCCAGTGGTTGACAACCCCTAAATTTGTGCCAGAGTTGCTCTTTGCTCAGATCATCCTTACCAGGTAGCCCAAAGCAGAGTACAGGGTGGAAGGTGAGGCCAGCCAAAGCGGCCCAGCTCCAGACTTTGTCATCAAATTCACCCGCAAAGGCTGATGCTTTTTCCAGCTCCTGCACACGTCACTGGTGTTGGTGCCTGTCTGCTCCTCAGCACAGTGACCTTTCTTCTGGTTTACACATCAAAATGGACTGTTTTGGCTGCAGTTTCCAGTTCAGCATGAGCCACACGGCTTTGCACTATAGTGGACATAAGGCAAAGCTGCCTAAAGCCCCCAGAGATTGTGTGGACCTGGGGAAGCCTAGTGTGAAACAGTGGTGAGTCTGGATCTTTTTTCTTGGCCAGGAAGCTGTCAATGCAACGTGTTAATTACATCTTTGACTAATAAAAGTGGACATCTGCAATCAAGCTGATTTGCTAGAGATTAGAGCCTAATTAAAATGTAAGAGGCAAAGGGGCTACCAGCCTCAGAGCAGCGTGCACTGACAACTAAGGGATGCACTGGCTTTTGAAAATAAACAGGGGTTAACCTCCTCGAAGGAGAAGTCACACCATCCAAGAAGCTCCAAGCACCAACTTCACTCTGTCCTGTCTTGCCTGTGGACCGGGGACAGGAAAACCACTGGCCAAGGTGGAGTGAACAGCAAAAACTCCCATTGACATCAGTAGGTCCTGGACTCATGGCGTTTTTTGTTTGTTTGGTAAGCATGTCCTGTAGTACTTGGTTTCTGGAATGTTTTATGCGTAGTCTCTCGATGGAGAAGGAAGCAAACACCCTTTCAGGGTTACTGTCTGTAAATCACACAGCTGGCTTCAGAGGGACCGTTGCTCTCGGTTGAGCATTGGCGTAATTAAGCTGGAAATCAGAGTCACTGCAGTTACCTCAGATCCAGAGAGGTTTATCTCACTGCACTGTTTAGCTGGTTATCCTCCCTAAATAGTGTGCAATGAAGCCAGAAGTGGGGAAAAAAGAAAACTTTTAAAGGTGTGCTTGTTGAATACAGCAGGAAACTGCAGAAGGTATGTTGGGACCATGCACAAACTTGATCCAACTCTACCCCTAGTTTCTCATGTCTTTCTTTCATGGTGGCGATGCTTGCTAGGACCCTTAGCACCACATGATGTGCAGTAACATCTGGAATTACAGACTAGCCTGGAGCACTGACCCTTGGAAGTTGACACAGGCACATGGTCAACAGCAAGCATTGTAAAATACAGCCTGGCCCTTGAAAACAGTTTGATTTTTTATCCTCAACACGTTGTATTAACCCATTCTTACCTAAACTGGTGAGGGGCAGTGATTTAATGTTTTAGAACAAAAGGAAGCTAGAGAGTACTGATGACTAATTTCCTCCAGACAACGTCATGTGGGTCATCTTCCTCGTGCGTTGTTTGTTTTGCTGATTAGCCTTTAGGTAGATATTCATATATCAACTATTATTTTCCACTGTGAGTTGTGGTTTTCTGCCCAGCAGCAAGTCCAGTTTCCAGGGTAACTGGGAAGCCAACTCCTTTCTAAGTACGCAAAAGATGAACTGTGTTTCCTGCAACTTTAATGTCTCTAATGTTAGTGGTTGAGTAATAGCCGGACACAACAGTGTCTTCTGTGAGGAAATATGCCAAGAGTTGCTGCTTACAAGTGAATAAAACTTTTTTTTACTTTTTTTTCTTTTTTGAAAAAAAAGTGTTTTGAATTATTTGAAGCTGCAAAAACAGCCCTTTTCAATCAAAGCTTATCCTTCACAACAACAGGATGCATTGCTCTATTTGAGCAAGTAATAATATTGGTTTTAGTCACTGGACATGCGTCGCTTCCTGTTGGGAGGATTGCTCTGAAAACTAGTTTATTGTGTATCAGATCATTAATTCATTGTGTATTTGCAGAATTTATATACAGAGTTGTTTTCCAATACCATCTGTGTGTAGGAAAATATATCTTTGCAATAAGCTGGTGTGATCTGTGTATTGGCTGTACAACATAAAACAAAATGAAGGTAAGCAGCCTCTGAAGTACCGTGTTGCTCTGTTAGCATTGGCAAAACCATGAGTATTTGGGGTCTCAATGCTTCCGATTTACAATCAGAAAAATTTAGTCACGATCTGCTCATTCTGGTTGTACTAGACCTTTCACCTAAAAACTCCCAGTTGCTTAAAAGGCAATTAATGGGAGCAATGGCAAAATTCTGCCTAAGGACTTCTTCGCTGCCCCCTGCTAATGACCTGCTGGGGTTCTGCATCTCCCAGAAAATAAGCATAGCAGAGTAATTCTGATGTCTGTCATTGCTCCCTTACTTATATTAACAGTGTATTTCATGGCTAACTTCCCATCTTGCAGAGTTGGTTTCTCCCTGTCAGGCTGTGCTAATGAACTGAGAGCAGATTCTGAGCTCTCACTCTTCCAGGGGAAAAAAGCCCAGACTCGGCTGAAATTAATGGAGTTGGTCTGCTTTGACCTGGGATAAGGAGGACCCTCAGGTAAATGCCCTGGGGCTTTTCTTTCAGCCAGGCAAGGCTGCTGACACTGTCCTGGAAGCAATTAACATTTCAATCATCTTTGGGTTTCAGCAGTGCCGTTCCTGTCAGGGTGCTGAAGCAACAGGACTGACAGGCAATGCCCCGTGCCCCGACCTGAGAGGCCGTAATGAGATCCCAGCATTTCCCGGACGGTGGAGGACAGGCCGGATCTCTGCCCTGCACAGTCGGTGGGTTTCTGGGGAAGGAAACGCATATCAAAGCTGGTGACAACTTTTGAGTGTGCATAGATAAATCAAGGCTGTGCTGTGCTTTTAAAGAATTATTTTTTTAATCTATCTGTATGTCAGTGGAGGATTTTTAATCAGAAAACTATCAACATCTGCAGATCCAGGCTTTCCTACATCATCTGAAGTCAGACTGAACATCTGTCAGCCCAGCCAATTGTTTTACCATTTTCCTGCTGAGCTATCTGCTGCTGGGAAGGGGAAGGGGGTGTTGAGCCCCCATCTAACCCCAAGGGCCCAGTTACCTTAGTGTAAATCGAGATCCTCCTTTCAGTGCAGTGGGGTTAGAAATAAAATCCTGATCAGAATGGACCACGCTCTCCCCAGTGCCAACAGCCAAGGGCAAACTGGGTCACACTAAAGAGTGTGCAGATGGGGAAAAAAGAGGATCCAGGGAACCTTGTCATTGAACTTCACCTTTATCCTCTGGCCACATGAATTGTGGTCCCTGAGCACTTCAGCTCAAGCTGTGTTTAGCCCCTTTATCACTTTATCCCTTTTCCATCCTGTTTGTTCCTTTGGCCAGCTCTTTCAGTGCGGTTAATTGACCTGGTTTCACTGATTTCTGTGAAGACTGGCCAAGCCTCCCAAGCTGGAGAAGTGGGTCACTGTCCATCATGTACACTGAGGCTTCAGCGGGAAGTTGCCCCAACTCTGTCTTAAGAGAGGAGCCTTTTTGCTGACACGTGAAGCTGCATTTTCACCCCAATTTCACCAGACTTACGATTGGTTTCTGTGGGAGGAACACCTGGAAGGTGCTGTGAGGAAAAGGAGGGTCTGGTGACTTAACATCTGTGCAGATCATGCGTTTGTCGGTTCAGATAAATTTAACTTGGGACTTTCTCTGTTTGAGAAACTTCAGACAGAAAAAAGCCCAACAGATTGTAACTCCCCAATGAGGGGTTTATTGCCAAATGGATGCACCGCATCAAGCGTTACAAGAAACAAATGTATCCAAGAGGGAGAAATAATCCTTCTGTTAGAAATTACTGCAAACAAAACTGCAAATGTTTCCATCACTGTTGAAATTTGTACTGTGAGAGTGGAATTCCATACCTCAAAAAATTGCATTTTGGCCCAAAGTGGGAGGCAGAAAGCTTTCTCTTAAAAAAAAAAATTACAGAAGCCACAGGATCTGCCCTTTAAACTCCCTTTCTTTTTAGATCAGGCTACAGTTATGCTTAGACTAGTATTTATTAAGCTAACTGTTCAGTTCTAAAAGAACACAGTCCAGAAAAACAGGAAAGTTACTTAGCTGGATGTGGACAGTTTTATTCATGTCAATGGAAGTACTGAACTCTTTCAAGTTAAGCACCAGATTAAGTACTTAATCAGTTCAGAGCCAAAATTCTTCCAATTTCTGTAAGAAAACAACCAATCCCATTTCAGTACAACTAAAGCAGTGCATTGTATCAGTTTCCCTTTTGAAATACAGACAGTAATTGCAATTTGTGAACACAGACACCTCTCAGGCTGAATCACCAAAATGCCTGGAAATGAACAACAGCATTCAGGTGGTGATATTTGCTGTAAAACGAAGGAACCTGACTTCACCCAAGTACTCCCGTTATCCTAGTGTAATGCTACTCCCTGGAGTACAGTTCCAAGTGCTTTTCTTAGTGTAGTGTGAATGACTCAGACAAAAGGGTTTTTTCCTCTGTTCTCCCTGAGTGACCAATGTGCAGGAAGAGGAAAACACTGCGTTTCACAAGGGAAGTTTTCCCGTATCTTACTGAACTTGTCAGACCTTCCTCCTGTGCTTTCCAGCTCTGCAATACTTGTCCTGCAAGCTGAGAATGGCCTTGGTCAGACTGAAAAGAGATGGCGCAGTTGGACCAGCAGATACACAGAGCAATGAAGCAGTCCTGGACCACCTTCTGACAGTGCCTTCACTGCAGGAATCACTTCAGAGCTGACACGAGGCTGGTCTAGCACGCAGCTCTGTCGTTAGTGCAGTCACTGAAAGCCTTGCTGATGTGGATCAGGCTGAGAGCTGTGGGAAGGAAGGGTCGTCTCTTGATAACCAGTGCACAAAGATCCGTCAGCCTGGTCTCAGCTCTGGAGGGTTGTGAGGCATCATCTCTTATGGCATTTGTGGAATCCAGTCTTTATTACCCGCTGACAGACATGAGCACCAAACTCCTTTTTAATGCTGAACAAAGTGAAAGCAGTGAGATATTCAGATTCCTGTGGTCTTGGGAGAATAAGGAATGTGTGCTTAGCTATAGGATGGTGCTCATCAAATTGTGACTGTCACAGAATTGTTCTAATTACACCATCAATCCATACAGGATTAATACATGAAAGCCCAGGCAGGGAAACATATGCTTTGGGTTTTATCTTCAGCACAAGCCTCTAATCTTTCCTCAGGAAATTACCCATGTATTTTATCAATACCTTGGTGTTAATTTTTAAAACCTAAAGACTTCAGCCAAAAGGAACTGACCAGCTACCATTTTATCTTTCTTATAAATGTAGTTGTTGTTACCTCATTAACTATTTAGCATCCTGGCAGGTTATTGCAATGAGCTGAGCGTGGCAGAACCGCCGGGGCTGTAACCCTGAAGGAAAATGTCATAGCTCTCCACATTTGATACATTTTGGTTAGCAGAGATTTAAAAGCAGCAGCAACAGAACCATAGTAAGATACATTTGGCAAGAAGATACAAAATAACTATTAAGCTGGTTTACATCTGTTTCCTTTTTCATTCATTTTTCCTTCTCTAATTACATACTTAACATCAATCTGCTATCACAGTAGCTTGGATTATTTTCTTTCTGGGTCTAGCCTCCACGTCACTGTCACTGGATTTCATTACTGCTGCTTCACCAGTAAGTAATGAGTCTCTTTGTACTTACATACCCGGACTCCTGCAGTCAAAGTGATTAGCAGCACATCTCTTTAAATACCCCTGTCAAAGGTATGAAGAATGACGAGGCTTGTTCTGTATTGCCAGCTCTCACGTGTACAGTCTGATAATCACATATAAAACGGTGAGATTTTGGAAGACTGGGGACAAATTTGTGGAAAGCTTTATACACGTCAGAAAAAACTATCTTTTGAGTAAGCACGTATGCCCTGAAGTACCCCATATATATCAGCAGATGTTGCATCACAGGTTCAGCAAAAAAGGGAAAATAGTTATTTTTTCATCAGATGGTAAATAGTTTTTATGGTTTGTTTTTTATTTTCTGGTACTGTGAGTCAAAAAGAAAATAAATGTTCATTCTCTTTGGAGAAATGTGAGACTTTGCTCCTGCCTGCCATGTTTCAAAGCTCAGGAGCAGAGGGCTGGCTTGTGGGATATGGGTTGGCTGGCACTTTGCCCCACAGCACCTGCCCCCCAGCAGCAAAAGGGGCTCCCAGGGAGACCCTCTCAGTCATCCTGGCTGGCCAACAGCCATGGCAGCATTTGTCCTCTACAGACAGGGGGTCTGATAATAAGAATATCAAGTGCTTCCTAAAAAGGCTGGGCTGACCTGACCAAGGCTGTGTACTGTGTTTGTTTGCAGTTCTGCAGGTGCCGAGTGTGTTGATTCTGTTAGAAGTGGGTAACTGCAACCTGATAAGGACAACTGCCATGGTCTGTGTGTTGGTAGGAATAATCAATTGCAAAGAAATGGAGTAAAGAGCCAACAGAGCAAGCAGGAGTTAGCTGAAAAGGTATGGGGGTTAGAGAGAACTGCAGGCTCAATGGAAACCAGCAGTGTCATGCAGATCTTACTTGCAAAAAAAAAAAGGCAAACATCATACTGGGACAGATCAGTGAAAGTGCAGTCTCTAAGCTATGAGCTCATCCTACTATTCTATTCACCATGAGTAAGGCCATAGCTGAAGTACCATATCCAGCCTGGAGCATTTGAGAATAGTTGTGGGTCAGCTTGAGAGAGATGAAGAACAAGAATGACTCATAAACCGAGGAAGGAAAAAGTAGAAGGAATTGCAACAATGTGAAGAAATGACAGAATAGAGGTAATAATAAATATGTAAATAACTACAGTAAAGAGGAAAAGAAATTAATCTTAAGGTTGGTTGTAGGAAAAGTAGAGGTGGGCTTCTATGCTTGCATGTAATTGTACTGCTTTTTTAGACAGTAGGGACCAAACATAGAAGATTTTTCTAGGAAATTTCCCCTAGACCATGAACATCAGGGTCTGACCTTTTGGAAACCACAGTGACTAAAGGGCAATGTGGAGGAATTGAGTTTGCCCGCAAAATGACTCTGAGACAGCACAGAGGACTCTCAGCTCACTGTCTCCTCTTCTTCTGTTCTCAGAATTTGCCCTTGAGCTAAAAGGAACAGTATTTGGTTTTAAGTAATGGTAACAGTTGTAGGCACTTGGTGAGGACTGAAGCCAGAATGTGTCATTTCTGCTGCCTCCTACCACTCTTTTCACAGAGAGGAACATCTCTGCTCATCTGTCTCTTAACCCTGCTTCTTCCACTGGCCTCACGTGCCCAATCCTCCCAGCCGGTGCTGCGTGTGGAGTATACGCTGGTTTACTGCAGCAGTTTTGGTAACTTCACCTCTTCCCTCAGATTCGTGCTGTCAGGGTATCTATTCAAGGTTTTCCCTATTTGCTTTCAGAACATCAGGGTGGAGAATTCCAGATGAGTGCCACAAAATCAAAGACCATGCTTGGGACAGGCAGCAGTTCTTGACGCCTTGCTGTTGTTGCCATAGGAGACAAAAAGAATGCCATGAGCATCTAGTGACTGGTAAAGTAACCCCCAGCAGCACCACCAAAGAGGGAATATATTCCACAGTTCAGTTCTCTGCTTCCTCATGCACTGATAAAAGCATGTTAACAGAACAGGCTTTATCCAGGCTTTCTAGGGAGAATAGGGGAGATAAGAGCTTAAAGAGAAGGAAGGGAGGAGTAGGTAATGCTTAAGAGTTGGGCTGTCTGGTTTCCAGCCTCAAATGAGTGTGTCAGGTGAAAACATGTGACCTGCTTTTCAAATTGATGTCTCTCAGGGAGTCGAGGGATGGTCTCAGACTAATGGTGGTTTTGGTTTGTATGATTTCAGAAAACCAAGTTTAAGTGATAATGAGAAGAAAAAAAATTGATAGATCTCCATAGATTTTAAATAATCACCATTGGCCCTTCTGTGCTTGTGCTTTTTAAAAATGAAATTTAAGCTGATTATCATAGGTTTATTCCAGCTGAAGAATATGGTTCAGACTTTGGATGTGAAGATCGACGCACAGCTGGAAGAGTACACATGCTTCAAGAAAGCATTGCTGATTTCTGGCACGCAGTAGCATGCAGAAGCCAAAATCTGTTTTTCTATTTTAATTACATGACCACTACTCATGAATGGGAGCCTGAACTCCATCTCCAGTGACCTTGAAAATGCCCCGGAGGTTTATGATGAAATGAAGCGTATGTTTTCTGATGATTTCTGGAAAGTGAGGAAACACAGAACCCAGTTGTTCTAATTTTAATTTTTTTCAGGGAACAGTGTGATACACCATCAGAGCTCCCACATTACTGCAGGAGAATTTGGCAGTTTTCCACTTCAGTTCGTGCAACATACATGGGATTTGGCAGTTGTATGCAAATGCACAGATCAGGATTTCATATATGACAGCCTCATCCCTGAATAACTGGACAGGGGTAAGCCATGTGCACCGTCGTTCTGGCTCTTGCTGATAAATCAGATCATCTTAATAGATGAATTACTGTAGTGAATGAAATGTATGTCTATGCCTCAGTCACATTAATGACTCTGTCGTGCTGTAGACATACACAAATTGACTTTTAATTGATAGCTTGATTTTGGGTCTGGCCAGAGTGACACAGAAGTCTGCCTCTGTCCAGATTTTGTTGAGCAGTAACGCCTCAATGCCCAGCTTCAGACCTGAGCGAAGGCACTACTTACAGGTACATGTAGAGGTCCTAAGGAGTCTTTGGAGTGCACTTGTTACACCCACGTTGAATGCACGGGTGGGAGCTGAGTGTGGATCAGCTGCTCTCTGAAGGTCACCACGACAGCTGGAGCCCAGCTGGAAGGGCTGGGTGAGCATTCTGGATGTGTCAGCAAACTAAAAATTCTCACCATGACATAGGCTGGAAAAATGGTGGACAAGGACAAGCATGTAAAGATAAATACATCTCCATGAAAGTGCTCAGAGGGAACTAATTTGTCTTTCACCCCAAATATTAGGTGATTGCAAGGTAGGTAGATAAGGTGGGTTTGATATGGTTTCCCACAATTAGTATTCCTTTTTTTCCCCCGCGCCCAGTTTTCTATTGTCTTTCTCTTTTTTTCTCTCTCTCTCATGAACTGTCTTCATATCCATGTCTTACTGGTTTTCACACTTTTTCTTCCTAAGGCTTTCACTATGCAGATTTATGACCCCTTTCAATTCCCAGGATACTGCTTACATACACAGGGTGAAAATCAGCCTTTTCCTGCCAGCTTATGCGGCCACCCTCCCTGCCACTCCTGAATGACTCCAGACTGCTATTCCCTTGAGGACTAAACTAGACTGGGATTTATTAAACCCTTAGCCCCCTGTTTGAATGATATATGGCCTCAGGCAGTAGGCACTAAGGTGAGTGCACACTGTTTCTTTGTAAAGGCACAGTAAACCACTACAGAGTGCACTGCCCCAGGCATTCATAAACTGTCTTGTCCTGTGTCAGCAAGACGCCTTAAAGAACTCTCTATAGAGCTTTCATTGCTCCATTCTCCCTCGGCTCCCACCCTGTGCATTTCAATACAGTATGGAAAGGATTTCATCCTTAATTGAAATTCCTTTCATCAGCCTAGATATAGCCTGAACAAAGATACTGACATGAAAAAGCAGTCAAGAACATATCTTTAAAATGTCAATTTGCCAGTGACAGGCATAAAATGCAGTCACTGCAAATCAAGACTCTAAACCCTCATTGTATATTATCACATAGCTGCCACTTCACCCTCCCCCCGCTATCCCTCCCATAAGTTTTGATGTTTGTACATCTTTGTTTTCCTTTCCACATTCTTCTCATACTGTATTCACAGCAAATCTGAGGATAGCTGAGTCTTGACTAAAACCCTGCAGACCTAGAAGAAAGCTGTTTTAAACCCTGAAGAGTGTCATTTGTCTTAGACTCATATTTCTGAAGAAATTGATCATTCAAGCTCCATGAGTTTTCTCTTTTTCCTTTTTTTTTATTCATTCTGGTAAAGTAATTGAAACATTTTTGTCCATATAGACCTGTAAGTTTAATGCTACACGGGTTTATGTGGCAGAAAATTGCTACAGTCTTGCTCAGCTGAAGAAAGAGAAATAAGTAATCCAAGTTCTTTCCGCTGGCACAATGTAGGGAAGGATACACCCAGTAGAAAAAACATTAAGTAGGGGCCATCTACTGAAGGCTGTATTTAGCTTGCTTACCCTGGGTGATTAATTTAGGTGTTATATCTTCAGGTTTTGACTATACAGAGACCAGAGCCTGGAGAAAAGGACTCAGGAGAGACTTTATTGTTCTCTACAACTATCTGACAGGAGGTTGTAGCCAGGTGGGGTTTGGCTACTTCTCCCAACTAACAAGTGATAAGACAAGAGGAAATGGCCTCAAGTTGTGCCAGGAGAGGTTCAGATTTGATATTAGAAAAAATTTCATCACTGGAAGGGTTGTCGAGCACTAGAACAGACTGCCCAGGGAAGTGGTTCAGTCACCATCCTTGCAGGTATTTAGAAGATGTGTAAACGTGGCATTAAGGGACGTGTTTTAGAGATGGACTTAGCAGTCCTGGGTTAATGGTGGGATTCTGTGATCTTAAAGGCCTTTTCCAACCTAAATGACTCTCTGATTCTATGATCTTCTCACTGGCACCAGAGTGATACATATGTCTCCAGTAAGTTCTTGATGCTAGCCTCTGTTGCCCATGCATTCTTTTTTGGACACACCACCTCCCACTACATTTGGTTCCCTTGTGTTTGGGAGGGTCTTCTTCCATTCCCAAAGCAAATTAATTTTTCTATTTCAAATCCTTCCTTCAAGCACACCTTTGTCCAGAAACTGCAGAAAACTTGTCAGTGACACGGCTGATGAGAACACAGCAAGAATGCTCATTAATAGTGCTTCATTGTTTGCCCTGCACCTGAGTTTGGTAGATTCCAGTGTGATCTCTTGCTTTGTGTTTCAGCTGACAGACACATTGCCTGTCAGTGCTGCTGCTGCTTTAAAATATCCTAGAACAGGCCTGGGATACACAGTTACTAACTTACATGAGCAGTAAGAAATAATACTTGCACTCTTCATGCACTATTTGTCCAGGAAATTAGCAAAAATGCTTTGAGGAACTTCCTAGTCTGAGTCTGGTGTTTGTAACCAGTCCTGAAGCAGATGATAGTTGCAGGTGTGCAGGTATGAGATGTGGACTGTTTATCCAGCTGTAACAGCCACACAGTTGGCCAGCAGCAGCAGCAGGAAGTCAGGCATGGTTAATGTTTAGGATACATAATCTTCACAGAGCTGCTGCCAGGTGTCTTCTTTGGCTTCAGTCTCCCTGTCTTCTGGCCTATTCTTTTGTCTATCCAGTGTTCAGGAAAAGGAAGTGTGGTGTGAAGTGCTCTGCCCTTGCAAGAGGCATGGTGAGGCTACAGGACGTGGAAATAATCAAGACATAACCAACTACAGTGTGTTCTGTTTATTGTATTTGCCTTTTTGGTAGCTATTTGAAGATCCTCCCTGCTCACCTGAGGCATCCTTCTAGGTCCATCAAAAATTACTTAAAGGCTGATAGTAAAAACTTCATAGGTACTGAGGTTTGCACAGCCCCATTCGCTCAAGGAGCAAATTCATAACACTTCCCCTTTGATCCAAAGAGGAGACTTTAATTCTTTAATTTCACTACTGCAAACATGACCTAAGGAAGGGCCGGGGTGGCGCATGGGAAATATTGTCCTTTTACCTGTCTATTCTTTGGAGTAGCAATCTACTTAGGATACAACAACTTCTGCTGTCTGGCTCTGGGCGAGTCATACAGCCTTTGAAAGGGTTCTGAGAAACAAACGTTAGTTTCAGTTGGTGCTAATGCCCAGATTCCAGCTCTCATCTTGGTTTCAGTGTGTGTGCAGTGAGAGGGACGCGTAGCGGCAGAACTAGACAGGCTCTTCGCAGCTCTCCTCAGCCAAATCACTTCTCAGGGTATATTCAGGGTTTTCTCAGGGTTGTATCAGCCTTCCCACAGATTATCAATAGTGTCTCTAGTAACAGCTGAGGTGGAGCTTGAGGGCGTTTGTTGTCATCCCCAAGGAATTTCACAGGGTCCATCATTTGTCGTTTATGTAGTCTGTGTTGTCTTTATCCAGATTTTCCTATCACAGTCTGTGGAGTAGGAGTCCCTTTCATCATTTTCATGACCCACACACGGGTGTGTTGGCTCTCTCTGCCACCCAAAGGAACCCAGCATCAATCAAGTAGGTGGGACACGTTTCATTACCCTGCCTGATCTCTGGACCCTGTCACCCTCCCAGTGGGACATGCCTGGGACACGTGTAATTAACTGGGTATTCTCTGTCCTCTAGAGGAACAGTCTGTCCATGCCAGAGGCCACAAGTTCAAGCTGGATGGAGATAACACATTTCTCCCTTTCATTTTCTCCCTTAACAGTCAGCATAGACACAATTACTGCTGGCTCATTTTAGCATTTCTAAACTTCCCATTGTTAGCAAAACTAAAGGCTGCTGTGGATGGGGGCTGAGCTCATTTTTGACGTTCCAAAGACAAAGGCGTATCACGCATGACCAGCTTTTTGTACACAGGTTTTTTCTTAGAGCTGACATGTGTTACCCAATGAACGTGAAAGGGAAGGGCATCTCAGGTTTGTAACTTATGAAATGACCCCAGTTCTTGAGTTTTTGAAGCTTTGTTCCTCATAGGTAGCATGTAAGGTAATGGCCAAAAACAGTAGGAAAGCAACACGAAGGAGTGAACACACTCACCGTGTCTCAAGTCAGGACACTGGTTGGAAGTGCAAGAATTGCAGGGTAAGCGCATTTGCAGAGGTGTAATTTTCCTTATATTTTCACTTGGGCGGTGTGGCTTTTTTTTTTTTTCAGCAAGCAGGCAGTGCTGGTTAATTAAGGGGTGTAGCTATACCCTGTGTTACCAACAGAATGTTACACACACACGTGTCATCGCGGTGTGGCTATCTTTGCGCTCTGCTCTCAGGGTCGAAGCATGCGTTAGAGATGCAGTACCACTGATCCATGGGTCTGCCATACGCTCTAGGCAATTTGCTAATTTATTCAATGAGTTTTTTGGGATACAGATCATTACCGTGATTTTCTAAAGAAATGAGGCTTCTGCAATTGCACCATTTTAAGTTTTCCGTGGTGTCTCTTGAAACTGCCGGCAAGTTTCACCCAAATCCACAGATCCTCCCCAGCTTTTGGGCCTGGGACGCACAGCTCGCTCGGCAGCCGGGCAGCGGAGCGCTGGGCACTGCGGAGGAGCAGCTCCGCTGGCATTGCTGCACAGCTTGGGCGACTCGAGGAGCCATGCTCAGGGCCATGGGGAGCCCCTCACCCGGCCCGCCGTGCCCCGCTCTGAGCGCTGGCACTGCCTCAGGTGTGACCGCTCAGGGTGCCCCGAGCAGGCGGTGCCCTCAGACGGCGCGAAATGGNGCCCGCTCCTGCCTGCGCGCCGCAGCCGGCATGGCCCTGCCCGCGGCCGCGCGCGGCTGAGCCTCGACCTTGCCTTCCCCTTCCCCTTGGACCCTCCTCGTCCTGCTCCTCGTGCTCCTCTTCCTTCTCATCTTCCTCCTCCCGCGGACGCTGCCGGGGCCGGGCCGGGGGTGGTGGCGCTGCGGGGGCCCCTCGCTGCCGTGCGGGGCGTCCCGGGGGCCGGGGCGGAGCGGGTGGAGCCGCGCGTGGTGCGGTGCGTGCGGGAAGGTGCTTCCCTGGATCCTGCATGTTCCCTGCGGGGGGTCGGCTGCGGTGCTGGAGCGCCGCACTGAGCCGCGGGGTCGGGGAATTCATTTTGTAAATGTGTACGTGTGGCTCATGTGCTGCGAGGGGGGTCTAGGGTCGTGTTTAGAGAGTTGCATTTGCTGTAGCGTTAGTTGTGGCGGGGGGAGTTGAGGGCTGGTTGTAGCCCGTCTGTATTTCGTGGGGTTGTGGTTTTGGTTTGTATAAGCAGTTTCCAGGCTTTGAAGAGCTGCACTGCTGTTGCTGAACTGTAGTTCCTCCAAGGTTGCCATTGTTTGCGTTCTGGGAGGGCAGCTGGTGGCCTCGCAGGAAGGCGGCAGGTCGCGTCGGAGGAGGGCTCTGGGTCGGTTCCGTGTGACTTCTTTCCAGGAGAGGTTTAGCTTTTCTCCGGCGTCTCTGATGCCAGAACAAGGCCCCAGAATGAACGGTTTCTCTCTGGGCGAGCTGTGCTGGCTGTTCTGCTGCCCGCCCTGCCCCAGCCGCATCGCTGCCAAGCTGGCCTTCCTGCCCCCGGAGCCCACCTACACCGTGCTGCAGCCCGAGCAGCAGCAGGAGCCCGGGGCGGCGGCCGGGGCGGGCACCCCCACGGGATCGGGCACCTGCAGCCTGCACCTGAGCGAGCGGGCCGACTGGCAGTATTCCCAGCGGGAACTGGATGCCGTGGAAGTGTTCTTCTCCCGCACGGCCCGAGATAACAGGCTGGGCTGCATGTTCGTTCGCTGTGCCCCCACTGGCCGGTACACGCTGCTCTTCTCGCACGGTAATGCTGTGGACCTGGGCCAGATGTGCAGCTTCTACATTGGCCTTGGCTCCCGCATCAACTGCAACGTCTTCTCCTATGACTACTCTGGCTACGGGGTGAGCACCGGCAAGCCCTCTGAGAAAAACCTGTATGCAGACATTGATGCAGCCTGGCAGGCCCTCAGGACAAGGTAAATGGATACTGGGGACAAGGTATTTCTGTATCTCCCTTTAATCCTAGTAAGTCTGCACGGTTAACCTTGCTGAGAGGAAGGGAAGGGTTTGTAGATGGTTTCAGTTACTTTGGTGGCCTCACCAGATGTTCCATGAACAGCTGCAGTGTGATTTACTGGATGGCTTCATCTGCTAAAATGGTGGGCAAACCTTCATCCTTTGGCTTTTTCTAGATTTAGAGGATTATTCAGATGTCATTTATCTTAGCCATTGCTTCACCATTGAAAATCTCCATCCTGAGTAGGATATATTGCACTGGTTGCAGTTTGAGCTCGGAGACTGCAAAAAACCTGGTTGTTCGAGACTTGCCCGCCACTATCTACACGTAGAGGTAACCCAGGTGAGCCAAAGCTCTGACTGAATTTGGCAGTAGCCTTGGCTAGGGCTTACCAGGAAACTGCTGGTGTTGCGTGACGTGTTTGGGGTTTCATGCAAGCTCGTGCAACATAGATGCCTTTCTCTTTGGGCCTCCAAACAACTGTTACCCGATGGGTATGGTAGCAGGCTGGAACGAAAAAGTGTCGACATCTGGAAGTAGAGCTGGGGATTCTGCCAGGAGATGCCAAAGTATGTGGCATCCAAAGGGATGGAGCAACAGTGAGAAGGCTTGGCAAGAGGCAGCATGGTGAGTGGAAACAGTGAGCCCTTGGCTTCTAGAAAATCCTGAGCAGAGCTGCTGGCTCTGGCTCCGGCTCCTTGCTACAACTGATGGCCGTCCCTGGGCCTCTCACTACTGTCCACAGAAACCATGAGCTCCTTTTGCTGTTGCATAAGTGGTTCTTAAAGTATGACCTCACAGAACATGTCCTGAGAGAGAGATCTTTAAAAAGCTTAAATTGTAGTAGGCCAGGAGAAAAAAGTGATGAGCGTTTTCAGTTCTTGGCTCCAGCGTTGTGTAGATGAACTTGGCTTGCGTGAAATGCGTATTTAATGTCTATCTTGGGGATACGTGCCAGCTTCAGAAATAGTGACAGGAGTTGTTACTAATTTAGATAATTGGCTTTGCAAGAATCCAGGGATTGGTTAGTCGTGGAGTCCAAATGCCTTTTGACATTGCTCTGCCTAAGTCAAGCGAAGAGCAGGGGGAGAAAGGTGTAGGGAGAAGTTAGTTAGCCTTTCATAGCATGTGTTCTGTCTGTTTGGTGAGAAGACTAGATTCTGGGCTTGTTTTCCAGGACTTTAAAAAAATATTTGTTTCCGTGAATTCAAATAATATGGTCTTATGTAAAGAAGTAATTTTGATATGCTGTATGCATAATAAATTAAGTACCACTACAACACATATGGGTGGTGTAAGTAGGATTCAAAGGAGGAAAAGTGCTATGTCTAAGCCAAGCCTGGTTAATGTTTGTCCTTCAGTTGTTGTGTTTTCTCTATGTTTCACTTGATGTTTAGTTGATGATACTGTTTTATTTAAACCTTCTAAAGCAATGAAAAAGCGCTTTCACATCTGCCTGGAGGTGCTTCTTCTGTGCTGGCAGGCATTTAGTACATGGTTAAGTTCTACGTAGGTCCAGAAACAAGGGGTTGCTTCACTTCAGTCTTTTAAGAAACCTGACCCAGTAGTTGATGCAAACACGTGCCCAACTTGCTCTGAGAAGATCAGGCTTCTTCAACAAAAGTGTGTTTGGACAGGTTTATAGTTTTCCATTAGTGTCCCTTCTGTGTTTTATACAAGATCTAGGCTCTGCTTTCCACCTTATATTGAGGGGTTGAAATTTCCCAACTCTTACTTCGCCATGTTTGTTAATCCTATGTTTTAGTGTACCTTGAGAGTACAGTTAGAGTAGTTATCATTGGTTAAATTTTTGGAAGCCAAAAGCAACTGGAATTGGATGCCCAGGGAAGGGGTGGCATCACCACCCTTGGAATAGTTCAGAGGGCCTGGGAATGTGGCACTTGGGGATGTGGTTTAGTGGTGTTGGGTTAATGGTTGGACTCGATGCTCTTTTAAAGTCTTTTCCAATGTCAACAGTTTTGTGATTCTATGATGACAGTATTTAAGGTGCCCAGTAAAGAAGTTGGTCGCTGTAAAGTGTAATTTCAGTAGGAAGTTAATCAATTCTATTAACAGATGACTGTGTGTGTAGCAGGTATGAGCTGAAACCTTAGTCTTTGTGCTGATGAATTCTGCGAGTAGCAGTGTGAACTCTACGAGACTGATCATTTCCTAGTCCTCAATCTGAGTGGCTCACAATTAAGTGAAATATTCTGCAGCAGAAATACAAGTATGCCTCTTGAGGTAAAATGTCATGTTATAGCATTCCTGCTGCAGCAGTTCCTTGGTAGCTCCAGGAGACTGTGTGTGCTTTCATTCTTAATGCAAATTCCTGGCGTTTGGCCTCCAGTCATACGGTAGTGAACTGTAATGCAAAGTTAAAAGTGAAATCTTAAAATAGAGGTTCACTGTGCCATCAAAAGCATTTAGTCGCCTGTGCTAAGTTCCGTGGGAAGCTGTTGCTCTTCTGAATCCACCAGACGTTCCACCAGGTAGCAGAAAGGAATCATTAAAATGTTGGAAGTCTGAGACCCTTTCTTTTTTCCTTTTAAATTGTGCCTCTGAAGTACCACCGGTACTTAGCAATCATTAATTTATCGGTGTGTTTTGAAAGTTGCCTTAAAGAAGGTGGGAATTAACCCGTGCTTGGAGGAAGCTGTCAAATTTTAGAAATGATGGGGAGCTGGCAGGGGGTGCCATCATGGCTGCAGATGTTTGTATTTTATCAAGGTCCTGAAACAAGGATCTTGCTATCACATACACGTTTAGGAATCAAACCTTACGTAACAAATGATTATAAAGCTGTCTGAAAACAGTGGATGAGAAAATAAAATCAGCAAATTCCTTTGTTCTGTTTCAGGTATCAACCTGTCTTTGTAAAATCAGTCTCAACTATTCTCCATTCTTTTAGTCTTTGTAAAGGAAACTTATTTCCCTTAATTTAAAGGAATTTAGTATTTCTCCTCATGAGTGAAGTATACTCTTAAGTGATAATTTTACTAATTACCAGTTTTCAATACTGTCTTTCAGCCCAGTAAAGATATTGACATGCAATTTTATTCCCATAAAAAGAATTTTTATAGATTTTTCTTCAGAGGTTGTAGTTGTAGCATTGGTTGTTCTCATTCCAATATCAAGTATTGATCAGTAATTAATTTGGGCTTTTACATATATTTATTTCCACTTGATTAACAAATTTCCATCTGGTATCTCAATATTTATCAAAAAGAATTTTCTGTCTTACTGCTACAGATCATATTTTTTGTGTTTTATTTTAGGCAGGTTGGTCTGGTTTTGTTCTGTTGGTTTCAAAATCAGAACCAGGTTGAAGAGAAGGTGTATCAGACTGTCTTCTCTCATTGTCCGTGTGGTTTTAAGTTGCTGCTTTTTGTTCAGCTGTGTCTCTTATCCTAATATCTGATTGTCTTAATGCAACATCTGTGCAAAATGACTTGATTGTCCTCCTCTTCCCCCCCTTTCCTGAATTCCACGTGGGAAGGTTGAACTTTCTAACGCTTTTACATTAAGACAATGTACAGTACTTAAAAACAGGATGCACATGTAGGGCTTGCGTTCAGTGCTCCAGCACAAAACCATGGCTGCTTTGTCGATCACATGCTATTTATATTAAGATCAATTTGTATGTTCCCTAAAAATTTGGAGAAGGTTGGTGAAATGTTTTAAAATCCCAGTCAAAAGAAAGAAGGCACTGCTGCCGCGCTCCCTCTGCTTCTGTAGTAAAGTATCAAAGAGCAGAACCTGTTAGTCCGTGTTCTGGATCCTGAAAGGAGGTGAAGAAAATGTAATTAATAAATAGCTTAGAAGAGGTGTTCTTGTTGCATATAACAAAATACAGCTGAATTTGTTTTTCATGGTCACAATATAAACCAGTATTTTTTTAAGCACTTAATAAATGATAGATGTTATTGTAATGTTTAAATCCTTAATTCTCAAAAAAGGTGCATTTGAATTTTTCTTTCAATCCATAGGAGAGCATTGGTTCACTTTATTTTTTTTTATGCTTCTTGGTCAATATGGTACAATGAAAGGAATTGAATTGTGAAATGGTGTAGTAAAATCCAAGGGCTTTTGATCATTGGGGAGCAGAAAGAATGTTTAAGTAGTTTTTTAAACTACTTTGCCAAATCTAATGTTAAAAAAAAAAATGCGCACCAAACCTTTTATTATGCAGGAATTTTATTATTTGTGGTGCTGATTATCCGGAGATTATTGCTGTTTCCTTTGTAGGAGCTGATGGAGAAGTCTTACATTGAGTAAAATCAGGAAACACACCTAATTGGATTAGACCAGAGTGATAACTAATCTTCTGAGATTGTGTCAGTTTAGTTTGTCTCCATTCTGATGTGATGAGGTGGTTGCAGCTTTCCAGGTGAATAACAGCTTCAGGAGTTTTTTACCTTGCCTAATCAAAATAGTTGATTTCTACTTTAATTTTCTTTGCAACAGATTCTTCTTTCACCAACACTGTATTTCTGTGCATGATCTAAGCCAAATTCTTTAGATTGGATACTTAAAGGTTTTTATCGAAAGTTACCGACTAAATTCCTGGCGTGACCAAAAGCAGTGCTTGGCAGAGTCACAATTAATAGTCCTGGAGTAATAATGGTTCCTTTCTTCATGGAGCATCACCTGGTAGGTTTTTCAGTCATACCAGCTTTTGAATAATGTTGTTACAGTGTCTCCAAAGGATTGTTTAAAGGTACTGTCGTCTAAAATGTAACTTACTCTACCTGACGTGGTAAATACTTCAAGAAAGGCTGCATATAACTGAGCAAAAATAGAAGCATACACAACCCTCTCCTGTTGTTGTCTATGCAATGAGCAGAGATTAATTCAGATGATGAGCGTCCCTGGGACAAATACCAACAACTGTTCAAAACAGGTGCTCTGATGTTCAAAGTTATTCAAAATGTTTACTGAGCTTTGGTGTTGTATTACGTCTTTTAGTCAGTGAAGTAAAAGTAGTTTTGTTAAGTATTTCCCTGTTTCTGTCAGGACTGCAAGATCAAAGCTTGTTTAAAAAGAGAAAAAAAAAAAGGGGAAAATTTTCACTGTCAAGAATGTTTTGCAACTGGTGTTATTTGGGAAGAAAAATAAGCTGCCAAAGAGCTTTTGGCTAACAGTATGTGCTCTCCTGAGTGTAGATAGTCCTGAAATTCAACTGCCTGGAGATGTTGGTTTACCCTGATGTACAAAGGTTGTAGGACTTGGTTCTCAACATCATCAGATCACTGAACATAAAAGACTTCTAGGGGAACATGTTGTTAAATTCTCCATGCTGAAGTCACTGTCTGCTTTTTAGCACTAAATTACATGAAGTGCACAAGAAAGGCAAGCTTTTTCTCCTTCTTACTGGATAGAGAAGTGTCACCTTTTGAGGCTGAGCTGATGGTTGCTCTGCCGTGGCTGTTTGACCTGTGCATGTTGTTGGTAGCTCTTAGATTTGTTCAGTTTGTTCTTGACAGTGGAGCGTGAGCTGGACTGTGTGCACCTCAATGGCTTTGCTCTGAAGCCAGGGTCAGTCTCCAGTCCATCACAACCTCCAAAACAAAAAAAACCTCTCCAAAATTCACCCTTTGCTCTATGTTACTCTTCTACTTAGAAACATTCCAAAGTGCTGGGCTAAGTTTATGCTGGTTCATGACTTGTGAACATAAATAAAAAGAACAACAGAAAAAAAAGACAGCAGTGCTGTCCAGGGCTGTGGATATCCAGGGAATGGATAGGTGGGAACTATTTCAAGGTACACGAGTGGTTATGTACCAGCGACTGGCTTTGTGGGAAAAAGTGACTTAGTCAGTAAATGGATATTTCTATTTCCATACTGAATGAAGAAAACAGGTCCTTTTCTGGTGTTTTTCAGTCCTGTGATGTTTCCTCATGTGGAGACAGACTGGTACAAGGGTAGTGCCAAGCACTGGCTGTTTGGAGCCTGACTGCTGGAACAAAGGTCTGAATTTCCTATATCCTTTTAATGCGATGTGCCTGGTGGAGAGGCCAATGCGATGATACCAACTTTTCATCCTTGCCCCAAACTAACTTTTGAGTTCCACAATTGTATTCTCTGTTGGCTTTAAGGTCACCAGTCTCAAGATTATGCAGCACTAGTAAAGAAAATGAGCAAATAACATAGGGGTTTGTTTTTTTCCCAAAGCTGATAATAAATTTAATGAATAGCTGAGAATCCTTTCTGCCCTCCTTCACAAATGTAAATCAATTACAAGGCTGCACTGGAAGCAGTTGAAATGAGTCTTAAAATAAGGGGCAGATGTGTTGTACCTAACATGCGTGTGCACATTCAGGCTTGCTTTTGCCAAGTAGCCCCTAAGAAGATCAGAACTCTTTTCCTGTGGGTTAGGAGATAGCTTCAGTTGCCACTGAACTTGAGAGGAATTGAAGCCACTTACCTGTGTACAAGATGAGGGGTTCCTTGTGCTTCCTTGAATCTAGGAAAAAAATCTTTTTTACAGTTTTTGCATGCTGGTGGCTCTTAGGTGTCTGAAGTGAAGTGATTAAGAATTGGTTTTTGTGTGACTCTTAAAACTTGGGTTTGTATGGCCTAAAATACAAACCCAGACCAACTGATAGGCAAACCTCCTGTATCTCCTGTGTCAGTTGGTGGTGGATAATTGAGATTGCTGCAGACAAGCACTGGTGAAGTGAATAAGCAGTTGCAGTGACCCGTTTGCTACTGCTTCATCTTGACTACCCTGCTTTCCAGTTTTTAGATGAATGACTTACACTGGTCTTGCATGCTCAGCCTGATATCTGATGATGAAGCTCGATTTCATTCCTGACTAAAACTGAGTGTTTTGTTGGCAGTGGTTTCTTTCAGTTTGTCAGGTTTTGGGAGCAATGGGAAATGTGGGATTGTAAACCCAGGAAACCCTGTATGAACACAGGGGAATAAAGATGCTTTTAACAGAAGGCTGAGAATGTAGAATGGGGTGGATGAATAGTGCACAGTGTCAGCTTAAGGACAGAGGAACATCTTTGCATTCTTTATTCCAAGGGCTAATTTGAGAAAAATGGGTTACTGTTGTTTGCACATTGAGCTCTACTGCTCTCAAACAGTCGCAGAAAGGTGCAAGCATAGGTCAGTTGTATAATGACCAAGTTATACTGGCATTATCTGTATCCATATCTTTATATATTTTAACACTATATTAGCTTTACAGAACAAAGGTTCTCCTGTTAGAGTGAAACACTGTGGTTGGATTTGCCGACTATGAGACCAAATAATACAAAGGCACAGAATTGGGCTAAACAGCAGGATCTGGCTCAGTGCCCACCCACCTTCCCACCCTTGGTTTCATGTCTCCTGATAAGTACATGCATGTCTTTGGGAAAATCCCTATAATCATGAAAGAAATCTGTAGCCTCTCAACTTTCAAAAAGGGGAATTCCATGTGGGTTAACAAATGAAGAATGATTTTGATGTGGAAGATAAGGTTTTAAGTTAGTACACTTGCCTCAAAGTCTAGAGGGAAAAATGTAAATGAGAGGTAATCTCAAAGTATTGCCTCTGGTTTTTGTTTTGTATTGCAAATTTGTTGGAAAAACTTCCCGTATGCTTTCCTGACAGTAACATTATTTATTGGTACAGTCTCTTGAAGTTCTTTCTAGATGTACCTTTCAAAATGAAAATTTTATTTTCAGCTGTTGATTTGGAATTGATTGTTGGATTAGAGAGTTTGGGCTATGCTTTTAGGAAGATCAGTGTTACTGTGCCTTTTTAAAAAATCCTGCTTACATGTAGAAATGTTACTTTAAGAACTTTGACTCATGAGAACCTTATTTATCAGCCAAGGCATGCTGCTGAAAGAGCTGCATAGCTCAGTGTCTGGCAAGTAACCCTTCTCAAGGCATGCAGTGCCAGCTAGAAGCTCTAAGATACTCTTTTTTAATATTATTTTTTTACAGGACACTGCCACATTTCTTAAGATCCCAGTATGTTAGACCAGTTAATTTTAACTTCGTGCTATGGCATGGCCATTTCTTTTTGTGTGCAGCAGAACAGCTGTGGAGTAATAGATAATGAGAGCCAAGTCTGAAAGTTCTGAGACCAGCTTCAAGACATTTCTCAGGAAAGCACCCTTTAAATAGTATGACTTGAAATGTTTCTCCTTTAATAAGGTTGTTTATAATGGGTTTTGCTCAGATTATAGAATCTTTCTAAACATTCCCCCTAACTTTTAGTTAGCTTTGCTATGAATGTCCATACAGAACTGGAAAAATGGTGTTGAACATCAGCAAAGAAGCAAAACCAGCTGTGTAATTTTTCCAGTGTGCAGATAAACAGAGATAAGGTTCAGATTATTTTAGCATTATCCCATGAATCTTAATAGTTCTTTATAGTAAATTAAACAAGACACTTTGTCTTAACTATTACACTGTACAATCAATTGCAAGCCTTAATAATATGCAAAATAAAAAAGCCAACAGTAATACAAAGTGAACTTCTGTTGAGCATTTTGCAACCAAAATCGTGTATGGAACCATCTGTACTTTAAAGGAAAGTTTGAGAGGTTAGCTTGCTGCCTTAAGCATTGGACCAGTTTGTGCAGAACTTAATCGTTGTCCCAACTCTGTATAGTCTTCCCCAACATCTGATGAATTTACTGAAGTGGGATTTTGGCTGTAGGATGGCCTGGGGAAATGGCATCTTGCAAGAAAATGGTCTTGGTTTCGGAGCATGTTCTCCAGGGCAAATTTACAAAAGTCTTCTCCAGTGTGCTACTTGTTGTTTAGACCTTCATTCCTCACAAAGGTGTTTGTATGTTTAAGTGTCGTTTTGGGTTATTTTTGAAAGAAGTAGCTAATTTTGTATAATATTTACTTTGGAGGTGTTCCCTGGACAATTCTTTCCTTGAGGCAGCTACTCAAGAGCCAATCAGTTTCCTCCTTCCCCTAAGATTGAAACGTACCTCAACTTGCATATTTAAGTTGTATTACACATTTTGTTTGTAGTATTTTTTGTTGTAGTTCTCTGCTGCAAAAAGCTTGTCTTTTTCTGGTAAAGCATGGGCTTTAATGTGTGTTAATGTTACAGAAAAAGTTACTGGTTCAGTCTGGGTATGAGCATCTCATCAAGTTTAACAAACTGTAAAAGTACCAGAGTTGTGGGAAGAGGCGGGGTAATGTTTCAGCTGAAGTTTTGCTATTTTTATGCATAGGGGTGTATGAACGTGTAACCTTTGCTCACACTGGTTAATAAATACACTGGGAGTTACCATGTGTTGCAGGCAGCACTTTCTGATGCAAGAAGCAGCACCCTTTCAGGAGTCAGTACAGTAGTTTAAGATACTAAGTGGGGTTTCAACCTTAAGCCTGTCCAGTGTGCCTGAAAGGTTTTGACTTGCTGTATCTTTGCTTCCAGCCTTCTGCATCTCTGACAGCAAAACCCTCTGCCCTCTCCCCTGAACTCTCGCTAATTATTCATGTAATGTGATGTTCACTTCTAAAGCCTGCTGTGCGTAAGCCCAGTACAATTAGTTCTTTATCCTCTCTTTGAAATTTGTACTAAAAATCAATATGATAATGCAGAAATGACTATCTGTAAAGGAATACAGGCACAAAGTTGGCTTTTAGAAAAAGAAATTGTTCTGATTTGTATTTACATTAATAAAAAATGAAGATGTTGGAACGTACTTGAATATAATTTGGATCTGAATTTTTGATAGATCTTGAAAGATAATATTGTCATAAATCCTGAACGTTCGTAGAGTTTTGTAGAGAGCGAGTGGGTGGTAAAATCTCTTTGATTTGTTGAGTTCTTTTCTATCCTTAGATTAAGGAATCTGGTGCCAAATATCCCACCTTTCCAAACTGGATGTCCTTCTGTCAAAGCTCATCTTAGATCTGTAGATCATTTTGTGTAGAGCATTGAACAGATACTGTTGACACAAATAGGATCTGGCACCTTCCAATTATTTCAGGAAATTACTCTTTCCATCCAAAAATCCGCTTTAATATTTGTAATAAAGAACATAAAACTTAAGGGTCTTAGATATTTCTTACCTGGATGTAGTTCTAAATTTGTTGCATTTCAGCAGCAGGAGAAGTTGCACTAGAGATTATTATTCTCTTCGGCTGACTTTCATGGCAATTTTCAATTTTTCTTTTTTTAATACATTAATTTGCGTGTTAATTTGAAATAAAGGTAGCAGTGTTAGCTTAAACTTAGCTCATTTAATTACTGAAATTTTAAGGGGGAGAGGAGGATTTAGCAGGCATCATTTGTTGTCTGTTACTCTTGTTTTTCATCCTTCCACTATTCCCAGTTTTTCTGGGCCAAGTGAACTGTGTTCTTTCATGTCGTTCACTGTAGAACTGGCCAGACTTCCTCCTTAAGTATTTTTTTTTAAATTCTCATTCAGTATTTCTATTTTGCCTCTCTCTTGGAAGCTTTCTGGTATTAGGAGAAAGGGAAACACTATATCCATTTGTAAAATGCAACTGTGCATAAATAGGAAAAATGTGTGTTGGGGGAGGAAAGAGTAGTAGCTTATCACTGAAAGTGGAATGGTGAGCTGCAGAAAACCTACATGGCCAAAGGCCAGCTTAGGGTAGTAATGTAGACATTAATACACTCCTTTTCCAAGCACTGGGCTGTTATCTGTTATTTCAAAAACAGAAACTCCAGCAGTACAAGACTCCTTTATGCTGTGCTGGTTTGTTGGGAGGCAGTTAAGTGCCGGTGTGGCATGGACTGGAATTGCTAACATTTTTTCCTGCATAACCAGTTGTTCTGTGGTGATACTGCAGTCAAGTAGGGAGCCTGCATGCTTTACAAGGACTGCATCAGAGACAGAGGGAAAGAGGGGGGTGAATAACATCAGGAAGCTGCTTTTCTTCTCATTTTTATTTTTTTAAATTTCTAAGATGCAGCTGTAGATCAGTTTCTACCTTTAGCATCAGCTGAAATAATGACCTTAAGTGATTGCATTAACAGTTGTCCTTGATCTACTGTGAGGTACTTCTGCTTCTTGTGACATAGCTGGTGATTGCTTGGTGAGCATCCTTTTTTGAGAGAAAAAAGTTGACTAGCAAGAAATCTTTCACCAGAAAAACTAGGAAACCAATTGTCTCTGTTAACTAGGTGTGTTGGCAGAAAACAAAGTCTGCAAGTGTGCTGTTTGATCATTGTTAAAACCTCTTGATTTACACAATCTGGGCAAAATGTCTTTTACTCCATAGACTCGGATGATCCCAGATAAGACAGCTGGATAAGCTGAACAAGTATATATGACCTGGTTTCAGGAATGAATTTTCTCATCTGAGTTTAGGAAAGTTAGTACTTTTCTAAGTGTACAGAAGTACTCTTCCAATTTTTTAGAGTAACATTTGTTGCTTTAAGACAGGTAAAGTTTACTGATGCTTAATGTTTCTACATATCATTAAATGCAGATGTATGTTTCTGTAATAAATTACTTTTTTTTGTGCTGTCTTTTCGAGGTCTTAGTAAGCACAAGGCAGGTTTTGTGAGCACTTCAACCAAACAGAAGTACACAGAAGAAACTTTGATTCTGTGCTAAATTTTATTGTACACAATTCTAAGTAGTATTTACTGGGAGAAGGGAGGAGGGATTTAGCCTCTCGGTTTGTGGTGATAAAGGCTGTGGCTAGGAAATTTGATTTTTAAGCTCTGAACTAGTTATCTGTGGTGTGCTGTTCTAAAACATCTGGTACTGTTAATCCTGGTGATTGCTATATATTTTTTAATCATCTTACGTTTATATTGACTGTTACTGGGGGTTGAACATTGATTGTGCTAAAAGTTCATTAAAGGAACATGTGCAAGATGAGGATGCTTGGGAAGAAAGGAATAGATGAGTCTGATTTAAAAGTCAAGAGTACCAATATAAAAATGGCACAGAAAAAGACAGAACACTGAGGTCTTCTTTCTGAAAAGATGCTGGATGAATCTTTTCAGGTAATAAATCACTTTCATGAAATGACTGTCATCTTCCATTTGCCACTTATCATTCTTGGTATTTGCTAGAATATTTAACGAATCTACTTGAAAATGGATAATTGAGAGAGACAGGAGAGACTCATCAGGAGAGTTGTGTTTCTCTGTAAGGCTGTGAATTTGGCACTTTTTGGAAGCAGATGTTTAAATGTATGCAGATTCACACTGCGACAAAGCTCTGTGTTTTGAGCAAATAAAAAATTGGTGCGTGTTTTCTCCACTTACCATGCGGTAGGGAAAAATAGAGGTTACAGTGTCACTTAGCCAAGTAGGATTTCTTCCTATTTGTGATTCACGAGACATGTCATTGCAGAGGAAGCGCCTGTTGTTTTCATTCCTAAATCAGAAGAAAATACTGCCTTTCTTCAAGTCTGTGGAAATGGGTAGAGTAACTCAAAGAAACATGAAATGTTTCCACGGAATTGAAGAGAACTATCCAAGTGGGATATATGGCCTCCTGGATAACACAGGCCGTGACACTTCTTCACTGGGCTTCTCTATAGAGCTCTTCAGTGTTTATGAGATACTGCATTTCTTTGAGAGAAGCTTATTCTTATTTAATAATTTGGTTCTCCTACAGTGCTTCAGCATATTAATGTAAGTCTGTAAAGGAGAGAGAAATCCTACTGCCAGCTGAGTCATCTTCATACAATGCTGGCTGCTGACAGACTCATGTTCTGGGGACAGATGCATTCATCTGCTGTTGGTTCTTTTTAGGAGCACTGGACCAGTTCACTGTTACGGACCACTTTGGTATCAGGACCTCTCTGCCATTCTTGTTCTCCACCCTGCCTTTCTGCTCTCTCATCTCTTTTCTGTTGGAGGCTCAAATCACTGCCTGAGCTACACTAATGCTTCTGGATGGAAGAAATGCTGCATCCAGTTCATCTGCTTGCATTCTTGCAAGGCCTTATCCATTCCAGCTCCCATGTAATCCTCTTGTACTCCAGCTCTGGTGCTCTGTGGGAGAGACAGCATTCAGATTTGCAGGAGTCTTTGAAGAACAGTGTGAAAATGTCAGCTGTAATAGGATTTTGGATACAAGCACCTGTTGTTTCTGTAGACAGTTCAATTTTTTCTTTGTTCTCCTCTGTTAGCATTATGGAGATAACACTTGAATCTTTTTTTACCAGCTTGTGTTTTAGATACAGCTACAGTTGTCTGCAAGTGATGTAAGGAAAATGCTGTATCGGTGCCAACATATTTCACATTTAATGGCTTGCCAGCTTTATCAAATAATAGTAGCAAAACCAAGTCATTTAATGCTGCTAATATTTGAAAACGTGAACTTCTTAGTAAAACCTGTCGATGAATAGCTTTTACTTAGAGATTGAAGCATAAACAAGATGACAGTAAACAGATGAAAGAGAATGCAAACGGAGGCAAGAATGGAAAAAAACCCAAACAACGAACAAACTGCAAAACAGAAGCCCCCCACACAAAAGAAAATATTTAGTTAGTTGAATTCAAACAGTGGATTCATTACCTGAGCAGTTCAAGGGCCAATATCTATAGATAGCAGTTTCTGAGTGCTCTGCTTTGAATTTTTTTCACCTAATCTTCCAAATATTAGTCTCCAGTGTGTGAATTCCAGCGTGAGCAAACCATTTAATGCTGCTATAGCATCCAGGCAACTAACTGCCTTCAGCAGAATTTACATATATACTTCTTGTTTAAGATCCTAAGTTCAGGAATCCCTTTTTTTATGAGTTACAGTGTGTGAGACTAACCAGCTGTGCAGACCTTCTGGTGGGACATTTTAGGTGAGCTTTGCAGTTTGATCCATTGCAGTCTAGGTTAGTCTTGTTTCATCCTATGCTTATACAGTGATAACTATTTTCAGAAATTACAGCTTGATACATTGAAAGAAAACTTAACTGGAGGCATTTCTTTTTGTCTTGACTGTCCTGGCTTGTGCACTGGAGCAGTTGTTCCCTGCTTGGTGGACAGCTGGGCTGTAGCTGGTGGAAGGGGAGAAATGTCGGAGATGGGTGGAACAGGCAGCAGCTCCGGTCAAAAGCCACTGTGCTCCTCCCATAAATAATCCCAGCTCATGAGTCAGAGGCTTAAGCCTTGCATAGGTGCAGCTCATGGCAATTAGTGCCACAGCAGGGTGGCCTCACCTCAGCGTGGTGCTTCAGGTGTGTAGGGGTAAGGGAAATACGTGAGGAAGTTGGGGTTTGACGTGAAGAGTCCTGGCAAGAGCAGTGCTCGAGACAGGTGTCAGAGGGGCTTCAAGGAACAGATGGAAATGCTGGAAAAAGAATAATACAGTGCTTCTGAACAAAAATGCTTTGAGAACTGTGGAAGAGCTGCAAGATTGTTTCCTCCAGCCTTGTAAACCTTCAGTTTCCCAGTGTTGAGCCAAGGCTGGTGAGGAGGGTTATGTGATGGGCTGGGGAGGTGAGCCAAAATGCATTGGCTCACTTTTAAATTTCAGCCTCAGGAATAAGGCAAGGCTCTCCAGTTTGGAAGTAGCTGAAATCGAAGAAACAGCTACAAAAGCACAAAACTTGTGGGAACCAGTATTAGTATTTGCACACAGGTTTGCTTAATGTCTCCTAGGGAATCAGTTTCTGTGTTAGTTGACACATACTTGTTTAACTGAAGTGCATAGATACCATCAAATCTTTATTGTTTTTGATAACAACCCTTATTAGGAGCACAATTTTAGCGAGTAGTTTTCAGTATTTTTCAGGTTTTGAGCGTAGGATGCCCAAAGTGAAAGTGCAGGCTTTTTGCAACAGTAAGAAGATGGTTGAAGTTTTAATGTCACGTCAAGTGTTGTGAGGAGCACACCCATCTGTCTTACCTCTGCTGTATTAGAACATAGGATATGTGTGCAGTTGAAGTAAAAATACCCCAGCAGGAGAGAGATGAGATGAGATAGACACTGAGGGTGAAGATAATGGATTCCTTCAGAAGATACTATAGACTGAGCCTTCTCTGTGAAAGTAGCTGAATTTTTTCTGCTGTCTCAGTTTATTTAAATGTACCTCAGAGAATGACTGTATAGGTTTTGTACACTGCTTGCAGTAAAGAGTACATACTAGAATGTAGCTGACTGAGTTTTTGTGAATTATTGATGCTGTGGTCATAAAGATAGTTCTCAGTGGCCAGCAAAAGTTTCCAGTCTTGTGTATTCCAGGTTTATTTGCTACAGAGCATCTTAATTAAATGCAAAATACTTCATTAAAGTTAAATCCAGTGCTCTATTTTTAAAATAACTGGAGTAAAAAATTCACTTTATATGCCACTTGCCAGTCTTGTCTTGAGACTAAATGGTGTGAATCAAGATTTGCTCTAAGAAGGCACTTTGGAGGAAGCAGGAAACTATGACAAGTAGAGAGCTCCCATGTTTGTTCAAAACTATGATCTTGTGCCAGTGCTGGCTGCAGAACCCCAGTGGATTTTTAAGGGTGCTAAAGCAAAGAAAGCTGGGGGCAGTGGGAGTTATGTTTGAATATATCCATGTGTTTAGGTTCTATTTCCACTGACTTTTTGTATTTCAACTTACGGGTTTGGTTTGCATTTGCCCCTGTGGTTAGAGAAATAAAACAACCCCCCAACATTCAGAGGGGGTTGTTTAGAAATTAATTTAGGAAGGTGCTCACTCCCTGTCACTGCATGAGTGTGCACTGAGTTTGGAGTGTTATTCTCCTTTTGTCATAAAGCAGTGGAATGGTGAAGGCAGGAGTTCAACAGATGGCTCAGCCACATCATTGCTCGTTTTTCTTGGATGTTTTACAAGAGTCCTTTTTGCTTGTCAGTGGCCTTCTTGCTTTCACTCAATATGAAAGAATTAATGCTTGTAGGGGCTAAGTTATTCTATTACATCAGCATGCCTGTGGCACAAGTTCCTGCTTAAATTTCAGTGTGCATTTAATGAAAACTCTGTTTCCTGCTTCCTTGCTATCTAGGGAAATAAAAACCAAACAACCAAACAAAAAAACCAACAAACTCTCAGTCGGGCAGAAGCAACTGTTCCAAATCTGTTTGTTGTTTATACATAAAACTGCTAGTTCATGTGGTAGACAAATGAGCAATCTATCATAAACCAAACACCAAAATCATTATCCTGGGTTATTGTGGTGGTGAAAAGTCATGTTATAAATACAGTTGAGTCCTCAGTACAAGAGAAAGCAAAGGAGATTTTACTTTTTAGTTCCTTAAAAACATAAATAGATCTGCAAACACAGATTGCCTATTTTTTGCGTGGAGGAAAAGGAACTTCCTTGCAATGGTGAAGCTGGGGGAAAAAAAGGAGGGGAGTGGATTTACTGTTCAAGAGCACTTGGTTTGGCTCTGAGTCCTGAGCAGTTTTACTTCAGTCAGGGAAGGCGTTTCCCACTTTGAAACATGACATCTTCAGGAGCCTATGTTTGAGGCAGATGAACAAAAGGTAACTTAAGGCTGTATTTCAAAAAGGAGCGCTTTTTAGACAAACTAGCATTATTTGGATTTAAAAAAAAGTCGTCCAACTATCACCCCAAAGCTACTCATTGCAGATTACCATAATTCAGTTAATTTAAAATGTAATCTCGTTACAGTTTGTACTAGAGAATGCCATGAAATGCCATTTACCTTTACCTGTTTGTTCAGGGCAAACTTGCAGTGGCTTCACCAGTCAGCAGTGTGTAGATCCCTGCTTTTGTCATGGATGCTTGAGCTCTCCAGTGATATTCAATATCCTTGTCAGGACTTGGTTGAGCTGTGAGCACAGTTCTCAGTGTTTGATAACAGATCACTGATTGTCACAGGACAGCAATCAAGAACCAGTTGCAGGGATTTCATGCTTTGGTATAATCAAGTTACTGCAGGGCAAATGATCATCCTCAGAAGTGCCTAGAAGTTGCTTCCACTTGATCCATTTATTATTTTTATGAAAAGAGGAGCTGGTACACCACTGGATTAGCACTACACTCACAGAGTCCAGCAAGCCTGTAGTAGTGTGATATTTGCTAATAATTTCCAAAATTGCCTTTAAGAGGACATTTTCAAGAGTCATAGGTTCATTCTGTAATTCCACTCTCAGTTAGCTTATATTGGTTAGCACTGGGGTTTCTCCATAGCATAACCAAATGACTCTCTGGTGTGGTAGTAAAAGTAATAGTGATATAAAACTGTGGTGGATTCCTTGATTAAATTTCTCTGTCAGCCATTTAAATTATTTTGAGAGTGAACACATTTGTGGAATTACTTCTCTGCTCCTGTGACAGTGTGCTGGGACATACGCCAGAAAAATTGGTCTCTTTTTACTGCAGCTTCATAAGCCAGAGTACAACCCGGTTTTGGCTCTTAGCACCATGGAAACGTGAGGTGAAAGAGAGTGTGGTGTACCTGAACTTGAATTGCAGAGTACTTGCAGGCCTGGAGAGGAAGAAGGTAGAGAAGGAGGAAATCTCATGATTTAAAGAGTCAGTGTCAGTAAAAGAGTGACGAATTTTAGACCTATGTTTGTGTGGATTCAGGGAAACTGGAGAAAGTGGCACAGGGACACTTGTGTGCCAGGGTTTCCTGTGAATCTCGAAATCTGATTTTTCTTATTTGACAGTTTTTATGGTTAACTCAAAAAATCCTTAATCTAATGCCTTCCTCTCAATTTAATGTTGGCATTTAGATTGAAAATCTGCTGTAATTTCTCTGGTATTTTGACTGACATGCTGAAGTCATACTTGCTGAAGCACAATGCAAAATTCAGTGTTTTGTTCTGATATTGTAAATTTCTTTCAGTAATCATTATTGACTGAGTTGCTAGTGTTGGTTTATTTTAATGTAAAAGTCACACAACATAAAACCATTCTCAAGATATGCAATCTACATGTGTGATTTATTTAATTGAGGATTTTTGTTTTAATTTCTACCCCCAAAATTAGAATTTTAGATTCTTACAGGATTAAATAGCCACTTATTTCTGAAAATGTACATGGGGATCTTATGGAAGTGTATAATGATGCTAGACAGTATCTACTGTGGTTCTTAACAAGTGATCTAAATTTCTCTGGATTATTAAACTTAGACATAATGCATTTTGAAAAGGTGATAAATAGTATGTTGTGATAAATGGGTTTGTATAAACAGAAAGAAACCAGACTTGAATAGGTTATGAAGAGCTGAGCACTTGTATGTTCTAGTAAAGGTACTCTAGAAATCACTGTTCCTCCAAATTGTGGCATGATTTGTCTCATTCGTGATATATGCTGGTTTTCCTTCGTGTCTTGAAAATTATTTACTTCATTGGTGTTTGCTGGAGAGGGGAGTGCCCAATTTCAGACTCAGTCCCCTTGTGAGAATGCAGGAGCTGATTACCTCATTTTCCTGGCCTTGTAAATTTATGTAGTTTATGTGTTGTAAGGAAGAACTCGCCCGTCGGTTGCTGTCTTAGTTTAGTAGCAGTTAAACACTACGCCTCAAAACCATTATGGAATGGGGTTTGTGCCATCAAAATGCTCTGCATAGACAGTTTCTGTGGCCATTCTTGAAAGCTAATTTGTTGCTGTATACATGCTGCTCTCTATGCTTTCCAGTTCAGGTAAGGGATAGTGGGACAGCAAATATAAAAATTCAAACTGAAAATACAAGGTGAGGTTAACTTCATGAATTCAGTAAGCCTGAAAAAAGGACTGGCCTCGTTAATGAATATGTATTTGGCACCTTTGAGGACTGGCACAGATGCTGAAGCTTTGGCCGTGAACATTGCAGGGCTTCAGCTGTGACACGTGTGGAGTCCCCACAGCAGCATTCCACTGGCGCTCTCCACTGAGCGAGGAGAGAGTAAAAATAGCAATGGTAAACTTTCCAGCTCTATGGCTCAAAGCTGGAGCCCCGGGAGGAGGAGGGATTCAGTATCTTAGGCTCATAATTAAAGATGCTTTGAGATAATACGTAGTTTGCACATAGTGCTGTCAGCCAGAAAGTACGGGGTACTTTGCATGGCAGTTGGTGCCATCATCGGTGTTGTATGAGGAAATTTAGGAGGGACATGGCCCAAGCCACAGCTATCCAGCCAAGCAGGTGAACCAGCAGCAGTTGTGTTTCATCCTCTGCTGTGCTCTCTGTCAGCAATATTCCCAGTCTCCTGTATCCCACTGATCTGCTGGCATGACTGAGGTCTCTTATTACTCTGTGAAGGAATAACTAGGAGAGTCTCGGGTGTGGGTTGTTAATAACCAGCTTCTGTGCACGTAGTTCATGGGAGACCAGAATTGTTGGTAAACCTCATTTATATTAACTGAGGCAGTAACACAGGGGGAAAAAAAGACCCAAACTACTGTTATAACAGATTGTGGAGTGTTTTCGGGCCTTAGCTAGACCTGGCCTGAAGCTCTAGGTATAGAGAGCTGTACTGCTTGTGAAGGTTGCTGGGGGTTTTCTGCACAAATAATTGTAATCTGTAAGACACAGAGTGTACTTGTGGGTTATTGAGAGTGGAATATGCTGGAGAGCTCTGAGCTTTGCCACCTGTAAGTATTTGCGGGTAAAGGGGAGCAGAAATGTTTGCATCATTTATACAGCAGTAGCTGCAGTTCTCAGTAATGGAGTTCCCTCTGGGGAAAAAAAGCATGCCTGCCCTTTTTTCTTCTCTTTTTTCCCCTTTGTCAAATCAGGGTTTTGCATATGGCTATGGTAGCTGAGTTGTTTCCTGCTTTGGCTTTGCTGAAGGCTGGTTTTCACATTGCGGTGTTGCCCTGCTTGTTTAGAACTCTCTGATGGGCTCCACAGGAGAAGTGCCCAAGAATATCCAGAAATTTTACTTGGCTCTCCTGCTCCATCGGATGGAGCTCTGTTTCCACAGAGACCAAAGCTTGTGTGTTTCAAGGAAGTTATTTTTAGGAGCTGCTGTTTAGCTGGTGGAAAGACTTTCTTCCTTAATAGGAGAGCAGACTGGAACAGGATTCCTCTTTTTCCAGAGTGTCTTTTGCCTTTTTCTACCATATTCTTTCCCTTTTTCTGTGTCACCCAGTTTCCCTTTCATTGCCGCCTTCTTACCCGTGTCTGCTCTTCCTCTTTTCTCTTTCACTTTCTCTATCACTGTTCCTATTGTGCAAGGATCTGATACAAGGAAGTTTGCAGAGAGTGAGGGAGGGACCCGGCCTCTGCTTTAAGAATGTTGTGTTCTAAAGATAAAGCCCCCAGCTGGGTTTGTACCTCGGCTGAGCAGTGCTTGCTGAGTCACCACTGGGCAGCCTTTGTGAGGATGCAGAGGATCACGGAGCCAAGCCCTGGCCCTCAGCTCCAAGGACCTTGCACAGCTCAATTATTCATGGCCTTCGCTCGTGAGTTGTCCTGTGTCCTTTGGCCTCACAATAAATAAATATTACATGTAGCTGTTTCTGCTGATGTTTGCGGTAAGCTCCATGTCTCGCTTGCTGAGTGATGACCTAATGATAAAGGGCTTAAAAAGATAAATCTGTTACAGTAACTCTTCTGTCTTGGAAAGGGGAAGTGTACCTAAATAAAATGGGCCCAGAGATTCTTTTAGTTGTCAATCAGTAGCAATATAAAGCAGAAAAGACATTTGCTCCAATGGGCTAAGAGTGCACTAACTCAGTGTCCTAATACCCTTTTACAGTTATTCCTGTTGTCAAAATTGTCACATTGCCTTTCTTTGTAGTTAGATACTGAATAGTTGAGTGATGAAGAGCTACTTTGAGTTTAGACAGATCTCTGGGCTTTTAAAATGATCCTGTGGACTTTATCTGACTTTAACTGGCATACTATGAAACAGATTTTTCTCTAGAGGACCTGTTGCCCCAACAGCAAGGTACTCCCCTTACAGCATGAGATGTTTTCGGAAACAAAATAACATCAAAAGGAGTCTAAAGCAGATCAGTGTTGAAGAAAATTGCCATACTAAGGCAACTGGATGTGTTAAATTCTCTTGCCACCCTATGCTGTCGTGTTATCCTGTGATTCTAATTCAAACATCTGTTTCCACATTCTGCTTATGCTGTAAACTTTTTAGAAAGGGAACTTCACATTTATCATGATACCACAGTTCAGGATGGCATTGCAAAACCTACCAGCAATAATATCATTCCATGCCCACTGAAGTGCCGTGTAGACGATCATGTTCCAGTCCTGTTTTCTTGTACATCCCTGATGCTGATGCGTTTCTGCTTGTCTTTAATATGATTCAACAGCTGGCAGATAGACTGGATGCATGCGGTGCCTTTGGGGTGCATGCCTCCAGCCCTCCCCACCCAGCAGCTGGGACAAAGTCTGTGAGCACAAGGTTTTGTTCCAAGGTCCTGTTAACCGAGCCAACCAGGCCCTGCTGTGTGCTGGACCATATCTAACACTAAGGGAGAAAAAAGTCTGCTAAAAGAGCTGCACAGCATCTCTTTAAAAACGTCAGGCTGTGGCTGTGGTGACAGACCGCCAGCATGAGCTGCTGCTTGGTTACCAAGAGGATAAAATTTTACTCCAGAGAGATATTTTTGTACAGTTGCTTATTCATATAACAGTAGATGCCAAAAGCACCCTTATGCTCAGCAGTATAAAAATATTAAGAAAATTTCGCTTTCACAGAGGCTACAATCCAGTCTAGTTATACTTCATCATAAAACGAGGCAATCTTGACAGCCTGTAATTGGATGATTATTACTGGATTATTCTTAATTTTAATTATTAATTGATCTTTCTTCCATTGTAATTTTCTCTTTTGCACATACCAAATCATTTAGCTGCTTGAAAGTTGAGTACTCTCCCGGACTGCTATACACCTTGCAAGCAGTTTTGCAAGGAAATTGAAGCCTTTCAGGTGTACATTGGGTATAGCCTAAACTGCAGGGTTTGATTTTCATTGTCACAGCAGTGACCACAGGACTGTAGATGGCGTAGACTGTCAAAAAAACATGTTTTACACAAATAATTTTCTACTAGATATGTGTTCTCTTCTGCATTTGATTATACAGCTTGCAATGGGAGGTGGAGTTAGAGAGAGAAATCTTCTGGGTAAATACTTTATAATTGATTAACAGCTTTGATTTGCAGCTTTCCTAACAAGCTGTGGTGGCCAAATACTCTTCACTTCTTCCTATCCACTGTCACCTCCTCCTGTGCCCCTTCCAAATTCCTTTCTATTTTGCATATTTTAAATGAAAACTGAATTAGTCTCATTCTCAGCTTTTTTTGCAGCATGAAGCAGCACACAGGCTGGGACAGTTTTATAGACTGGATGGGAATATTGGGGAGCCATTCAGGACTCCCTATGAACCCTGCATTTTATGGAATGATGTATTTTTATAGTTACAAAATAAACTTGACACGTTTTAAACTGGAAAAGGAAAATGAGGAATATTTTATACTGATCAGAAGCTGGAAAAATGAACAGACCTGCTGTCTTTGCTGTCACTAACAAGGCAGTTTTGTCTTTTTATTCCAACTACATGGAATGAAAGGTGGGCAGAGGAGTAACTGTCTTGTTTATTGGTGGAAGGGCTGTTAGCTTCTAGGACATCCAGCTGAAATTCCTGAGAGTGACTCTGGATGGGGGGAAGTCTCATTTATAATTTGCTGTGCTGTGGAGTGAAAGACAAGAGCTGTTCCTGAAGAAGGTAAAGATTAATGACCAAACAGCCATTCCTTCTTTGAGGATAGCTCTCTTCAGCGTGTGTAATATTTGGGTTGTTTACTTTGCTGAACTGTTTTAAAACTTAAACTTCCAAGTTCGTGTCTCCTAGGAACAGATTTTAAAGACCCACAAAGGATAGGAGGGATGCTTTGGGTTTTATCCTCTTCTACTTTTGTTTCTTTGGTTTGGTTTTTTGCATCTGTGATGTGAAATGTGTTTTGGCTTTTTTTTTTTTTAAGGGATCTTTCTTTTCTCTGCAGGTATGGTGTTAGTCCTGAGAACATTATCCTGTACGGTCAGAGCATTGGTACTGTCCCTACTGTAGACCTGGCATCTCGGTACGAGTGCGCGGCAGTGATCCTCCATTCTCCCCTGATGTCTGGATTACGGGTAGCTTTTCCTGACACCAGGAAAACCTATTGCTTTGATGCTTTCCCAAGGTATGTATCAATGCTGCAAGGGGGGTTTTCTATACTCACCGTGCTCTATAGGTGTTTAAAAGGGACCGGTGGTGTAAGTAGATACTGAGACTTGTATTTGTTCCTCCCTGGTGGAGATCTTGCAGGATCCTGGTTTTGTGACCAAAACAAAGTCCCTGTCACATCTTTTAGAAGATTTTAAGCTTGTTTTAAGAAGCTCTAGAAAACTACATGCAACTGGTCTTAGGATAAAACATTTGCTTTTATAGTCTAGTTTTCACTGGAAAAGCAATTACAACAGACCTAGAATACCCAAGTATTTGGGAATAGGAGAAGTCATGGGAAGAGCAGATATTCTAGGAATCTTTTAGAACTTCTCATTTGATCCAGTTTAAGTTATGGGAGAATATGAGAGGGGAAGCCAGTCTCTCTATAGCAGGGCACGGGGAAGCACAGGTAAAAAGCTTAGTGGTCCATGGAAGAGAGAGGATAAAACAGACACTCCCTGAAGTCTTGGGCAAAACTTGGTTTTGGTTCAGAAAGTCATGCTTGTGATAAGTATAGTAAGGAATATTCATTGCATTTCTTATGTTTGTTTTATTTTGGTTACAACAGATTAAAATTAGCAGCTGTGGGAGGCCATAGGTATAAATCTGTATGCCAGAACAGCTAGAAGGAATGGTGATGAAGTAATAGTGGCTCTCACAGTCCCCATGTTTAGAATCCTTTGGCATAGATTATTAGTTAATTAATTAACTTGTTGGAGGTGCAGACTGAATTTGAAGCACTTATACTCCAGCTCATTCATCATCAAACCTGAAATCCAATATTTACAAATGCTTCTGTGAGAGAGGAAAAAACAAAGCCTTAAACATAGCTCTGATTACAGAAGTAACAGTGATTAGCTGTTACCAGCCAAATCAAATAACAGTTTAAAAAAGAAAAGTGGGAAGGGAAACAGTGACAGCAGATGTGCTGTAGCACTTGAGTATTTTGTTCTTGCCCTACTGAGCTGTTCATTGCTGTCAGTCTGGCTTCCCTGGTACTGGGAGCAGTGAAAATAAACAGCAGTGCACTTTATGAATGTGTGCAGCTCAACTGTCTGTCTGCACAGTGGGAAACAAAATAGTTCTGTGTGCACCTACAGTGAGTTGCTATTATGTGCATTTTATGTTGGGACTCCATGAGAATTTAGTCTCTGTAGATTTTTCTAGCTGCAGAGCTGTGTGGCTGAGAATACTAAGTAAGGCTAATGTGCAGTTTAAATACTGCTTTATGAGTCGCTGAGTTGGCAATGGGATGCCTTCCAATTTTCTGCAAAATATAAATATTATCTGGCTTAATGGTCTGTGAATATACGTGGAAAAAAAAATTGTTTCATTATATGAATACTGAAGTGAAAGGGTTTTCCTACAATAAATGAGAACTTAGTGTCTAGCCACAAAAATTATGCATAAACATATCTGTAGCTTTATGTTGCTGATAGGTCTATCACAGCAGACCTTTCATGGGCTTAAAACTTCAGTTTATATAGCATGTGGATTATAAAGTATTTACATTTGGCTGTGATACTAATTTTGGGATGAAAATTATGAGGAAAAAACAAAATCTGCAGTATTCTGATGCCTCTTTTATGTTGGAATTTTTTTTTCACATTCAGCATAGTTGCACACAGCTTGCATACTTGCATACAGCTGAAGTTCCAGACAGGAAAAGTGAAATAGGCTGCATTTTAATTTTAAATAGCACTTTAAATGGCATGAAACCTGTGGGGCTTTTTTTGAGAGGTATAGAGACAGAGACCGAAATGTGTTTACAATCAGCTGTTTGCTGGAATACCAGTGGCAGTTCTCTAGAATACCAAATGCTGAGGTTTGTAAGTGTGAGGCTTAGTGCTTCAGTTTACATATTTTTAGGTAACTTTATATTTTCATAAAGCTTTTTTGAACCTGTTTTTAAGTCAGGGTATGCTGGCGTCTGTATTTTTAAAATAATTTTAAGCAGTCTTGATCATGTAGTAAAATCAATGGTCATGCCAAAATTGCATGCCTGCTTGTTCTTCAGGAGCAGGAAAATCCAAACACTTTTTATTAGCTACCATAAAGAAATAGATTTGTCCTCCCATCAAATCGAGTATTACCAAAACTCATTTTTCCACATTCCTCCGTTTGTTAATGGCAGTGGAGCTGGTAGGAAGCTGGGAGTTCATTAGCACGTGGTGTCTGTACACAGATTTGGAATCACTGGTAACTACCAGCATGAAATGGCTGTCTGGAAATAAAAGCTGGCGCCTGCGTGAGGAGAGTCAGAGAAAGCTGCTGTTCACTGCTTGCAAGTTCATGTGCTACCAGGGTTCTTCATAATTGGGGTTTGCTGGCCTGACCTCTTAGGCGGGAAGGTGCCTTTGTCACTCTTCCCTCAGAACCCATTTTCCTGTGAGAGGTAGTCTCAAGCTGTATTGGTCTGCTAAGGGTAGCTGGACAAAAGGAAAAACACTACTCTAAGGCCGCTCTTTGCAGTCACAGCTGGCAAAGAGGCTGGTTACATAAAGTGAAGTCCTGTGTGATTTCTGTGGTTTGCAGTTAAATATCCCTGTGCAATGCTCTTCTCCCACAGTTTTCTATTTTCTTGTCTGAACTTAAACAATCAGTACGTACAACAGATTGTTTTCTTTTAGCTGAATCTGCCTAATTTGGGGGCTCAAAGACGAGTTCAAGCTCCATGAGCCAAGGCTTTTTGTTTGTTTGTTTGTTAATGAAATCTTACGACTGGAATGTAGTTAATTAGTTCCTAAGCTGTTAAATTGGAAGGTGATAATGTGTCATGTGAGAAGAGTCCGTGCTTGCAGAATGTCCCATGGAATCTTACTTGCCTCACAGTGCTTTGTGTGATAGATACGGTCACTGTTTTGGTGGGGGTTTTTTGGGTGCCAAACTTTATTTGCGTGCTGCCCACTCAAACTTGTTGTTGTTAGCACTGGTGGGATGGTGGTGATGGCAGTGCAGGCTCCTTTTTTACATGTCTGTTTTGGGAATGAGCCTTGTCCCATATCGGTTGTGCACAATTCCAGTGGTCTGCAGCCATTTAAAAACACGCAGTGGTAACTGGGTTGTGTGTCAATAGTTAAACTTGCTTTCTCTGATGTTATGAAATGGAAAGCCCCAAGCTGAGCTGTGTCTTTCTTTTCCTTCCCCCAGCATTGACAAGATCTCTAAAGTGACCTCTCCCGTGCTGGTCATCCACGGTACCGAAGATGAGGTGATCGATTTCTCCCATGGCCTGGCCATGTACGAGCGATGTCCACGAGCAGTAGAGCCCCTCTGGGTGGAAGGGGCTGGGCATAATGACATAGAGCTTTATGCACAGTACTTAGAGAGACTAAAACAGTTCATATCTCATGAACTTCCCAACTCCTGAAGAAGCCTACCTGATTTTACCTCAGTTACTGTGAATGGAAGAAATTACCTGGTTTTGCACATGCTTTAACTGGATAGCTGTAATAGCTTTATACTATGAAGAAATACCCTGTCTTGAGGGTGTTCTAATCAAACATCTGATGAAATTTGTCTTTTATATCTGGAAATGATTCTACTAATGCACACAAATATGGTCAACTACTGTAATTCCAACAATTTTTAGCTTCATTGCCCTGAAGGAAGTGGGAGTCCTAGCTGCTTATGGGGACACTTTTTACCTAGTGCTGTATTAATCGAAGATCAGTTTTCTCTGTCTCACTTCAGATCATTTATAATTCTGTCCTACACAGACTTTTTCCCCACTGTGTTCTCAGTGTGGAGAACACAACTGTTACGAGCTACAGCTTGTTCTGAACAATCATGGGTTCAATCTAAGGGAGTACTTTCTCTGTGAAGTTTCTAGCTGTGGTATTGTAACTGGAAAGTTATTGTGATGAAGTTCCCCGTCCTCCCTTCTAGTGTTCTTTTGTTAACTTACTGATCTTCCCAAGTAAATTATTTAAATATACTTTTACCTGAAAATAAACAAACTACTATATGGGGCTAAACTCTGTAATGACCTCTCCATTACTTGTATAAACATAACTGGAATATTCTTAAAGGATCTAGGGACAAAACTGCTTTTGTTTAAAAATAAATGTGTAAATTTACTACTAGAAAACTCATTTTAATATTCAGATTGTCTGAATAATAGCCATAACAGACATTTCCTTCTGTAAAGCATTCCTGTAGACTTTTTAAAAGTACTGTACATATTTGAATTTACATTGTGCATAGATTCTTAATTGGTAGTTTTAATTTAAGTCTAGTTACAATAAACGGCAAAATTCTGGTTTGTATATGATTGAATACATTTTGTTAAAATATGTTTTTATCCCTATATTATTTTGCTATTAAAGTTTTATAAAGTTTCCAGGACAAAAAAAAAAAAAATTTACACATTTATGTTTTGATGGATTATGTAACTAAATTTTCATTGAGCTGATCTTTTTAGTTTAGAAGTAATTTGATTCTTTGACACTGGAATCGCACAGATTATGCATCAGAAATGCAAAACACTTAAAAATTGTTACACTACTAGCATAGGTCTAATTTTTCCAAATTTAAAGGCCTTAAATGTACTGTAAGCCTCAGATTGTTGTATAAATTGATCGCGATTGATTGCAGTTTGTGTCCTGTTGCTAGAAAGCAACACAGTGATTGTAATGGAATAAAGGATGCATGGATTAGAGCTTGCTCAAGTTTGGAATCTTATTTGGTGCATAATTTTTATACGTGAGGAAAGTGTAATAACAGATTACTTGATAGAGTAACCTGGGTATGTAAATCAGATATGCAAGAGGTTATGTTTAAATGGTGTTCAGCTGGTTCTAAGTAATGAAAAATCATGATTCATTGTCTGTAAGAAATATTTGAATAAGTTATTATGAATTCTTATAACAGGCCTGCAGTTAAATTTCAGTGCTGCAAGTGTGTATTGTCTTTGATTATTGCCTTGGCCCTATTACTGCAAAAGGGGAAAAACTTGGTTTTTTCACTTTCAGTGAAATGAGGACATGCATCCTGGTCCACATCACCTGGGTCCCTAGACTCTGGATCTGGGCATCTGTACTGTCTAGTTGTGAGTTTTAACTGTCCCCCAGCAGTTCTCTTGGTGACTCTTCCAGCCAAAATTATCAAGTTTTGCCTAATCACCACCTGAAGCTCAGCACTTCCCTCCTGTATTTTAAATAAATAGGCAGATACTTGTCTGATTTTGTATATATTTATTGTACCTTCATAAATGCACAGTGGTTTTCTTCCGTTCCTACGTGTGTTCTCCCTGGGACTGTAGCCCCGTGGAAGCCAAGCTGCTGTGTGTGGTACAGGTATTCAAGGTAAGGTTGAAAGCGTCAGCCTGTCCATGGAGTGACTTGGGGGATTTTTACCTAATTAGCTCTGGTTTTTTTGGTACCTGCATTGAACTTTGTGTTGCTCTGAAACTTCAGCCTGCAACGTTTCTTCTCCTCGTGACCCCTTGTAGCTACCCTTTTACTTTAACAAACTGATGCTTCTAACCTTTTCCTTATAAATCGGGTTTCTGATTACTACTTTTCCAACTCCTCCAGTCATTTCGTGACTTGTCTTTGCATTTGCTTTGTTTTTTGCCAGTATTTCTCTGTTAATGAGAACCCTGAATATGAATTCAGCATTGGTATTTATGTCCCATGGTCTCTGCACTTGCAGCCCCAGTTCACGGTGTTCTGGCTGAACATGGATTTCCACTTGTACTGTCTTTTATTTGCCTGAATTCCTGCTTAACTAATTGTCAGAGGGGCCTCGCCCTTCTGGCTTCTGCATTGTCTGGTTTGGTTTGTGAAGGTCATCTGCATTAAACTAACACAGATGTTTTGCTCTTAATTAAAACATTAATGACCTATCATTGATCTCCTGGTATGGCTCATCTTCCCTCTCTTTTAGTTCAGTAATTTGTTAACCTGTTTGTTCCCTTAAATAATTTTCCTTGTAGGCCTAGTCTCATCCAGTAGTGCTTACATGAATTCTGAAATTTTTATAATTTTCTGATGTGTGCTCTGCACAAAATAAATGCTAATAGTGAGCTGTTTTGTATTGTAAACTTGGATCAAAGTTTCAAGCATTTCAAAACACTGCTGGTCAACCTTGGAACTATTAGTTGGAAAAATGTGGCCAAGTCGTGAAGATGCAGTTTCATCCGTGACAGTGAATTTCAGGTCCTCATTTTTTTAAAGAAAAAAAAGTTTTAAATTTTTTTTTCAGTATTTTAATTTTTAAATTATAGGAAAGGGGATGATGTGAGGTTATGAAGAACAAATTTTTGGCTAAATTTTGCTGTTCCAGCAAACTGCTAACGTTCTGTAATTTAAATGTATAATGTGGGCCTTTACAAGAACTTGTTATGCATATTTTAGAGCTATCAAGGTGTCACTGTAAAAATGGCTCTGTGTGCCTGGATAAATTATGGAACAGGTCTCCCAAAGGTGTGAGTGATCACTAACATTTTGTTGTTGATGGAGATGCTCTGTCCATTTTTCCTGTGTGACTGACCCATTTTTGTTCATGTAGTACAGCCACAGGTGATGTACGGCTTGTTTGCAGGAAGGTAAGATGTGGTACATCTGTTTACAATCAGTAGTTGTCAAGTGGTTGTACTTTGAAAAAGCCAGAGAAGAATATTTGTAACAGCTTCAAAGGTGTCATTTTCCAAGGAGTCTGATATGTATCCTTTTAAAATTTATGTAACTGTTATAAATTTAACTTGTGCTCACATGGAGGCCTGTTACCTGTGTTGCCTCTGCTGCGGTTTTGTTCCTTGTTTTTTTCCATGTCACTCCTGTAACTTGTGCCAGCTCTGCTCGGGATGCTGGCCCTGGAACTCCAAATACCCAAACCTGTATTTACGCTTAGCATTGTACACATCTATAAACTCTGTATCGCATTTGCTTTTTCTAAATGGTGCTAAACATAGAAGTAGAGACCCAATGTGTTTGCTTCCTCTGGTTATTCGTTCAGCCGTAAACCTTGATTGTTCTCATTCGGAAAATGTTTTCTTCCCCAGGTCTATTCTTGTGAATGCAAACTCATGATCTCGGTTAAGCCCATTTAACTCATTTCTGTATATCCTCTGTGTGGAACTCTCCAAACATTTTAGCTCTGAAATTTCTCATGTTGCAAATGCAGTCGTTTGTACTCCGGCACTGGGTAAGGGTAGGGTGGCTCTTTGATGGTGGGCGCTCCGCTGTTGGGAATGAGGTCAGGCACAGAAACTCCCTGCTGGGTCTGTGTTGCTTTCCAAGTGGTAATACTTGGATCAGATGGGTGTGAATGCGAAGCGGGAGGTTGTACTTGGGTCTCATAACTACAGTACAACAGTAAAAAGCAGGAGCTGGTCCTTGCAGCAGGGAAGTGAGCCGTGCTCCTTTGCCTCTGCTGATAACCTGGTTTTGAAGAGGGTTTCTGCAGTAATCAAATTAATTTTACAGAAAGTGTAAGGGTAACATGCCTCCTGTCTTAAAAAAAAAAAAAAGGAACTCCAAGAAGACCTCTACACCATTAGTAGGTCAGTTATAATTTTTCTTGTGGTTCCTGTAAGGGTAGAGGTGCTTTGGTCTGGGTGTCCTCAGGGTCCGGGGCTGGGAGCGCATCACGTCGCTTTCTGGGGTAAAGTCGTGTGCTGGCTGTCCCTGCAGGCTGTGCTCGCTCTGCGTGGGACGGGGCTGCGCTTCCCTCCCTCCAGAGGCCGGAGCATCCCCGCTGTCTCGGGCCGCGCCCGCCTCGGCTGGGACAGCCCCAGCCCTTACTGTGCCCGTGGGGGAATCCCCCCGGCTCCGCGCCCAGCGGCGGCCGGGCTGCGCTGCGCTGAGCTCGGCAGGGCCGCCCCAGGGCCCC
>VZTD01005504.1:85471-121948 GCA_013397725.1 Rhagologus leucostigma | reverse complement strand
GGGGGAGTCCTTGCTGTGCCTGGGGGTTCACGCTCGCATCCAGACACGTCCAGCCTCTTTTCGGGGAAGGAGTTTAGAAAGTCACGGGGTCTTTTCTGTGCCTGGGGGGCTCCCCGGGAGGGTCTCCCTGACAAACTCCGAAGCTCCCGCCGTGCCCGTGACGCCTCCCCCCAGGCCTGGCCCTTACCGGGCACCACCTGCGCCGGCGCTCCCAGGGTGGCTCATCCCAGGCGTCCTCGGGGCCGGGAGGGGGGCACGGCCACGGCCCATCCCACCACGGGCCGGGCTGTGGAGAGACCAGAGCCGTGAGCCCACCCAAGCCGCCCTCCTCTCCCGCGAAGGCCCAGATGATCCCTAATTCCCCCACCCCAAACCGCGGCGACGTTCTCCCGCCTCCCCAGCATCCCGAGGCACGGAGCAGCGGGCGCCCATCCCGGCCCCGGGAAGCTCCTGCGCTCCCACCGCGCTGCGGCAGCCCCAGGAGAGCCCCGACCCCGCGCACCTCACCGGGGAAGCTCCTCCTGCAGCCCTGCGGGGGGAACATCCTGCCCGAAGGCCGTCCTGGCCCCCAGCCCGGGATCCGCTGGAAGGGAGAGGCCGGCTCAGCACGTCCCACAGGACGTCACTGCCGGCCTGGGGACGCTGCCCGGCCAGGTGCCACCCGCGCTGCTGCCAGCCCCGCGCCCGGGGCTCCGCGGCACCTCCGGAGCCACCGGCATCGCCACCAGCGAGGACGCGGCGGAGCTGGGGACACACGGAGCCGCTCCCTGTCCCCTGGGGGTGACGCGGGACTGGCAACGCCTCGGCACCCCCTCCGCCTGCCCGACACCCCGCTTGTCCCTGCCACGTGTCACCGCCAAGCCGGCGGGTCACCCCGCGATGTCCCCAAAGGATCTCGCTGTCGGGATGCGGGGGCTTGGATGAGCCCCGCCGCCAGCCCGAAACCCCGCTTTTGTCCCTAAATCGTGGCTTTACCTGGGGCGTCAGCCTCAGGTCCTGCAAAGCAGCGCCGGAGCACGGAGGGGGGTGGGATGCAGAGCCCTGCATCTCCGCACCCCAGTCCTGCAGCCCTGCACCCCGATCCTTCATCCCTTTGGAAAAACAGAGAGACATAAATATGAAAGGTTTTGCTTTCGCCAGCTTTGCTGAACCACGGCCGGGTAGGTGGTGCAAACGGGGATTTTTAGAGTTCAGTGATAACCGCTGACAGCGGGAGTGAGTCGTGGAAAAACACAGCAGTAAGACCAGACCCAGCTGAGACCAGTTTCCTAAGTGAAGGAGGTGAAAATCCCAAAATAGAAGGACTTTGCGAGCACGGAGGAATTGTGAGAGCCGCAAGAAGGTTGTGAAAGTGGCCGAGACCTGCAAAACCGATCCGCGCATGCCCACAAGGGAGAGGTAAAAAGTTCAGCCCCGAGGAAGACCACGAGCCTTCATCTGAAGACCACCTAGGACGACCACCAGAGGACCCTGCGCATGGGCCGCCGCATGGAAATGAAGGCGGATCTATGTAAATAATTTCCCCGAAACTACTGTAATATCCCCGCCCCTTTTGCGAACCCACAACACGAATATAACAGAGGGCTGCAATAACAAAGGGATAAAAAGCGACCCCGCATCCTCCGTTAACTCTGGTTATGCGCCCGGCGCTGTAATAAAGCTTTGCTCCCCTGACTTTATCCCCAGGTAAATTTTATTACGTGAGCTTGTTTCTCGCAATCCCGGAATCCCAATCCTCCCCTTCACCCCAATCCTGCGTCCCTGCACCTGGGCCCTGCACCCCGAACCTCTAACTTTGCGACTGTGCCCCAATCCTGCACCTCTGCACCCCAATCCTGCACCCCTGCGCCCCAGTCCTGCCGCCCCACACCCCGATCTCATTCCACACCAATATCCGGCGGGAGCCGATCCCCTCCTGAGGAGCTCACCCGGAGCGCTCCTGTCCCTCCCCCCGGGACTTTTCCTTCCTCTTCCCATCCCGCTCCCGGCGCCGACTCCGCTCCTGAGAACAACGGGAGCGCCAGACCCCGGCAAGCTCCGCTTCCCTGATCCCCCGGGGACAGCCAGATTCCTCCGGGAATCTCGGATCCACGAACTGCACCCCATCAGCGCCCGGAGCCCCCCCTGAAAGGGGTCCCTGCACCCCCAGGGTATGGAGCGTCCATGGAAGGGGCGATCCTGGGGGTCCTGCACCCCCAGAGCATGGAATATCCATGGAAGAGGGGATCCTGCACCCCCAGGGCATGAAATATCCATGGAAGGGGCGATCCTGGGGGTCCTGCACCCCCAGGGCATGGAATATCTGTGCAAGGGGAGGGTCCCTGAGCCCCCAGGGCACGAACGCCCCAGCTCCTGCCACCATCCACATGGATCAGCCACATGGTCCCCGGGCTGCTCCCAAACTTGTGCCGGGATGTTTGGGGGAGCAGGATCCCCACTCCCGGGGCTGCAGCGGGGTCGAGGAGGGGACGGAGAAGGGCGAGAGGGTTTGGAAAGCCCCGGCAGGTCGGGGCTCCATCGTACCCACCTTTGCCGGCGCTGCCATGCCGGGGGAGCGGCGGGGACGGGCGGGGGCCGGGGAGCTGCCGGTGGCTGTCACCTCCCGACGTGTCCGTTTGTCCGTCACCTCCCAGCGTGCGGCTCAGAGGGTCTCCCAAACCCGCTGCCCGCCCAATTCATCACCTCCCGTGCCAGCCAGGCGCCTCCAGCCTCTCCTCCCCCCTATCCCTCTGCATTTCCCACTGGCAACGGCGCTCCCGGGGCCGTGTCGGTTCAAGGCACCGGCATCCCGCCCTGCCCCCGGTGGATTTATCACCTTCCCCCGGCCCGGGAACATCCGCGGCAGCAGTTGGGGGTTTGGCTGGGAGGCTGTGATAACGAACTGGTCTGAACTGGTCCGCCCGGCCATGCGAATTCCTGCATCCGCACGGAGGTGAGGACAGTGCGTGACCTTGCAGGAACGTGGGAGGAGGAGATAAGGGAGAAAAGGGAGGCTCCGGCTGAGCTCGCTGATCCCAAATGTCAGCGAGGGAGGGGGGAGAAAAGGGAGCCTCGGGGTGAACTCGCCGATCCCAACAAAGGAAGGGAAAACCCAAAGCCTGGAGTAAAAACGCTTCCAAAACCCAAGCAGGATGTGGGGCCCGGGCAGCCCGTGAGCTCTGGCCGCTTCCCAAGGCTGCTCCCGCCGGGCAGATAACGCCCGGCTCTCCAGCTGGTCCCTTAATGAGAGTCCCTAATTGCTATAAATCAATTTGCTGGCTGGGTGGATCAATTAGCTCGCTGGGATTCGGGGAGAGAATCCAGCAGCAGGGACAGACGTGGCTGCAGCCCGGATGGATGGACGGAGCGGCCGGGATGTCCCCACGGATCCAGGTCTTACCCAAGCCTGGCTTGGTGACCTGGGTGTCCCCAAAGAGGAGGAGTGAAATGGGAATAACAGGAAAACTCTGCTAATTCCAGAAATTCTGTGCAAGAATAAGTTACTTTGATTGCTAAAAGCTTTGTATATAAATAATAAGAACGTGATAAATGAGCGAATGATAAACGTTGGCTTTCACACGCATGAATTTAACATTTACAAGTGATAATGGGCTGTGCAGAAATAGTGTTGAGGTAAAATGTAGTTAAGTAGAAACAAGGTTAGGGTGAACTGTAACTTCGAAATAGTTGTAATATGTTGGGAAACGTAGTAATAAATACATGGCAATAAATGTCCTTTAAGTTGATAAACCACAGAGCCAGAGATCAGGCCATCTCAAAGAAACAAAGATAAGCCACGTGCATCCCGGGAAGTCTGTTATCTCATCAAAACTCACACCGCCCAAAGAAACTGTCAGCGACAAATTAGGTCGGAACTGAGGAGACACCGGAGGAGGATTTCTGCCTTCAATTCTGAGGCGATCCAGAGGACCCGAGACGGCATCGTGCCGGCGGAAGGGGGCAGGGATCGGGGAGGCGGGGAGCTGAGTGAAGTGTAAATTATTTTCTGGGCTTAATGAATAGGTAACAGTTTGAGCAGGTACTTAAGTTCACGGTAAAATGAATGGAATCGCGCCTCTGGCAATATCGCTAAGCGCCCAGCGCCGTGTTTGCCTTTCTTCTGCTAATAAATGTCCGACACCGTGCTGCCGAAATCTCGGCTCGTGAATCCATTTATCACAAGAATAAACCTCACTCTAACCACAGTCCTCATCCCACAAAGGATCCTCCAAGAATCCCTGAAGATCCCGTGGTATTGTGTGACACACGGAGCACCCCAGGGTGCAACTCTTGGGTTTGGGGCTCCACCGGGACCTCCAGGTCCTGGTCCCCATCCCGATCCCGGTCCCCATCCTGATCCCGGTCCAGGTCCTGGTCCCCATCCTGATCCCGGTCCAGGTCCCCATCCTGATCCCAGCCCCGATCCCGGTCCCGGTCCAGGTCCAGGTCCCCGTCCTGATCCCAACACCGATCCCCGTCCCGATCCCGATCCCGCTCCCGCTCCCGCTCCCGCTCCCGCTCCCGCTCCCGCTCCCGCTCCCGCTCCCGCTCCCGCTCCCGCTCCCGCTCCCGCTCCCGCTCCCGCTCCCGCTCCCGCTCCCGCTCCCGCTCCCGCTCCCGCTCCCGCTCCCGCTCCCGCTCCCGCTCCCGCTCCCGCTCCCGCTCCCGCTCCCGCTCCCGCTCCCGCTCCCGCTCCCGCTCCCGCTCCCGCTCCCGCTCCCGCTCCCGCTCCCGCTCCCGCTCCCGCTCCCGCTCCCGCTCCCGCTCCCGCTCCCGCTCCCGCTCCCGCTCCCGCTCCCGCTCCCGCTCCCGCTCCCGCTCCCGCTCCCGCTCCCGCTCCCGCTCCCGCTCCCGCTCCCGGTTCCCGCCCGCACGTGGCACGGCGCGCGCCGGCGACCACGTCACGCTGCGCATGTGACGTCACACGCCGCCGCCTACGTCATCGCGCGGCGCGGGCAGGCGGCAGCAATGGCGGCGGCGGCGGCGGGAGGAGGAGGAGGAGCAGCAGCAGCAGGAGCAGGAGCGGTGGCGGCCCCGCCGCGGGGCATCCGCGCGTGGCTGCGGAGCGCGTTCCGCTTCGCCACCGACCGCAACGACTTCCGCAGGTCGGCATCGGGAACGGGATCGGGACCGTCATCGGGGTCAGGATCGGGTCATGGTCTGGGATCGGGATCGGGATCGGGGTCGAGATGAGGGTCGGGATCGAGGCGGGCACCGGAATAGGGGTCGGAGTTGGGATGGGGATTGGGATCGGGACAGGGATCGGGATCGGGAGCCCCGTGTCTGTCCCCGGCCTGTGTCAGGAGCAGCGTGTCCGGCGGGAGCAGGGCAGGGATTGTGCCTCAGTGCTGGGCACTGTGAGGGACCTCAGTCCCCGTGTCCCGCTCTGGGAGGACGTGGAGGGGCTGGAGCGTGTCCAGGGAAGGGAGAAGAGATGGGGAAGGGGCTGGAGAAATCCTGGGGGAGCTGGGAAAGGGGCTCAGCCTGGAGAAAAGGAGGCTCAGGGGGAATTTCTGGCTCTGCACAAGTCCCTGACAGGAGGGGGCAGCCGGGGGGGTCGGGCTCTGCTCGCAGGGAACAGGGACAGGAGGAGAGGGAACGGCCTCAGGCTGGGCCAGGGGAGGTTTAGGCTGGAAATCAGCAGGAATTTCCTCATGGAAAGGGCGGTCAGGCCTTGGCAGGGGCTGCCCAGGGAGGTTTGGAGTGCCCATCCCTGGAGGTGTCACCTGGACGTGGCCCTCAGGGCTCTGGGCTGAGGACAAGGTGGGGATTGGGCACAGCTTGGACTCGGATGAACTTTCCCAAGGTCTTTTCCAACCTCAATGATTCTGGGATTCTGTGATTCCAGGAACCTGCTGGTGAACCTGGGGCTGTTCGCTGCCGGGGTCTGGGTCGCCCGGAACCTGACGGACATCGACCTGATGGCCCCACAGCCTGTCCCATAGCACCGGTCAGTCCTGGGGTGAGGGCACTGAGGGGCTGGGAGGCTCCATGGGGGTGGGATCATGGAATATCTCAAGTTGGAAGGGACCCACAGGGATCAAGTCCAACCCCTGGCCCTGCACAGACACCCCAAAATCCCACTCTGGGCCTGGCAGCGCTGTCCAAACGCTCCTGGAGCTCTGGCAGCCTCGGGGCCGTGCCCGTTCCCTGGGGAGCCTGGGCAGTGCCCAGCACCCTCTGGGGGAAGAACCTTTCCCCAAATCCAACCTCAATCCCCCTGGCACAGCTCCAGCCATTCCCTGGGTGCTGTCCCTGCTCACCAGAGTTTGGAGGGACTCGAATTCCGGAATATCCCCTCAGGAGGAGCTGCAGCCCCCTGAGGCCTCGAGGCTGAACAAACCCCCCCAAACTCATCCTGACCCCCCCCAGGACGGCGCTGTCACTGCGTGAGGTGACACAAATCAGGGCTGAGCCCACCCCAGGGGCCCCAAAACCCCACAGAACCCGCTGTTTACACAGAGTTTTGAAGCTGCCCCGTGGCAGAGCCACCTCCCCTGACGGTGCTGAATCCCTGTCCCAGGAAGGAGCCGGAGCTGCCGGGAGCAGAGCTCGCCCTCGCGCCAGGACCCGAGCCGTGGGGCTGCTCTGATCCCTCCCGTCCTGCCTGGAGCAGTGACAAGGACAGAAGGTTTAATGCTGACAGGGAGAATCGGTTTCCCGTTCATTCCTTCGGGAATTGTTTCCTCGAGGATGCGCACGGAATTTCCTCCTGTACCCCCCCACCCCCAGATGTTTATTAAAGTTTATGGAATAACGACACAATTCCCGCTGGGGCTTCTGGTTTTTTTGTTGGTTTTTTGTTGTTGTTTTTTTTTTTTTTTAATAAGAAACTTCAGCTTACAAAAACAAGGTGTAAAAAGAGTAAAGATTTACAAAAAAAAAAAAGAAAAAAAAAAATCATAAAAACATGATTTATATTTCACACCCGATGAGACAGAGGGACGAGCCCAGCCCTGGCACCCATCAGCTGCTTCTACCAGGGAAAATCCAGACTGGGATGAGCCCAGGGGGAAAAACTCCAAGCACTGAGTTTTCCTGGGAAATGTCTGTGTAAAGCTGGGATCGGTGAAGGAACGATGGCTGTGGTGGGAGGAGAAGCCTTTGGGTGTTGCATAGCATTGAGTGCCCTGGGCTGAGCTGTCGCAGTCCCGTCCTGGGGGACAGTGAGAGCCCCAGGTGGGAGCTGTGGCTGTGATTTACTCACAGCTTACACCCCAGCTCCTCCCAAGGTGCTGCGGAGGAGCAGGGAGCAGCTCCCAGCCCCGAGCTCTGGCAGTGGGATTCAGGATGGCTTCACATTCTTTGGACATTTTCACCGGGGTTTGAGTTTGGGACATTCTCCTGAAGCAGCTGCCCTCAGGTTTGGGGATGGAACTGCCCCTCGTGTGCCCCCCTCCCTCAAAAAACCCTCACTCTACTGCCCATAAAAATCCTTAAAAATGCTGTTTTCAAAGCTGGTGTTGGAACATCCTGTAAAGAAACTGAAATTCCGTTTGAAGTCGGGATAATCCCAGTAATGCAGCCACAGTTTCTGCGGGAAAAGGGGATTAATTAGGACGTTTCAGGCCCTTTAGAGTTAATCTCAGTTTTGATTTGCTCCCACTAATCCCCCCCCCCAGCCGGGGGTCAGGCTGGGGCCAGGCTGTGCCATGGATCCAGGAGGGGATTTGGGGGTGTTGGGAACAAACCTGGCTGGAAGAAAAACTGGTGAGGAGCCAGCTGGACAGAGGCAGGAACAGCCAGGAATTAGGGAATATCCCGAGCTGGAAGGGACCCACAAGGATCATCCCTCAGGAGGAACACAAGGAGTTCTTCTCCAGCTGAACAAGCCAAGTGGCCTCACTCCCGCTCCTCGTGTGGCCCCTCAAGGCCCTTCATTTGTAGCCCTTAATTAATTAATTGGATTCTCTTGTCACTTGCTGCTGCCTGGGAATGTCCTTGAGGAGGACACTCAGGCCTGGCACCGTCAGTGACACCAGGAATGAACTCGGAGCAGAAATTTGAGGCTGTTCTGACTTAAAACCGCCGAAAAATCCAGAAAAAATCCAGAAAAATCTTGATTTGAAACTGCTGCAAAAACTCCAGGAAAATGGGAGTTTGTGGAATCCACCCAAACTCCAGCCTGGCTCCTCTATCCCACGGAATCACAATCGCTCCTGTTTGCCAGGGGATCCCACAATGAGGGAAAACTCCTCTCCTGCCCAACAACTCCCTGCCAGGAGCCTGGAATTTAGGCTGGGATTAATTTTTGTTTAAAGTGCTGGAGATCAGCTTTAACTCTGCCCTCAGCGGGAGAATCCTGCCCATCCCGCACGGAAAAGCAGATTTGTAAGGACAGCTTTTACTGGGAATTCATCCTTCTTCCTTCCCTGGACGGAAATCTGGGGCTTGAGTTTGTGAGCAGCCTCAAGGCACCCCCAGAAATCAATCCATAACCACTAATTGTACGTGGAATTAATGCGGATTTTGACGGTTTACATTTATGAATTTAGAAGATTTTAGGATGCTCCACGATCCAGCTGTGATTAATGGAGCGATGTTGGTGTGACAGACACCAAAAATCCATGGAATTGTTGCTCAGGAACCTGCCAGGCTCCGAGGGAATCCTGCAAACACCGCCAGGACAATGGGAACTGTGGGGGTTTTCTCTCATTTCTAAACCAGGAATTAACATCAGGTTTAGGACAGAAGGTGCTTCCCATCCTCAAAAAACCCCCTGGAATTCTTCCTCCTTGCTCTGACAGATTTCCATGCCAGGCCAGGCTTGGATGGCATAAAAAAAGTACCTAAAAATCCAAATTTAATCCACCTTTGAGGCAGGTGAGCGGGATTTGGGAGCTTTTCTCCCACAACAACAAAGGTTGGCAGCTTGTGTTTATCTGACAGGACAAAAGGAGAAAAAAAGGAGGAGGAAAAACACTTTTGAGAACTTCCCTGCCTGGAAATGGAACCTTTTTTTTTTGGAACAACCTCGTATTTTAGGTTATTTCACCTGTAACCACTTAAAAAAATAACCCAGATGAACAGACATCAGGTCTAAATATTCAGATTAAAACGTGAAATGTGAACAGCCAAGCCCCAAAATTACAAAAACCACACCTGAGGTGCAACTGGAGGCTGAGAAGTGACTGGGAGTAGTCCACTAAGGCTCTGGGATTCCCACAGAATTCCAAAATCAGGCTGATTTCAGATACAGACATTTTTTTTTTTTTTTTTCTGTAGCCTCTCCATCTCCACGTGGATTTATTTGGGATTTCACGACATTCCTTCCCTTGGGTGGCCCTGCAGGAGGAGAGACCTCCAAGGGTGGGATGTGGGCACCACCCCCTGTGACAACCACAACGAAGTGACATTTTTCACTGATTTTTCACCCCAAAAGCAGTGACAGAACCCCCCCCCCTCACTGTGCCATTCCCACCACCCCGTTCCCCTGAGGAAAAACCGACCACACTCGTACAAAAAGTGGGAGTTTGCCTCCTCAATTCCAACTTCTGCTGCCACAGCTTTTACAAACTCTTCCCAGTCCCGGTGGTGCCAGCAGAAACCTGGGCACAGGCTTTGGTTTGGCTGCCAGAGATGGCACACAGGGACATTCCTGGAGGGGGTTTTTTTTGGGTGTTAAAACACATTTAGGTGTTTTAAAACACATTTTGGCGTTTTAAAACCCATTTTCTCCAGAGCAGAACTGCATTAAAACCTCATTTTGGAGGGAATTTAGCTGCCAGCTGAGTTCAGGCCAGAGAACAAACCCTGGAGCGTGGCACAGCCCCAGTGCCACTGACACACAGAGCTGCTGGCAAAGCTTCAGCCAGGGCACAGAAAATTGGTGTCAGGGGGGCAGCAGAGGGAAGAATTGAGGAGAATTTGAACATTTCTCCAGCAGGAACAGCTCTGGGAGCAGCCAACTCCTTCCCAGGGACTGGGATTCACCTGGCAGGGGTGGCCACTCGAGGGGAAGGTACCGTACCTGTTCCTCTCCAAGTCGGATGGGGATTTTTAGGGATTGAAGGGTGGTGGAGCCAGGTGGATTCTCCCATTTCCTGCTTGTGCTCATTCCTCTTTGACAGGGGATGAATTAAAAGCATCCAACTTCCTAATTTTGTTTTTGGGAGCCGACGAGACACGCGAAACCCAAGATTCTGCCAACAACCAGAACCACCCAGCTCCAGAGGCTTTTCCAGACCAACATCCTGCTCTGATCCCATTCCTGCAGCGAGTGGGTTTTCCCCACAAACAGGGGGAAGATGAACACCAATGGTTCCCAAAAAGAGCTGGGAGTGTCCCCCCCTCCCCCGCTCACGGGAACGTCAGTCTTCTGTCCTTGTCACTGGTTTTGGGTGGCACCTGAGCTTGGAGTTGTTTTTCTGAGATTGCTGCTTTGTCCTGCACTGTTCTCTGAGTGTAGAAGAGGATGTAGGCCTGGGTCTTGCACACCTCCTCCACGCTACATACATTCAGTTTGGAGTCATTGCAGTGCACCCAAAAACCTGGGAAACGAAGGGAAAAAGAGGCTGTTAGCTGAGGCAGGATCCCTCTGAGTTTTGGAACTGCTCACAGGAAAACATCCACAGGAGAAAAGGCACCTCTGTCTTTTCCTCTAACCTGGAAAATGTTTTTAATTTTTTTTTTTTTTTTTGGTGCTTTAGAAATATCAAATCTTCATTTAATCAGCCCCAAAAGCTCAATTAGGCAGATAAAAATTCCCCGGGGCCAGGCAATTTGTCCCTGCTCGTGCAGCCAGGAGGCAGAGTCAATCCCGATCCAGCTGCCGGGCTCTCACAGCCCCCTGCGGATGTTATTCATGAATAGTTCCTGTCCAGCCTCAAAACGCTTTCTGTTCATCTCCTCATCCCAAGGATCCTGGAGCAGCTCCACGGAGTGGCTCTGCCTGGCAGAATGAAGCATTCATGCCGTTCCCAGCCGGCAGGAAAAAGGCTCCCCAACAAAAAATCCCCACCCCCCAAAAAAAACCAAATGACAAAAAATACAAAAAAAAAAAAAACAAAAAAAAAAACCCAATACACAGGGGGGAGAGGGGGGGGAGATTCCAAGGAATCCCAAGGGAGGGAAGAGGAGTTGGTTGGGATTCCCCTGTCCCCAGCACACGCACCTCCCTCCGTGTTGTAGCAATAGGCTGTGTAGTGTCCTGAGCCAAACCCCTTCCCGTGATGCATCACCACAGCCGAGAGGTCATAGACAAAGGTCTCTGTGGCAAGGGAGGACAGAGAGTCCCTGCAGCAGTAAGGTTCCATGTTTAATACCTGCTCAAAGAGGACATGGACCCCGATCTTCTCGCGGTGATTGCGCTCAGACCACCTGCGAACACAAACCGCGCGCTCGGCATCTGCTCGGGGCCCGGGCAGCACCAAAGCCCGGGGTTTTCAGCCCAAAACCCCCTGCAGCCACCCCTCACGTAGAGCTCCTTGTGCTGTTTGGGGTGTTGGTTATAGGTGGGGTCTCCTGACATCGAGGGTTTTGTTTTGGTGGGGTCTCCCCATGCTATTGACGATTTTCCTTTTAGGTGGGGTCTCCTTCTGCCACTGATGACTTTAATTTTAAGTGGGGTCTCCTGCCATTGATGGTTTTTATTTTAGGTGGGGTCTCCCCCTGCCATTGATGATTTTAATTTTAAGTGGGGTCTCCTGCTACTGATGATTTTAATTTTAAGTGGGGTCTCCTGCTACTGATGATTTTAATTTTAAGTGGGGTCTCCTGCTACTGATGATTTTAATTTTAAGTGGGGTCTCCTGCTACTGATGATTTTAATTTTAAGTGGGGTCTCCTGCTACTGATGATTTTAATTTTAAGTGGGGTCTCCTGCTACTGATGATTTTAATTTTAAGTGGGGTCTCCTGCTACTGATGATTTTAATTTTAAGTGGGGTCTCCTGCTACTGATGATTTTAATTTTAAGTGGGGTCTCCTGCTACTGATGATTTTAATTTTAAGTGGGGTCTCCTGCTACTGATGATTTTAATTTTAAGTGGGGTCTCCTGCTACTGATGATTTTAATTTTAAGTGGGGTCTCCTGCTACTGATGATTTTAATTTTAAGTGGGGTCTCCTGCTACTGATGATTTTAATTTTAAGTGGGGTCTCCTGCTACTGATGATTTTAATTTTAAGTGGGGTCTCCTGCTACTGATGATTTTAATTTTAGGTGGGGTCTCCTGACATCGAGGGTTTTGTTTTGGTGGGGTCTCCCCATGCTATTGACGATTTTCCTTTTAGGTGGGGTTGCCTTCTGCCACTGATGATTTTAATTTTAGGTAGGGTCTCCCCCTGCCATTGATGACTTTCCTTTTAGGTGGGGTCTCCTTCTGCCACTGATGATTTTAATTTTAAGTGGGGTCTCCTGCTACTGATGATTTTCCTTTTAGGTCAGGTCTCCCCCTGCCATTGATGATTTTAATTTTAGGTGGGGTCTCCTCGTACCACTGGTATTTTTTGTTCTAGGTAGGATATTTTTGAGCCAGATTTCTCCCGTCACCACCTTTAAAATCCTCAGTTCCACCAATACCACACCCATACCCATCTACCCCCCATACCCAGCCTAACCACTTTAGAAACTTGTCCTAATATTTTGAGCTTTTTCTGCTCTTTGTTCAACGGGTGAACACTCAATATTGGCATTTAACTCTCAGCCTCCCACCTTCAGCAAATCTTTCACTCAACTTACTGACTTCTCCTCCCAAGCTGCCTGCAAACTCGAGTAAAACTCACGGAAACCAAGGATTAATATGCACAAAATATTAAATTGTGGCAGAAAGCACCCTGCAAACAGGCAACATGAGAGGGCTTCACAAAGCTGACGGCTCCGAAGTTACACAGCTGCCTTTAGCAGGAACTGAGGGAAGTTAAGGGCCCACTCTTGGGTCACTTTTTCCCCAAAAAACCAGGGCCCAGTGGCTCACCTGAAGCGTTTAAGGTGCAGCCGGAGGACCTGAGGTAGTCTGTAGATCAGCAACTGCTTTTTAGCTTCACTCAGAACAAGAGGTTTAGGAGAAGACTTCCGCCGTTTGCCTGCCAAAACAAAACCCGACCCCAAAAACCCCCAGGCAAAGATTATTAGGATCCAATTAACTCCCCAAAGAGGAAAAACCAGCACAGGGTGAACTCTTTTATTCCAGCACGGGGATGGCCACAGGAATAAACATTTCTGAGTTCCTCCAGAGAGCAGGAACTTCCGTGGGATCAAAACTCTCCCTTCTCCTCAGCACGCAAACATTTGTCACCTCTGAGCTGCTCCTGCTGGAAAAACACCAGGAATATTGAGGCAGAGCTCAGGCCAAAGATATCCTGGGCTGCAGCAGTTCCAGCAGGTCAATTCCAGCACACAAATATTCGATATTTTCTTCTCTCTGCTGCTTTGAGCTCCTCACAGAAGCTTTTAGTAGCAGGTTCCAGCAGCTCGAGAGCATTTAAAAGAAGGCACAAAATGCTCCCAGCAACAGCAAAGCTGGAGAAGAGGGAGAATTCCTCCCTCCTCTTCCCAGGGATTCCTCTTCCCAGGAAAAACAGGTGGCTGCCAGAGCTCCCAATCAGGACTGTACCTGTTAATTGGATCTGTGCCCCTCAGTGCAGCCTCAGCTCAGAGCAGGCGGGGGCTGCTCCTGCAGCAGGTCTGACACGCAGTGCCCCGACTGCTCCTGGCACCCGGGGCCTTTTCCCGGCTGGAAAACGCTCCCTTAGCCATTCAGAATTCCTTAAAAGCCATTCAGTTCTGAAGTAGCCATTCAAATTCATTTCATTTTTTTTTTTCCTCCCACAGAAATCCCAGCAAACTGAGTTCAGATGAAGCTGAACTGGCACGATTTGTGGATCAGGATTTATTGCAGGCATGTCTGGCTCTGTTCCAAGCACATCCAGTCAGGGATTATATCCCAACACTCTGGGAAGATGCTTGGTAACAGATTTGCCATTTGATGGAGAACAGATCCCTGCAAGTATTTGCTGCTCCAGCTGCTTGGTTGCCACTCAAACCGTGGGCATTTCCCTCCCGAGGGAATGAGCATTTTCCATAAATACCTGCACAGGGAAGAATTCCAATTCCAAGGAATTTCAATCCTGCGTGAGGATATAAAGTGATTTTCAGGGATAAAAGGACCTTTCACTCCGAGCTGAATCACGTTCTGGCTGAGCACAGCAAAACACCTCACCAGGAACACATTCCCAAGATATTCCCAGCTCTGTGCTTCCTGAGAAAATGCCCCACGGAGAGTTAAAACTCCCACGTGGCACCTCGAGAACTCTGATTTCTGGCTCAGGGATTCACTACAGAACAGGCAGCACAGAGGTGATGTGTGAGAAAAGCTTTCCTGCCACGCAGAGATGAGCAAAGTTCCTTCTTTGGCCTCGAAATCCAAAAAATTCTCACCCCCAAAAAATTCCTGAAGTCCTCTCCAGCACGAGGGAGAGCAGCTCTGAACTTGCTCGTGTTAAACCTGTGGGGAATCGTGCTGCTGGGTGAGAGAGGTGGGAGAAAAATAACGTGCCAGAGGCAAAAATGATATGGCAGGGGCAAGAAGTGACAGGGCAGGGGCAAAAAATGACAAGGCAGGGGCAGAAAGTGACAGGGAAGGGGCAAAAAATGTCATGGCAGGGGCAAAAAGTGACAAGGTAGGGGCAGAAATGACATGGCAGGGGCAAAAAATGACAAGGCAGGGGCAAAAAATGCCATGGCAGGGGCAAAAAATGGCCCATCAGAGGCAGAAAGTGACATGTCGGAGGCAAAAATGACATGGCAGGGCCAAAAAACGCCATTTCAGATCAAAAAACGACATGGCAGAACCAAAAAATGGGACGACACAGCCAAAAAATGACATTTCAGAGGCAGAAAATGGCACGACACAGCCAAAAAACGACACGTCAGAGGCAAAAATGACATTTCAGAGGCAAAAATGACATTTCAGAGGCAAAAAATGACACGTCAGAGGCAAAAATGACATTTCGGAGGCAAAAAATGGCATGACACAGTCAAAAAATGACATTTCAGAGGCAAAAAATGACACGTCAGAGGCAAAAAATGACATTTCAGAGGCAAAAAATGATACGGCACAGCCAAAAAATGACCCGTCAGAGCCCAACTGGAGCCCGAAGGAGCCGAAGCCACCAACAGGAGGAACCCAACCAGCGGGAGCAGCCAGGAAAAAGGGAGATTTCCCCACCCAAGCAGGCCCCAATCCGTGTTTCCAGGCACGCAGGAGGCGTTCCCTGGCCGGGGACAGTCCCAGCCCCACTCACTGTTGCACTGGTCACAGGCGTAGATCCTCCCCTCCAGGGCCTCGGTCTCGGTGAATTTGGCCAACATCTCGGTCAGCATGCACTCAGCCTGCTGCACCGGGACAATCCCCTTCTCCAGGGAGTGGTAGCGCTCCGGGAATTCCAGGGAAAGGTCCCAGAAAGGCTCCACGGTGTTGGATTTGTAGTTGCACGTCCTGCAGGTGACCTGCGGGGGGGACAGGGACACGCAAGGTGATGGTTTGGAGGTGGGACAGAAGGGGAGTTGGGGTTCAAAAAGCGCAGCAGCTCCCACAGATAAAGGTCTGGAAGCATTTTTTATGTCCGGTCTGAAAGAAATTTCAATTCTTTTCTCAATTTTCAAAGAAAAATCTTTCGCTTTTATGGGATTTATTTCCTTCCTTGGATAAAGAGAAGAAACACCAACTCACAGGTGGGTAAAGGCACCTGGGATCTGTTTTCTGCTACAAAAAGTCAGTGTTTTTCATCCAACCTTCATCCCACGGTTTCTTTTCTTTCCCTGAATATTCCAAGTGTCCAATTCCTTTAATGATTTGGCTGCTGTGTAAAAATTATTCATGGAAGGAGCTTGAAAGGACCAATTTCAGGTGTGCTGGTTTTCTTACGTCACCCCAGCGCATTGTAAATAACAGCAGGAAAGTTTCCATGGGATTACTGAGGTTGGAAAAGCCCTCCAGGGTCATCAACCTGTGCCCGATCCCCACCCTGAGCACTGAGTGCCACGTCCAGGTGACACCTCCAGGGATGGGGGCTCCAAACTTCCCTGGGCAGCCCTTTCCATGAGGAAATTCCTGCTGATTTCCAGCCTAAACCTCACCTGGCCCAGCCTGAGGCCGTTCCCTCTCCTCCTGTCCCTGTTCCCTGGGATAAGATCCCAAATCCCCCCCAGCTCCTCCTCTCAGGGAGTTGTGGAATGAGAAATTCCCCCTGAGCCTCCTTTTCTCCAGGCTGAGCCCCTTCCCAGCTCCCTCAGGATTTCTCCAGCCCCTTTCCCAGCTCCCTCACGATTTCTCCAGCCCCTTTCCCAGCTCCCTCACGATTTCTCCAGCCCCTTTCCCAGCTCCCTCACGATTTCTCCAGCCCCTTTCCCAGCTCCCTCACGATTTCTCCAGCCCCTTTCCCAGCTCCCTCACGATTTCTCCAGCCCCTTCCCAGCTCCCTCAGGATTCCTCCAGCCCCTCCAATTAAGCTCAGAGGCAAAAACTGAGCACACGAGGAGCCAGCAGGCAGGAAAGGAGCTCAGTGCACAAAAGGGGGTTTGAAATTCAACCCAGCACTCGCACACCAGGGTTCCAGGAGCAGAATAAACAGCTCAGGAGTTATTTATAGAGGGTCTCAGTAGCAGATAAATTCCACTGATTTGTATCTTCACACCACAGCAGGGCCTGACCCAAGCACAACACCCCAGCCAAGGGCTGAGAGACACAGCTGAGCACGGAGTGCTGAGCTGAGGAGCCCATGAGAAATTCAGAGTGGAAATGATTCAAATAAAACCTGAGTTCTGCTCTCTGTGACAGCACCCAGGGAATGGCTGGAGCTGTGCCAGGGGGGTTTAGGTTGGGTATCAGGGAAAGGTTCTTCCCCCAGAGGGTGCTGGGCACTGCCCAGGCTCCCCAGGGAACGGGCACGGCCCCGAGGCTGCCAGAGCTCCAGGAGCTTTTGGACAGCGCTCCCAGGGGTGCACAGGGTGGGATTTTGGGGTGTCTGTGCAGGGTTGGGGTTGAATTTGATCCCTGTGGGTCCCTTCCAGCTCAGGATATTCTCTAATTACACGAACCACAACTTCAGGCATCCTTTCCCTGAAAGCCAAAAGCTTTAAGTGGAAAAATCCACCTTTTAATCTCCAACATGCACGAAGTCCTGAGGAATGCTGAGCTCAGTGGCTCGGGGAAGGGTGACAGGAATTGTCCTGACAGCACACACAGAACACACTTCGTGCCTGATCTTGCAAACCACCAGTTCTGCTCCCGTTTAATTTCTCCTGGAAAGCAAAGGGAGCTGGGACTTTCAAAATGCCCGGGGGATTTTGGGGCTCTCGGGGTCTTCCTTGCGGGGAATGACACATTTCCAACAAGGAACAGCACGGGAAAAAGAGACCAAACAGCACCACAGGCACTTTCACCTCCCACACAAACCTTTGTTAAGAACATTCGGCGTCTCTTGTGCTGGCAAAAAAAAAACCTGTCACAAAGAGCTTGTCCTTTAAAGCACCGGAGGTGCCTCATCATGTTCTTCCCAGGCCCAAAAACACCACCAGAAAGGGGTAAAACAAATGCAAATGCACCTTAAAAACACATTCAGACCTTAAAACCAAGAGCTCAGGACTTCTGTACTTGTGCAGGTTTCATCCTGAGCATGAAAGTGGCAGAGCTGAAGGAAGTGAATTTGGGATAAATGTGACAAGGATGGAAGTGGTGGCACCCGCACGGCAACCCAAGGGATTTTTTTCTCGGGAATTGCTCCTAAGCCACTCCTTAATGGGATCCTCAACACACAGAGCCTTTGCTCCTCGGTGTGAACAGCTCCAACTGATCCCCGTGGAAAAGCAATTCCATACCTGGCTGAGCAACTGCCCATGGAAAATGGTGTTGACCACCTTGAGGACCTGCTTGGTGAGCTTCCTCTGCGAGAAGGGGATGAGGATCCTGCGCTTGGTCCCCTCCGACTCCAGCTCCTGCTGGACCTTGTCCAGCAGCTCGCAGAGGAATTCCTGAGCGTCCTGCTGGTCGTAGCCGCGGAAGGCGGGGATGAGGCTCCACACGGAGTGCAGCATGGCAAAGGGGGACACCAGGGCCCACTTGCCAGACCACATCACTCTGAAGAGGGTGTGCAGCTCGTGGCACAGGGAGATGTGCTTCGAGCTCGGCTCCTTGGGCTGGATCAGTTCTAAACTCCGGCTTATGGAGGAGCCCCCGTTTAAGCCAGCTGGCGAGCTCTGCGGGCCAGATGATCCCACCTTGTCAGGCTTCCCTGGCTCGTTAGCGGCGGCCCCGTTTGCCAGTTTGCCAGGCATCCTGGCCCTCCCGTTCACAGTTTTAGCTAAGAGTTCTTCCGTTTCACAGAGATCAAGAGTCAAGAAACATTCTCGGAACTTCTGGAGGTGGCTGAGCACCTGCAGGATGGAGTTCATGTAACAAGTGTTGCCCAGGTTCCTCAGCCCCGTCACCCCGGGCGTCATCAGGGGCTGGCGCCGGATGGAGTAGAACTGCTTGAATCTGCTGCTCTGCACCTGCCTTGAGGTAGGGGAAGCGGTGGCCACCTCCCTGAATTTCCTTGGGATCAAGCTCTCCCTGTGCACGTGGGACAGCAGCCTGGCGCTCTTCCTCGGGGGGGTGTTCGCCAGCTCCTCCAGGAGCTGCCTCTTCATCTCTTGCCGCCGCTGCCGAGCCGCCTCCTTCTTCTTCTCCAGCTCCTCCATCTGTTTTTTTTCCTTTAATTTCAGCTGGCCCCGGGAGCTCTTGTGGAACCAGGTGCGCAGCGCCCTCGCCAGCAGGGCCTGGCGCCGGTGCCACAGCGCCGTGAGCATCTGGGACTGGCCCTGAGGGCTCCTCCTCCACGCGTCCTCCGCCAGCGCCATGGAGCGCAGCGTCCTCCCGCTCCTCTGCCCCTTGATGGCCGACAGGGAGCTCCTCAGCAGCTTCAGGTCCCCCTCGGGGTTGTCGTTCAGGACGTAATCCTGGCAGAGGTAACAGAAGACGTAGAGGTCGTGCACCTCCATGGCCAAGGGGTGCCGGGTCTCCTGGAAGTGCCTCAGGGCGTGCTCCTCGATGTAGCGGCCGCAGGCCACGTGCGAGCACTTGAGGCAGGCCCAGAGCGACTCGGTGGTGTGGCAGTCCACGCACTGCCACTTCTGCGGGTTCAGGATCGAGTGGTCCTGGGCGAGTCGTAGCCGCCCCACATGTTTGCATCTATCCATGTCTCACAGGAGGAGTCGCTGCTCCGAGCTGGGGAGGTAAAAAGCACAAGGAAAAGGATTTTAGAGCCGCGATTTGGATTTGAAATCTCGTTGTAGGGTCATGGGGTGTGCTGAGTTGGAATCACCAAGTCTGACTCCTGGCCCTGCACGGGACACCCCAAATTCCCCACATGTTTGCATCTATCCATGTCTCACAGGAGGTGTCACCGCTGCAACCTTGGGAGGCAAAAAAACACAAGGAAAAGGATTTTAGAGCCGTGATTTGGATTTGAAATCTCGTTGTAGGGTCATGGGGTGTGCTGAGTTGGAGTCTGACTCCTGGCCCTGCACAGGACACCCCAAATTCCCCACATGTTTGCATCTATCCATGTCTCACAGGAGGTGTCACCACTGCAACCTCGGGAGGCAAAAAAACACAAGGAAAAGGATTTTAGAGCCGTGATTTGGATTTGAAATCTCGTTGTAGGGTCATGGGGTGTGCTGAGTTGGAATCACCAAGTCTGACTCCTGGCCCTGCACGGGACACCCCAAATTCCCCACATGTTTGCATCTATCCACGTCTCACAGGAGGAGTCGCTGCTCCGAGCTGGGGAGGTAAAAAGCACAAGGAAAAGGATTTTAGAGCCGTGATTTGGATTTGAAATCTCTTTTCGTATGATTGTGGAATATCCTGACTCGGAAGGGTCGTCAAGGATCAGCAGGTTTGACTCCTGGCCCTGCATAGGGCACCCCAAATTCCCACTATGTGCCTGAGAGGGTTCCCATATCCTGACCTGGAAGGGACCCACAAGGATCACCAAGTCCTTGTGGGCCCCTTCTGACTCTTGGCCCTGCACAGGACACCCCAAATTCCCATTATTTTCCTGAGAGTGTTGTCCAAGCACTCCTTGAGCTCTGGGCTGTGCCCAGCGCCCTTCTTTTGTACCAGACCTATGAAAACATCAAACGTCTTTTTGTGTCAGTCCCTCAACCAACACCATTATTTCTGCACAGGTTTTTTTTTTTTAAAAGCACCTTTTAGCTCCAGTGAGAGATCCTGAATGGACAAGGTCTAAGGAATAAAACTCGGAATTGTCTCCAAAGGCTGCCCCAGACAGCTGCCAGCATGTCTGACCCAGCCTCAAGGGCTTCCATGGAGAGAGAGATTAATTCAGCCCACACACACGTCTGCTCTTTAGCTGCCCCCTTGCCATGGATACATCCAAAAGGAATTTGGGAGTGGAATGGTGTCACCAGGAACCAGGCTGAGGTTCCCAACTCCAGGCAGAAGCCACAAAAATATCAGGTAATTGTCACAACCAGAGCGTTTGTCCTCAGGCTTCACCTCCTGCGCCCGAATCCTCTGACTCCCCACAGCCTCCCGAACATTCCAGTGGGGAAAAAACCCAGCTGGGAAACAGGAATGAGCAGGAAGACACACAAACTGAAAAAGCAACTGGTTTTACTCAATGATTCTTGGAACTGTGGGGAAATCAAAGCTGAGGTGTGAGGAGGTGCAAAGCGCGTTTGCTCCGCGTCCTGCGTGGTTTGATAAACGATTCCCAGTGAATCCCAGCGCTGTGGATCCCTTTTTCCAGTCCCTCCAAGGCTCTGCTGCCAGGGAAGGAGGTCAGACCCACACGGGCTACTCACGGAGTGGAGGTTACACATCCTTTCCTCCGCGACGCTGCGTCCCGGGCGCGGAGCAGCCCCATCTTCCCGAGGAGCGCCGGCGGATCTCGGAGAATTTAATTACTGGGAAGCCCTCACTGCAAGGCAGCTTCAAAGCCCTGCAGAGAAAAGGAGAATATCCTGGTGATGCACAGAAACCATCCCTGGAACGCCGGCAGGGCTGGTCTGGAGCATCATTAACCCCTCAGTGCAGACAGAACTCATTTATTCCAGAATTCTCCGGAATTATCCCCAGGAACCCGAATTCTCGGATGTTCACACACGTAAGAGGCACTCCGGAATTTCATTCTCTGCTTTCTTTTTTTTTTTTTTTTGGGCAGGCTGTAAAAATCTGCTGATCACATGTAGCCTCTCCATCGTGAGGCTTTTGTAGTGGATGACCCAACATATGGCAGGGGGAAAAAAACATGGGAGTTAAGGAAAAAAAAATAAAGGGAGGAAAAACGTGTCCCTCCTGTGATCACTTGGATTTTTGGCTGCTTCGATCACTCGGTGAGAGACAGGGGCAGGAGAAGGGGGAAAGATTAGGAAAAAAAAAGAAGCTGTGCTGAAATAAATTTCATTTCTAGGTGGTTTTTCAAACAATAAAAAGGAAGCAATGAGGAGTTGTCAGGCGTGAACTGCAACAAAATAAGAACCAAAGAGGAGAGAAAAATGGGAAAAAAACCTGCCCAGAGGTAGAAGAGATTGGAAAAACGCATCTGCTGGAATAATCCATGAGAGACTGAATTAAGCTGGTGACACAGGGACCTGGCGCACAGAATATTTGGTTAAAACATCATTTGATGAGGTGCAAAGTTTAACACTTGCCAAAGCTTTCAGGCAGGGACTGAGCCCTCACCTGCATGGGTGGGCAGGGACCTGGCCAGGCGAAGGAAATGCATTTTTAGTGGCCTCAAATGATGCAAATTTGCTTTAATTACCATCTTTCTCAGTGATATTGCTGTTAAGGATGGAACCTCTTAAGAGCAAAATCAAATCTCTTCAGTTCTCTCTCCTGGACTCCACACGAAAGCTCAAGTGGCCACTTCAGCACCCAAAGAACCATCGAGGTTTTTATTTAAAGCAGCTCAGAAATTCCCACATCTCCCTCGGGCTGGGCTCATTCCCTCCCAAATCCCAGGGCATGGAAAAGCACTTTTGGAAACCCTAAGCTAAACAAAGGAGCGATGTGGTCTCTTCTTCCCAAGTTGGAAACATCCCTTTCCCACCTTTTTCCCTCCCCGAGCTTTTTTCTCCTCTTTCCTCTTAATTTTTCTCCTGGGGTCTGGACATAAAAAGGCATTTTTTTTTTTAGGATCCTGTCAAGCCTCGGTGAGAGCAAGTGGCAGAAATTCCAGCTTGCAGGAGTACAGACACTGTGGTAACATTGACAGCCTTCATTTACATAAAAGAATACTAATTATGTTGTATCATCAACATCTGTGATTCTGCTCACTGCCATATGCGACAGTGTGGGGAATTTAACCCTTGAGCCTCCCCAGCACATGAGATTCGTACTTTGAAACAAAAAATGGGCCTTAAAGACACAATTTTCCAGGGATTCACGGAACAGCTGGTTGCTCATGGGCTCCGCGAAGTCTCAGCACACGAAATTTTCAAGAAACGCTGAATTTATCCTCAGTTTCCAAGGAGGAAGAGCTGCTGGGTTCAGCTGGGTACCAGGCTCCCAGGAAATCAATCCCACAGCAGACCCAGGGCATTAAGGAATCGTGTTTGACAACGCAGGAGGCTGTCAGGAGATAAATCAGCAGCCTTTTGTCAACTGCTTTGGCTTTTCCTCTGCTGGGCCAGGAGATTTCCTGCTTGGAAAGGGGAAGAGATTCCAAACACCTCCGTCAGCTGACAAAGCAGCTTTGTTATGTCTAAATTCAGTAATTCTCAGCACGAAAGCATCTTTGATGCTGCATTTGATATCCCCCACCTGGTTCTCTTTAGATATCCACAGGAACCCTTGCAAATCCAAGCCCTAATTCCATGCACATCCGAAAGCTGGGAGGAAACTGTGTTTATTGGAACCCCAAACCACTGGAACGAGAGGTTTTTCCTGGAAAGTGAGGCTTCTCCACCCACCACGCTTCAGAGTTCTTCTTCAGATTTCTCTTGCTGACTCATATTTTTGACTCTTTCCATGAAAAAAAAAAAAAAAAAAGGATTGGAATCGGCTCTCACACGTTCCGAAGGCAGCTGGAGCAGCTGCAGGTCCAGCCCTGCATCCCCCATCACGCACCACGGAGCGAAATAAATCCCTGGAAACGCTGGCACGTGACTAAGGAGAGAAGTTTTCCTCTCTTTTCCACGCGTACACAAACAATTTGCCACAATCTCCTCCCAGGAACAGAGAGCTGCAGCTCCCAGCGGGAATGCCAGGGCTGGGATGAAAGGAGAACAGGATCCGTGAGTCAGAACCTGTAAACACCGGCACGAGGTGGAAGGGGAAAAACAAACCTCGCACAGATCACAGGGCTGGAGCTGCTTCAGAGATCCCAAATTGCTGCGCTGGATGGGACAAGCCCTGAGCAACGCCAGGATTTAAGGATGGGGAATGAACACCTTGGATTTTAAAAGCCTTGGAAACAAACACTCAGAGCTCTGCTCTTTGCAATTATCAGGTTGAACTCCTGCGTTTGCATTTTGGGTTGGTTTTTTTTTTCCATAAAGGTTGATGTCATTTTAAGGAATCTCTATAAAATCCTCCTTTCTCACCTACTTCGATCTTTTCCAGAGAAGGGCTGGGGAAGGAAAAGAGGGAGAAGGAATCACTCGGTTGCTCTGCACGGAGCACTGCAATACACTAAAGGTGAGTAAAAGTGAAATAAAATAATAGGGAATAAAAGCAAAATAGAGGTATTAGTTTAGCTAATAACATTTTAGAGACTATTCGAAAACTTCTCACCTTGTAAATCACTTAAAACACCAGGGCAAACCCCACTTCTTTTCCTTGCATGCCTCATAATCCTGGCAAAAAACTCACGGCAAGATCCTCTAACAGCTTCCAGAACCAAATGCAGCAGGAACAATTTGGCTGCTGACCCTAAAAGAGTGTTACAAGAAACCACACGAGTTCATTCTGCTCCTTTGTGCCATTGTTGCACATTTGGAACCTGATTAAAGCCATGTGCAGGCATCTGTTGACAGCAGCTACTTTCTTTTTCTAAATAAATCTGCAAGAAGCCAAAAGAACCAGCTCAGGGGCCAGGAGAGGTGCGGGATGTTTGACCCTGGAACGATGCTTCTTTTATTCGTCCAAGAGGTGATTCCAGAATAAATAAAGAGTCTTCAGCGCCAGCACGAACTCCTGGAAATCATCTGCCAGGACAGGTGGGAAGCTCAGATTGAAGGATTCTTTCTCTCATTCCTGCATCCCTCTCCTGGGAATGGCAGAAGGGAAGCACAGCAGCACTGGGAACTGCTGCCGCATTAAATAAAGGATATTTGACTTTTTTTTTTTTTAAATCTTTTTTTTTTGCAGCACTGTAAGAAAAAAAGTCCTTGGATATTCTCGGTTTCCATCAAAGCTACGTAAGGAATATACAGAATCTGGTCAAATCAGACTGACAGGACAAGGGGGATGGCTTTGAACTGGAAGAGGGAAGGTTTAGGTTGGATATTGGGAAGAAAGTCTTCCCTGTGAGCGTGGGGAGGGGCTGGGATGGAATTCCCAGAGAAACTGTGGCTGCCTCATCCCTGGAAGTGTCCAAGGCCAGGTTGGAGCAGCCTGGGATAGTGGAAGGGGGTGGAAAGGGATGAGCTTTAAGATCCCTTCCCCAAACCATTCTGGGATTTTATGAAATAGGTTTAAAAATCCTGGATGCAAACCTCAAGCACTTCCCACTCTCCCACCCCAATAAACCACTTTTTACGTGGAACTCTCCAATTCCTGCTGCAAACACTCAAAAACGGAAATACGGGGATATCAGAGAGATCTCCAAGAATTCCATACAGCCACTCCAGAACATTCTTCCCCCCGATTGTTGTGACCTCCCCGTTTGCGAGGCACCGATTACTGAACCAGATGCGTAATGCAAACTTGTAACCCGAGCTGCACCGAAAACTGGGAATAAAATCCTGCTCCAACATCCACGTTCCAGTTCTGGCAGGAGCCGGCCCTGGAGGCACCCACAGCAAAATGCTTTGTTTGTGGAATTCCAGAGTCAATCGGGTTGGAAAAACCTCCAGGATCATCAACCTGTGACTGATCCTCACCCATTCCTGGAGTGCCACATTCCTTGGACACCTCCAGGGATGGGGATTCCCAACCTTCCTGGGCAGCCCCTTCCAATTCCTGACCATCCTTTTTCTATGAAAAATTCCTCCTGAATTCTTCCTTACTTCTCAAAGACACCAGAAATGGTAATTTTTTAAGGCAAAACCCTTCATATAATTGATGTTCTGTTAGAAAATAAGAGATTGCTGCTCCAAGGAAGGAGTGTCACCACCACACCCCCTCATCCTCTGTCCTTAGAGACCCTCGTGGTCCAGAGTTACTCACTCAGAGCATGGAAAATACCCAGGAAAAGAGGCAGGAAGCTCATTTTCCTTCTCTTTCTCCAAAAATCCATCAGGGTTTCTCCCTTTACTCCTCTCGTTCAAACCCTGCTGGGTTCAGACTTTCAAGTTCCATCCCCGAGGAGCAACAACGGCCAGGCAGATTTTTCCAGAGAGATTTTTCCAATTATTCTGGAGCTCTTTTCCTGAAAACTGTCAGCTTTCTATCCCACAACTGCTGCCTTCCCTCTCTCCAAGCTGACAGCAGCCAAATTACAGGCAAATTAACACGGAAAAAAGGGGAAGACACAGAGGAAGACAAATCCTCCGCCTGGATCTCACCAAATCCTGAGAATTCCCAACTTTCCCGTGCCAGGAGGGAGGTCAGGATCCTACAGCAGCCATGGAAGAGCTTCCTGCTGGATTCAGCTGTTGGATACAGACATTGGATGACTCCACACCCCACCCAAACTCCAGCTCTGGCCACAAGGGAGCTTGAGGAAAATGGGATTTTCCTGCCAACTTCCCAGCAAGTTCAGTTCTATGAACTCCTCCCAGTTAATTCCAGCTCTGGAAGTGTTAAACTCTTCCTGGGAGCTCCCGAAATCCGCTCTAGGCTCAAACCCGGAATTCTCAGGAATCAGTTTTCAAAGAAATATTGAAAAAGAAAAGCCCCAACCAAACGCAAGGAAGTCAAAAAACTCAAAGCACTCGGATTAGGAAAATCCTATTCCCTGCACTGGCAGCACTTTTGATGGGAATAAACAGGATTTCTGCAGGATTTGGTTGTCTGAACTTGTCAGGAAGCTGAAGTTGGTGGATTTTGGCTCATCTTTGACTTCAGAGCACAACAAAAACACAAATAAAGCATTTTCAAATCAACCAAACTGCTCCAGATAAACGAAGTGCTCAGGGAATGGAGTCCCAGGGAAGGAGCAAGGATGAAAAACCTCTTTTCCCTAAAACTCTGGAATTCTGAGCACTTTAGAAAAAAGCTTTAATGTCTTCAAGACTGCTTTAAATACGACCTGGGGCCTCCTGTAAACTGGAATGTGCTGTTACCTCACCTGCAGTGAAAAGGGAATGAGATATTCCCCGTTCCTAAAGCCTGGAATGGATAAAATATCCCGATCCCACCTTTTTTTGCTGTTCCCACTCATCCTTCCTGGGAAATTGTTGAACTATCCAAAACCACCTCCCTCTGCTTCCTGGTGAACTCTAAGGAGTCAGAGAAGCCACCAAACTCCTTTGGGGCTGGTTGGGAGAGAAATTTATGACTCCACCAAAAGACTTGGCATCTTCCAAGAGCTGGAATTCCAGCTCCACACAAAGGGCTGCACATGTGTCTTCTATCCAACATTCCTTCCCGATGAAGATCCCTGGGAATGGAGCAGCGGTTCAGGGTTTGGAAACAATCATGGAGAGGCAAAGAGGAGGTGAAACCCTTCAGTCCGCGAAGGGATGGGTTGTTCAGTGTTTGCACTGCCACGCAAATCCAGCCACACCAGTTAAAACTTGGAAGTTTTTAAAGTTTGAAGGATTTTAAAGATGAAATTTGAATATTCTTATTGAGCCAAGCTCAGTTTCTCACCTAAGAGATGAATAAAAGTAAGTGACTAAAACCTCAAGTACCTCTCTTTTTAATTTTCACCTCTTGACTCTGGCTTTAAGTCTCAATTTATGGGTGAAATATTGTCTATACATTCTTTAGGGTCACTGAAAACAAACAAACAAACAAGATTCACATCCCACAGGTCCCTGAAAATGTAGGGATTACTATTTAATGACCCTGGATGTTAAAAAGCATTGTTAAAATGCTATTTATGTCGCAGTTCGTGGCTATGTAGAAGTTAATGTCTCTATTTACTCCAGCACATAAAATCCCTTCTCCCCTTTCTGTCCACTGGCATCCAGGTTTTATTTTTGGGATGGCTTTTGGAAGCGTCACTAAGCTGGGAAACACGATCCGACCACAGATCTGGGCACTGAAACAATTCCTGAACAACTCCAACGCTCCTGAACCAGTCCAAAGGGAAGGAATTCCCAGCAATTCCCTGCCTCTTCCATCTGGAGCAGCCCGAAGCAATTACAGCACACACACACAACTGGAATTATCAGCCTGGAGCAGGAGAAAGAACGGAATTAGGACCGGCTGAGAGTTGATTGTGTCCGACAGAAAGTTCTAATTTCACTTTCCAACCAGCTTGGCACAACCCAGGAATTCCCAAAGAATTCTGTGTCTCCAGGGGTGACAACAGCACAGGGTGATGTCCCATATCCTGAAGTTTTCCACCCAAACATCCCTCCTGGAACAGCTCAGCCGGAGCAGGCACGAGCGGAGTTTTAACGGCACAAAATCAGCGGCACCGACCCCAAATCCACTGGAAATTCACTTTTTTCGTGCCCCTCATCCCCAAACTGTCGGGATTTGCACCGAACCCACTGGGTTTGCTTCCCTTCCCACTTCCCACTGCCCAGGGATCCTGCTCCAGGGACAGAGGCACAGGCAGGAATCTGTGCCCACGGAATAATTAACCAGGCACAGGTTAAACCGAATCATCCCAACGTGACAAAGCAGGAGCAGAGAGCAGCAGCCTTTCCCTCGGATTCCCACCTTCCCTGCCTTATCATTCCTTTTAATCACAGCCAGCCACACAATTCCCTACGTTTTTCCAGCCTGCAGGAAGTGTTTTTGCTCTTCCCCACGCTCTTTAACCATTATTATCCCACTCAGCACATCCCGTTTATCACCAGTCGGCAGGAAAACAACACATCCAGAGTTGAGGTTCACAGCAACAGTTCACAGATCACGTATTAAAAATACCAAAAATCACACACTCAGCCTTTTCACAGGGAAAATCCTACTGCAATCCCATCCAGCTTCACAATAACAACAACAAAATCCAACATCGTTTTGGACTTGATCACCTTAAAGGTCTTTTCCAGCTTCACCGATTCCACGACTGCAAAGGCAGAGCCGGTTACATTCTGACCTCGAGCACCTTCAGCATTCCCAAACCTGATTAATTCTGTATCAAAACCCAGGGAATTTCAACGAAGCAAACCCAAAACCTCTCCATGGCACAGGGATGAGGGGAAGTTTGGCAGCTCCAGCACCTCGGGGTCCTCTCGCCGCCGCAGGGATCCCCGAGCAGCGGCGGGATTCGGCAGCGGAATCCCAGCCTCTTCCAGGATCTCTTTGTGACAGACACAAAGAGGGATTACGGCACGGAGTGAACACTTGCTAAGTTCTGGGGAGTCCTCCGCTGCTCTTTTCGGAACACAATTCAGATCCATCCTGGCGAAATCTCCGCCGGACTAGGAACGAACCCACCCCGGCGGACGCGGGAGCGGATCCGGGAGCCATCGGTCACACCGAGGTGTCAGAGCCATCTCCGAGGCAATAAAGCACCAGCCAAGCCCAGCAGGCTGTGCCTTATTATCTCCCCAGCCAGAACGAACAGGCAAAGAGCACGGAAGAGAAGGGTATAATTCCACAGGCTGGGCTCGGAGCAGGGAAGGTGCCTCCGATGCGTTCGGGATCCCCGGACAAAAATAACGCCAGGTTTTGACAGCCCTCTCCATCGTTTGCTTTTCCTTCACTTGCCAGTCAATTATCAGGGGTTTTTTTTAAACCCCAAACGAGCGAGGCAGAGCAGCAGAAAATTTTCTGTGGGTTTTGTAACAGCAGGAAATTTTCTGTGGGTTTTACAAACGCTGTGAATCGGTAAAAGGGAGTAAATCACAGCGATTTATCCAATTTATCCAAGCGCAGCGAGGACTTGGGTGTTTCATTTGTCTGACCAACAAACCCCAAGGTGCTCGATGGTATTTATGGACAGGATCCATAAGAATTCCAACATTCCCGTATGGAGAGTGCTGCTGTGTCCCCAACTCTGGAAATAGCAAATCTCTGAGCCCTCCACCCGGACCCTGGGGCTCGACCAAGGGCTTCTGTGTTTTCTTGCCAACAAAGAATTAAGGGATTTACACATCCTCTTCCCCTGCTCAGCTGCTGGGCCTGTTCTGTGCTGGGAAAAGCGAATCTATCCAGCAATCCCTGCTCTTCCTCAGTGTCCAAACAGGGACCTGGAGCGGCATAAATAAAACTAAGATTTGTGTTTTCAGCCCCAGCCTCACCCAAGGTTTGCGCCTCTATTTTTTTGGTACAAAAAGGAAGAATTTCACGTGCTCAAATCTACCTTTCCCCTCCATTTCCCGATGGAATTATGCCTGATTTGCATATCAGGAATCCCGTTCTGGCTGAAATCCTTTTTTTTCCTGAATTACAGGCAGGATCTGAGCGGTGCCTTTGTCCTCCCCACAAGCCGAGGTCGGAAGCAGGACCCCGATTTGTGAACTCTCAGGTTGTTAATCTTCCTTAAGAACTGGAGATCAACCCAGGCCCCATTCTGCAGCATCTGTTATTTTAATAAATTATCCTCCTAAGAGGTTAAAGTTCATCCCTTCAATTTGTCCTGAGATGAAACAACAACAGGACACAAGGAGAGCAAGGAGGGAGAGGTGAATTTGGGTTTGATGCCACAAAAAGCTGTTCCTAAACCCTTCCAGTTTTAGGATAAACAGGATATTTCCTTCCTTATTCACTGACTCATTCCCACATTATCCAAACCAGCAGGTCCGACCATCCCGGGAAGTGCAGGAAAAGAGCAGTGCAAATTCCAAAGGAGACTTTTTTTTCCCCCCCTTTGAAAGCCACTTGCTGTTTCCACTCTCCATCATGAATATTTTATCACCTCAAAATAAACTCTGGTGAGCAGGATCTTCATCCCTGCTCTGAGTCAGGTGAATTAACTATTCTTAGTTAAATAGATTTGCTTCTAGTCTTAGTCTGATGACAGATTAACTCCTGACTGGTCGGATTATGGATTTACCTCTGGAACTAAATCACTTTTGAATCTGAGTTATAGCTATTAGTTCTTTATAGCTCAGCTGAACAGCTTTTAGTGGCTCCTTTGTGTTTTTGAAAGAATGATTAAACATCATTAAATCCAAGCTCAGGGCTCTTTCTCACAACTCCAGGGAATAAACAGCTGATTTAAGGGGTTTTTTTAAAGAATAGTAGGGTTGTACATGGAGTTTTTTCAGCATAATTAATATCATTCTAAGTCTAGAATGGTTGTCCTTAAAATTAAAACACATTTTTTGTGCTTGCGTGCTTTTAAAGGACACAACCCCCACTTTGTCCTCCTCACAACTCTCCAGATCAACCTGCTCTTCCCACATGGTATGCCCATTATTTTTCTCCAGCTGCAGAAGACACAAAAAATTCACAGAATCACAGAATATCCTGAGCTGGAAGGGATCCACAAAAATCATGGAAGTCCAAATCCTGACTTGACACAGCAACCAGCAGACATTTAAGCATGGTTTGTTCCTGAATGAAACATGAAATATTCTAAATTTGACACCAGAAATGCCCCTGCCACCAGAAAAAGCAGCCTCTAAGAGGAATCCCAAAAATAAAAATAAACCCACCTGTAACTGCCTTGGAAAGTCACCGGGTGGGAGAGCTGGAGCATGGATGCTGAAACCCAGGATTTAGACTCCCTCACCCCAAATCAAGCAGTTTTTAAATAGCACAGCCCAAATTTTGGTGAATTCATCTTTAAGCAGCCCCCTGAGCCAGCCACGACCTCTGAATTATTTAATTTCTCACTGTTAATGACTTGAAAACCCCTTAAACATCCAGTTCCACCAACACTCCTACACACATCAATATAAATCCATCCATACATATAAATATATCCCTGGATTTGTGTAACTCAATCCTTACACCCCTTCCTCCACCCAGAAACCCACAGTGACTATAAATGCAAACACAATTAATCAAAAAAAAAAAAAAAGCCATGAACTTCTCATTCCACGAGTTACATCTGAGGGGGAGAGGTTTCCATGCCCAATTTTATTTGCTGAAGTTCAGTGCATGAAGAAGTGATTTGGTTCTGGGGGACCCCAGTGCAGAATTTAAGAATGAAAATATAATAAGAAGATAATGAAAATATAATAATAAGATAATGCTCGAGGTAGGAGCCAGCCAAAAATCTCCATCATTTTATTCGTATGCACAGCACTTGTTATTTAACCTGCAGCACAAGGTGCAGTTCCAAACCAGCTGGAATTCCCGGAGAAAGTCAGTCCCAGCACTAGGCAAGAGCTGGGATGGGTCCAGCACATCCAAAGAGTGGATTTACAGGAGCACAGAGCGACAGGACAAGGGGGAATGGATTTAAACCGACAGGGAGCAGGTTTAGAATGGATATTTGGGGGAAAAAAAAATCTTCCCTGTGAGGGTGGGGAGGCCCGGGCACAGGGAGTTGTGGCTGCCCCGTCCCTGGAAGTGCCCAAGGCCGGGCTGGATGGGGCTTGGAGCAGCCTGGCACGGTGGAAGGTGCCCCTGCTCATGGCAAGGGTGGCACTGGATGGGATTTAAGGTCCTTCCTAACCCAAACCATCCCGGGATTTTGTGATTTAGCACAAAGCCCGGTTTTGTCCAGGAACTTACTGGAATGGAGTCAGGCTCAGAGACACCGATCCCTGTCAGGGAAAAAGGAAAAAAAAAAAAAATGGGAACAAAGCCCCAGCAGCGCAGACCCACAAGGCAGCACTGAGTGCTCTCCTCAGGACACTTTTAGGATTTCCAGCTAAAAGCCACTTATCACTTCATCACCCCACCCTGCCCAGCTCCTTCCACACCGCTTTTATTTCAACTCCAAACCCTCCAATTGTCTTCGGAGGCTTTTCAAAGCCTGGGAGAGAGGGGCAGAATGTAATTAGAGGACAGTATTTCTTCATCAAATCTAAAGCCGCCCACTGAAAGCGAGTGGGAAAATCCGGTCCCAAGGCAGCGCTGCTCCATGGAGGGGATGGATTTGCCTTTCACAGGGAATAAGGGATGCGAGCCGTGGTCACCGTTCCTTAATCAGCTCAGCTGATCCCCTATAGAACATCTCAATGCAGGGACACAGCTGTGGCCCATAACTCTTGGCTTGATCTTCCATGGTTTGCCTGAAAAGGGCAGAAATGCACTAAAGCTTTGCTCCAGTAAATTGGTCCTTTGGAAAAAAAAAAAAAAAACACAAACCAAACCATCCCTGGCTGCGCCCAGAGAAGGGGAAAAACAGCTTCTTTTTTTTCAGTGCACACCGTTAGGGGTTGAGCGTGAAAGTTTTTGTGATCTCCACCACCCCCCAAACCATTATTTCCTTTTAAAATCCAAATTATTTAGCGATTGCAGCCTTCTGCGGGGATTCCCGTGCCTGAGGATGTGCTTCGTCCTTTGGCATTTCAGTCAGCAAACTCCCCAAAAACGCTAAAAAAAACCACCTCCTCAGTCAGAATCTTTCTTTAAATAGTCCATTTGTCATGACTGACACGTTACACAAGACACATTTCAGAGTAACTCGGAGCTGTCAGATCCCGGGATTCCAGCTCTCTGTCTCCATTTGGGAAAGCAGCTGAAAGCTGAATTACAGAGCCAAGCAGAGAGACAAGAAAAGTGCGAGCACCGTGGGGAGGAACAAGAAAAGCTCCCGGTTTTCAGCTATCTTTTACTTCCTCAGTAAAGCTCTTACAAAGCCAGACTTCTCAGTGAATTACAGCGTAATTACCTAATTAAAGGAACTCACCTAGCGAGCGTTCTTGCAAAAAAATCTCAGGGTATGTCCCAACAATTTGCCGTTTTCTGAGGGGTTTCAACTGATTTGTCACGAATTGGAGGTGTAACAGCTCACGTGCTTCTCATTATCATCTTGCAAGCTAAAAGCTCATTAACAACAATTAGGGAAAAAATACCAACTTGGCAGCTTTGTGTTATTTGATGCCTACTACAGACATTTCTTAACGCTGTTGCAAAAAGGGATTTTTTTTTTTTCTTTTTGCACCCAGCAGAACAGTGGGTTTTAATCTGCATTTTCCTCAGTACACCAGGATATCAATTACTGCAAATACACAAATAATCAGCTTTCGTTCACCTAGAAATTCCATCCCAAAGACACCGGCAAAGGACGGGATCTCACCTCCATTTTTACTTCCTCTCCCCTTTCATCTGTTCTGTTTTCATGGGGTGTTCTGGCTGCTCCGTGCTGGAATTCCCTGGCTCCTGGAGCTGGAATTCCCTGGTTCCTGAGCCACAAAAGCCTCACCTGATCCATCTTGGAGCTAAACTCTCCTAAAACCCCGAAGTGAAGAGCATTTGTGGGCACACAGGGAGACATCAACCAACAACTGAGATAGTCTCAGCTCTAAATGGGATTTTGAAATGATTTCTGTTCGACAATTTGGATTTGCTCAGCACCCTCAGGAGCAAAGACTCGTTAAGGGTTTCACACTAATGAGGATCCTCTTCCTTTCACTGGCATTGAAGAGGGGCTTTTTTCCCTACAAGAGCCTGTGGTGAAGTGTTTGGGAGAGGTGAAGTGTTTGGGAAAGGTGAAGGATTTATGAATAACAGGCTGCTTGAGACAGGAACATCTCCCAAGGTTTCGTTCCCCAAAGGGGAAAAAAAAACCCCCAGCAACAAACCCAACCCTTGATGAAATATTCAAGCTGAAAACCACAAAGGTTGTTAAACAAAGCGAGAAAACTTCTTGTTCTCACCGGAGAGGATTCCTGCAGAAAATAAAGGATTGGAGGGGAGGGGGAATCTCTGGAACAACCCCATCTTCCCATTCCTCCTCACCTCAACCCCTGCTCCGAGTTATAGGCAAAGTTTTCAGACAACTTATTTACTGTTTCTCGGGTTTATTTATAACAATTTTAAACCAAACCCCTCAGTTTTGTTTTGCCTCAGAGCTGGGGTCAGCTTCAGAAAACCTTTCACACTTCCCCAAAGCTAAAAACACCCGGGAAAGAATCCACACCTCATAGAGCAGCAGCTGAATTTTGTAGTATTTTGAAGTATTTCCGTTTGTTAACTGTTCTAAATCAATCCATTAACATCTTCTGAGGGCTGAGAAAACACTAAATTTCACTTTACGAGTCCCAGCAGAAGCCCTGTGACGTTTCAGTATAAAAACAGTTAACGAAGGGAAAAAAGGCCAAGAAAAACAGGATCTGAAAGACATTTTCAGTCCTTTATACTGAATAAACCACTTTTGCTGCTGAGAAAGTGCTTCTCGTCACGTGTTTGGAGGTGCTGAGACAAAACAGGGCTGCTTAAAAATAATAATTAACAAGAGAGTGTGTTTTAGCACCGAGGAAAACAACCTGCAGCGTGTGACATGCTCAGAGCCGCATCAGCCACAAGAAACTCTCTGCAAAAAAGACACCCAGAGCAGAGACAGAACCGGAATGTGCCTTTTTCTGTCCCCACTGACCAGTTGGCACCATTCCCTTCCCAACCCACGAGGCTGAGCCCCAACTTCTCCATCCTCACAGGCCTCCTGTCAAGCCCGGGGCTTTGGACCACACGGCTGCCGGAATCTCGGCAGGAATTGCAGCAAGAGATTCCTTCCTAACAATCCTTGGACACACAACAGCCAAACAAATCCCTAATTTTGGCTTCCTGGCTTTCTTCTAGCCCCTAACCCGTTGCATATGTGACTATTGTCCAAGCCCTGCTCCCGAGCAAGCGAAATTCTCTGTACCAAACCCAGCTTGCACAAGACCCAGAGTTATTCCACGCTGGAAAAAAATCTGCCAACTTCAAAACACCCTTTTCCACTCGGAGTCAGCTCGTATTCATCGGGAGAATGATCAGGGGAGGAATAAATGCACATTTATGGCTTGCTGAAAGCTCGGAGACATCAAATGCCGCTCACGCTTGGCACATCACTCCCAAATATCTGCACCCAGCCCGTTCTCAAGGCAATTAAAAACACCAAATAAAACCCCAAACGCTTTTGTTGCCTTCTCCTTTTTGGGTTTTTAAATATCACCCAACCTCTCTGACCCTGGATAAACCACAGCAGCCCCCGAATGCAGCTGCCCGAGGCAGAGCAGCCAAAATTCGGTGAAAATTCCTCACGGGGCAGCTCCCGGCACTTTACAGCAACACTCATTTAATCCAAGTTTAATCCTCGCTGCTCGCATCCACACGGAGTTTTCGATTCACAGTTCCACTCATTTATCCTCTCTCATCCTCCAGCTCTTTCTCCCATCCTCATTCCCACATCCCAGCCACGTTTCCTCAGCTCCAGCAGCAGCTCAGCTCTCAGCCCCATCCCCAACACCTTACTTTTGCTTCCAGCCCCGCCAAACCGTCCCTTTTAATCCGCTATTTTCTGCCTTCCTTCCGGATAAAGAACGACTGACTCTATCCCAAGAGAAACTCCCGCCGAAGTCCATCAGTTTTCCCTGGATTGAGGAATCACCACCTCAATTCCCTGGGCTCCGCGAGCATCTTCCCTGAGCATTTCCCCCGAGGCAGCGGCGCGTGAAAGGACCAAATTCTGCATCGTTTCACACCAGACGAGCCCAGCGACTCCAGGCATCTTCCCCTGACTAAAAGTACAGCAAGGAACTCCGCAAAGTAAAGACAACTTCCCACTCTCCCAGCCTCAACATTTCGGGATAACGGGATGCTTTTCCCCACGCTGTTCTTCCGCCGGCAGTACCTGGAGCTGTTTTGACACAGGGATCAGGCTCGTTCCCTGCGTAACGCGATTAACGGGCGCTTTTCCTAAAATTAGCAGCTTTTCCAGCGCTGAATTCCCGTTTGGAGAGGCTCGGTTATCCCTGATCCGCGATTCCCGTGGCTCCGGGAGCCCTCGTGGCAAGGGGGGACACCCTCGGAGGTTTAAAAAGGGGGATTTTGAAGCAGTTTTGCTGCCCTGGAGCTGACTCTCACCGCCAACAAACCCAACATCAAGCTCCCCCCGGATCAAGTTCTGCTCTTTCCCCCTCTTGGGGACACAAACCCACGGCTTTTTGGGGTTTTTTTTTTCTAAATAAACACAAACCCGCACGGATTTCCCCCGTTTTCGTGCCCTCTCTCCGCTCCACCACGCTCAGCACGGGGGTTTAAGGGGAGTTTTTTACGGGGTTTTCTCCCCCTCCCTCCAGCAAAGCCACGACCCCCAGCACCCCCTCACGGTCCCGGGGAGGGGGGAGCGTGTGGGGAGAGGGTCCCGGGAAGGGGGGGTATGAGGAGGTGGAAGGAGATCTGGGGTTGGTTTAGGAACGGGGTCTTGGGGAGGATG
>VZTD01005504.1:36507-59652 GCA_013397725.1 Rhagologus leucostigma | reverse complement strand
TTTTTTTTTTTTTCCCCCGAGCGAAGTTTCTCAAGGCTGCGGAAATAATCAGCTGTGCACATGTTTGGAGCCTGCTGGCTTCCAAAATCCACCCTGGTGCAGCTCCGTGGCAGATAACAACCGCGGGGGCTGCCGAGATAAGGCTCTGTCAGCCTTGGCTGCTGCTCCCGAATAATTCCCAATTGTTTGGGAACACCTTTGAAAAGTACGAGGCTGCCCAGTGTTCAAAGGAATTTCAAAGCCTTTGGAACAGTTTTGCAGTGTGGCTTCCCCAGCTCTGTGCCGGGACCTGATCCTGCTTCTCCTTGCTCCGCCGGAATTCCTTCCTGCTCTGGGAAGCTGCAGACTGGTTTGGGAAGCTGTGGCTCGCTCCCTGAGGTTTGTCCCTGGCTACAGAAGCTGCGGCTTTGCTGCTGGGAAGGGTCCGAAAACAGCGTAAAATACATAAAATACACACCGGATTGGCCACACAAAACTGCTCCGCAGGGAACAGAGCAGTGGAAGCTGCAGAAATCCCGGAGCAAAGCCTGAATCCCAAAAGGATCCCAGAGGGGGCTCAGCTGGACACCCCTGGCCGATCCTGCTGGGATATTCCGCAGTAAATGCATTTATTTGTAGGCTAAGGAACAAAGATGTGCCACCACAGCTGCTCCCGCACGCACGAGTGACACTGAAATCACTTCTACCTGTGCCGTTTTGACACATTTCGTGCTTCTTTGTCATCTGAAGAGTGTTTTCATGACAAACAAACACCCAGGATTAATAAGTGCCAGTAAGACAAGACCAAACTCTTTGTTCTGTCAGCTCAGGAGTTTTTTTTTGGGGGGGGGGTTGTTCAGAATGAAAACCATCTTTGGGATGGGAGGTTTAGAGGCTCAAAGTGCCCCCGGTGACGGCGAACGCCGAGGTCACATCCACGCCACCCTTCCCATGTGCTGGAATCCCATTCCTGCCCCGGGCAGGCGGCTTTAATTTACTGCAATTTATGGCAGAGATGGCGAATTTTTAATGATGTCATCAGCATCGATTTGCTGAGAAGCCCAAGGATGATGCAGAACTGGAGGAAAAAAAAGGGGGAGGAGAACCCCATCAACCCCACGAAATTACAATGAGAAAGAGGGAGATTTTTCCAGGTGAGATGAGAAATCCCAAGAATCCCCTTTTCCCCCCAACTTTCTTTCACCTTACAAACAGATCTTCCCGCGGTGCGGGCAGGAAATATTTGAGGAATCCATGGGAGAGAGCCCCGTGGATCAGTCAGCTGCTTTTAATCCGGGGTGACCCCTCCACTCCCTCCTCGGGAGCAGCATCCCCCCTTCCCGCAGGGGAAGAGAAGGGCCCCATATCCCACATTTTTAGCAAAAATAGCAGCTCTTGACTCCGGCGAAGGGAAACCACAGCAGTGGCTTCTTGGGCCTTCTGGTTTTGGGGCTGTGTCTTTGGAAATTGAAAGTTTCAGGGCTTTTTTTTTTTCCGCCCCCTCCCCTGACTTCCTGGGTTTCCTCCCGTTCCCGGTGGTTGTGGGGTGGTTGTGGCCCCCGCCGAGGGGGGAAGGGGACGTTGCACAAGCCGAGGTTCCTCGCAGATGATGAGTGGGCAGGAGTGGTGCCTCTGCGAGCCACACGAGCAGGCTGGAAAGGCAAAATTACAGGCTGCAGGCATCCCAGAAAGCCCATCGTGTGTGGGTGTGCGGAGGGAAAAGGGGGGAAAATTCCAGGAAAACCAAATTTTGGTCGCTGCTGGCCATACATAGGCGGCTTCCTGGCTCGGGCGAGAGCAGGGCAACGTTAAAAAAGGAAATTCCTTGGGAATAAAAATGAAAAAAAAAAACCCCCCAGCGGCCTCCAGGCTTCCAGGAGCTCGGCCTGGTGATGTTGATCTTTGCTGAATCATAAAATCGGGATTGTTTGGTTGGAATGTTGACGATGAGGTGAAGGGCGGCGCGGATGTGGGGCTGGTGCTGGTGGCAGCTGCTGGCACACGCGGGCTGGGATGGAGCCTGGCGCCGTTTATCCACGTTCTTGGAATTGCCGGGGCTGGAAAATCCCTCCAGGATCAACGAGTGCCTGATCCACGCTCAGAGCGCGGAGCGTGACATCGTCACCTCCAGGGACGGGCACTCCAAACCTCCCTGGGCACTCCCAAGGCCTGACTACCCTTTCCATGAGGGAATTCCTCCTGATTTCCACCCTGACCCTCGTCCTGAGGCCGTTTCCTCTCGTCCCCCGTCCCTGTTTCCTGGGAGAAGAGGCAGCGCCTTTTCCCCGCAGGTTTCTCTCTGTGTTTTGTTTCGTATTTCCCACCCGTCCCACGGGACCTTCCCAGAGCTGAACCCTCCTGTCCCTCGTCACAGCGCGACCCGAGCGTCACCGGTGACGTCGAAGTGAAACTTTGAAGGGCTCGGAAACCAAATCCAGCGAGCCCAGAGCTCTGTCAGCGCTGCAGGAAATCCCCCACCCCAAATGACACCCCCGTGCACGGGTGAGAAAGAGCCAGGGCAGCGTTTCACGCTCTCTGCTTCGAGGATCTCGTGTCATTTGTCATCTTTTCCATCCGTTTTCCCCTAAAATTCCCCAAAGCCATCCTAGATTTTGCAGCCATTCCCAGCAGGAAAGGACAAGGGACACGAGGGCTGGCAAAGTGTCAGCGCCTGTGGTGGTCACAAGCGCCCGGTGCAGGAGGTGGCCCAGGTTAGGGTCCGTCCATGGGGAACGAGGACAAGAGGGAATGAAGGTTTAGATGGGATTTTGGGAAGGAATTCTTCCCTGTGAGAGCGGGGAGGGGCTGGGATGGAATTCCCAGAGAAGCTGTGGCTGGCCCTGGATCCCTGGGAGTGTCCAAGGCCGGGTTGGACGGGGCTTGGAGCAACCTGGGATGGGGGAAGATGTCCCTGCCCGTGGCAGGGGGTGGGATGATCCTTAAGGTCCCTTCCAAACCATTCCATGATTCCATGAAGATGTGCCAGGAGGAGCAGGTGATGCTGGGACACCGCAGGGACACTGCAGGGACACCTTGGGCCATCTCAGGTGGTGGCTCCGGGATTCCGAGCCCGTGGCTGAGGCATCTTCCCGGCTCATCCAGCCCTTCCCTGCTCATCCAAGCTTTTATATTCCAAAATACAGCTTTTTTTTCCTGATTTAAATCCCTTTATTAGGGTGGGTTTTGGCCCAGTTTTCTATTTAAATAAAAATAAAAGCGGGACTGGTGCTGCTGTTTGGGTTTATGCTCACAGCGGTATCCAAGAATCCCCATAAATCCATTTATTCCCGAGTTCCTTAACCAGGATTGTTCTAGGAAGAAAAGAGATGGGTGTAGGGAAGCTCTTGGCTGAGGTGGCTTCCAGAAGAGAGCAAAGAGAAGGTTGGAAAGAGGGAAAATGGGGGAAAAGAGACCTTTTAAATCCATGACTGAGCCAGTGACTCACTGCGTCTCCTGGCAAATAATTTAGGAGAAAATTTGCAATTTTTCAGAAAATCGAGAAGTAAAATTTAAAAAAAAAAAAAAAATCAAATTAAAAGTGATTTTTTTAGGCTTTGGAGTGTGAGTTTTGGAGCAGCTGGGCCAGATGTGAATCCAGAGGAGCCGGCCCAGGTCACCTCAGGCAGCTCAGTGTCATTTCACCTGATTTTTATGAGAACTTTTTGTCTCCATTTGTCGTTTTGGCAGCTGTCGGCCGCCTCAGTTCCCTTTTCCTGAGGAGATCTCGAATGAAATCGCATTTTCATTGACTCACACTCGGAAGCGGAGCGAGCCGTCCGCAGGTGAACGCTCGGTTTTGCTCCCAAATCAGCATTTCACAACCAGCCAAACTCAGCTGGGGAAGACACGAGAGAGAGAGAGAGAAAAAAAGGAGCTTAAAAAAAAAAAATGCAAAGCTGAAACCAATCAATTTTAGAAAGCAAACTGGGCTTGGAAAGCCCCCGGTTGGGATAAATTTAGGTCATTTCAGGGGATTATCTGTGGTCACCAATTATGCAAATGGTGAAAAAACCACGCCGCCCTGATGTTTTACATCGAAAAAATCAGCTTTTTTTCCCACCCCCTCTGCCCTTTTCCATCCCTTCCTGCCCGCTCCTGCCCTGCCCTGGTCTGGCTCCCTGCGGGGGAGATTCGATGGGCTTGGGTTTTTTGAAGAATTTGGGGTGGCAGGTTGGTTTTTATTTGATGTGGGGAGCTCGGGGCTCCTCGGAGAGCGGCACAAAAGGAATTTCCTGGGATTTGCCGGAGGAAGGAGCAGCCCTGCGTGCTGGAGGGATGGGGAAAAGGCTCAGGAACGGGAAAATCCTGGAAGTTGAGCTTGGCGTTGAGTCCCGCTGTGGGACGGGGGTGCTGCAGCACCACCTGGGTGTGGGAGCATCCAGCCACGATTTCCACAAGGAAAAAAGGCAGGAAAATCGTGGTTGGAGGCAGCCTGGGGGAAGGGGGAGAGATGGGCTGAGCTCAGGGCAGGGAGAGCGGGGTTTAAGCCGGGTGTAAACGGGGCTGGAGCCTGGGCAGGGCTCCCGGGAGAATCATTCCCTGTCCTGGGGGACTCAGCCTGGGAAGAGAGGAGGGAGGAAGGGGCAGGAAGGAGGAAAAGGGGGTGGGAAGGAGGAGAAAGGAGTAAAAGGAGTCAGAGAGGAGTAAAAAGGAGAAGAAAGGAGGCAGAAAGGAGTAAAAAGGAGTCAGAGAGGAGTAAAAAGGAGAAGAAAGGAGGCAGAAAGGAGTAAAAAAGGAGTCAGAAAGGAATAAAAGGAGTCAGAAAAGAGTAAAAGGAGAAGAAAGAAGAAGAAAAGTCAGAAAGGAGTAGAAACAGGTCAGACAGGCGTCAGGAAAGAGCAGAAAGGAGTCAGGAAGGAGTAAAAAGGAGAAGAAAGGAGGCAGAAAGGAGTAAAAAGGAGTCAGAGAGGAGTAAAAAGGAGAAGAAAGGAATAGAAGGGAGTGAGAGAGGAGTCAGAAACGGGGTCAGAAAGGAGGGAAAGAAGAAAGGAGTCAGAAAAGAGAAGAAAGGAGTGGAAAGAAGTCAGAAAGAAGTTGACACAAGTCAGACAGGAGTCAGAAAGGGGCAGAAAGGAGAAGGAAGGAGTAGAAAGGAGTCAGGAAAGAGAAAAGAGGAGTCAGAAGGGAGTAGAAGAGAGGCGAAAGGAGTAGAAAGGAGTTGGCCGGGAGAAGGAAGGAGTCCGAAGGGGGTGGAAAGGAGAAGAAGGAAGCAGACAGGAGTCAGCTGCCCTGCAGTGCCCCGGCAGAGCCGGGCTCTGACCAGGATATGGCTGTGGCAACTCAGAGCTGAATTTCAACCCTGGACTTCCTTCTCCTCCAAGGCTCCCTGCGCTGAGCCCCGAGGGCCCTGCAGGGCATTTCTGTGCTCCCCGGCACCGCTGCCCAGGGGGGCTGGCACCCCAAACCAGGGGGAACATCTGGATAACAGCTGCAGGTGTTGGGAGCTGGGCCGGCTGCACTCCCGGGATTGAAATCCCGCGGGATGCGCTCTGCTCGGGATGGCTGCAGACACAGGGGTGAATCCGTGGGATCCAGCCCCTTTGGGACTGCCCAACGCAACCTGCTGGGGAAGGACAAGGGTTGGATGGGATTTGGGAAGGAATTCCTCCCTGTGAGGGTGGGGAAGGGCTGGGATGGAATTCCCAGAGAAGCCGTGGCCGCCCCTGGATCCCTGGGAGTGTGCCAGACCAGGCTGGAGCACTCTGGGATCGTGGAAGGTGTCCCTGCCCGTGGCAGGAGTGGCACTGGATGGGATTTAAGATCCTTTCCAACCCAAACCATTCCATGGTTCTGCTCCCTGGCTGGTTTTCCCCAGCCAAAGCAGAGGAGCTGCCAGGTGCTGCTGGCTCTCCGTCACCTCTCCGGGGGGACACTCCCTGCTGCAGGGCCAGGCCGGGCTCGGGGCACTGCTAAGGGCAGAGCCCCTTCCCGACGATCTGGGCTCAGGCAGGAACCTGCCAAGGGCTGTCGCTGTCCCCTGCTGATGTCCCAGGGCTGAGGGATGCTGGCCCGGCGGCCTCAGGAGGTGCTGGAGGTGGAGATGCTGTTCTGGACCCTCAGGTGTCCCCCGGGCAGGTAAAGGGTGACAGGGACACTGTGGGGATCGTTGGATTGGGATGTTCAGCCTGGAGAGGAGAAGTTGGGTGGAGACCTCAGAGACCTTCCAGGATCTGGAGGGGCTCCGGGGAAGCGGAGACGGACTGGAGTGAGGGACAAGGGGGATGGGTTCAGGCTGAAAGAGGGGAAATTTAGGTTGGATATTGGGAAGAAATTCCTCCCTGAGAGAGTGGGGAAGGGCAGGGATGGAATTCCCAGAGAATCCGTGGCTGCCTCTGGATCCCTGGGAGTGTCCCAGGCCAGGCTGGACGGGGCTTGGAGCAGCCCGGGATGGTGGGAGGTGTCCCCGATGAGCTGAGCTTTAAGGTCCCTCCCAACCCAAAGCATTCCAGGATTTCGGTGATCGCTGGAAGCCGTGGAGGGAATCAGGAGTATGTGACAGCCTGGGGGACGTGGGGACAAGGCCACACGGCCGGGTCAGCGTGGCCTGGCGGGAGCAGCGATTTCCCTTTGGTGTTCCCTGACCTGGAATGGCGCTGCCTTTGTTCTGCCAGCGTGACTTTGGAACCAGGAATCTTTGGAACCTTTCCTTTGGCTTTTCCTGCTGAGTTTTGGAGCAGCTTGGCCGAGCTGAACCTGTTACTGAGACCCTGGGGAGAGAAAAATGAGGGAGATCTTTTCCAGGAGAGAAAAAAATTTGGGACGCACCTTTCCTAGGAGAGGAAAAAATGAGGGAGACCTTTCCCAGGAGAGGAAAAAATGAGGTACACCTTTCCCAGGAGGGAAAAAAATGAGGGAGACCTTTCCTAGAAGAGAAAAAAATGAGAGAGACCTTTCCCAGGAGAGATAAAAATGAGGGAGACCTTTCCTAGAGGAGAAAAAAAATGAGGGAGACCTTTCCCAGGAGAGATAAAAATGAGGGAGACCTTTCCCAGGAGAGAACAGGATGGGAGGAAACGGGGGAAGCAGATGAACCTCACTGCTCTGCTCGCTCTGTGACAAATCTGGGAGGGGACAGGGGCAGATCCAGCCAAGGAATTCCCATTTCCAGGCTGAGCCCCGAGGGCGCAGGATGGGAAGCTTGGGGAATCCTTTCTCCTCCCACCGGAGCTCCGGGAGGTTTCTTGCATTCAAAAGAGGCGAAAGTCAAATTTGGCACAGGATTCTGAGTTCTCAGCCCAGGCAGAGAGAGAAACCAGGGAGATTGACGATTCCAGAGCCAGGAAGAGGAAGGAAAGGGAGGATAAGGAGGGAAAACTAAAAGCTGCATCAAGGGCTGGAATTTCAAAGGCGCTCCGGGGTTTTTCTGCGCAGGCTGTGGAAGAAGCAGGGGCTGGATTTGGGAACCTGCCCCCCCCTTTCCAGGCTGGATGGAGATAGCACAGGGTTTTATTGGGTTTAAAGCTGCAATTCCACGGCCACAACACGCAGGTCTGGGTGTCTCAAACAAGTTTCCCAGAGGGAATAATTTACGTTTTCCCACTCACCTTGGGTAAGAGGATGTACAACAAAAATCTGCTCTCGATACTGACCCTGAAAAGTGCACATTGGGAAGAGCCGGGGATTCGTTTCCCAGCTCATTCCCTGCCTTGCTCAGAGCATTTCTCTGCTCCAGGCCTCAATTTCCCTCCAGCCAAGTGGGATAAAGGAGATCCATGGAATTCAGCCGGACACTGCAGAGGTGTGGAACTCTAAAATTGACCATATTTACCCTGCAAGAGGCTCGGCCCCCCCTTCAAGCAGCCACGTGGGATTTCATGCCACGCACAGGGACACCCTGGCAGTGCCCCCCAGCTCCAGCACCCCCTGCCAGAGCCCTGAGATGCCCCCAAATCCTCCAGGGGAGCTGCTGGAGGGCATCGGAGCAGCTCCAGGGCAGGAAGGTGAAGTGCAATTTGCTGTCCCCACTCGGGTTCGGGGTCTTGGGGGGCTCCGTGGGACAGCAGAGCTCCCCCAGCCCCCGGAGCAGGCCCAGCCCGATGCGGAAGGGCTTAAATTCCCAACAAAAGCTGCGCCCGGCAGAGCCAGGAGCAGACTCTGCTTTAAAAAAACCCCCAACAAACCACCCCTTTCTGCTGGCAGAGGCAGTGAGAGGAAGGAGATCTGGGTCTCCTGAGCGAACTGCTGGGGCTGGGAGCGCCTGAAAGGTTTCCTGGAGACACCAGCACAGCCCATGGCAACGTTTTCCCATCGCGAGCAGCGCTCCCACCTCGCTCTTCCCAGTGCCCCGAGCGAAGCCCGAGCCGCTGGGGCCGACAGCCGACAGCCAGTGCTGGCTCCTGCCACTTCCTCTGGGGCCTGCCATGCCAGCTGCTGGCAGGGGGACAGGGCAGAAGGAGCCTGGATGTTGTCGGGATGGCCGGGGGGGTTTTCTCGGAGGCGGCGGAGGAGAGGTGAAACCGCAGCGCCCGATAACGGTTCTTGCAAATCATCCCCGGGCAGGTCCTCCTGCCTTCCTGGCTCGGCTCGCTGCGGCCTCTCACGCTCTCAAAGCAGCCCCAGCTTTTCGGCAGCACGGCAATTTCTTGGTTGCTGGTTTCCCAAACAGGTTTTCCCGAGAGAAAAATGAGGGTTTTTTTTTTTTTTCCCCCCCCCACTAATTTGATGTATAGTAAAAATACGCGATCGGTATTTAAAGTCCACGCTGGGAAGAGCCTGGGTTTGGGGATTGATTTCCCAGCTCGTTTTTGGTTTGGTCACAGCGTTTCGCCGCTCCTCAGGCCTCAGTTTCCCTGCAGCCAAGTGAGATCCGTAGAATTCAGCCACTCCACGTACTCTAAAATCCTCACACGGAACCCTAAAATTGACCACATTTATTCTGCACTTCCAGGCCACGAAGCCCCATTCATATTTAGGTGATCAATCATTAATGGTTTCCTTTGATTAAAGGTAACGAAGGCCTTCGGGATGGTAGAAAATTCCCAGGTGGGAGCTGATGCCTTCAAAACAACTGCACAAACACAGAAACAAAGGACTGAATTCCCCCTGAAGATGACGTCGTGCAGTGAAATGGCTGCAGCAGCCCCTCGGAAAGGCACCTGGTAATTAACTCGGTGTAAATTAATCAGCTTCCCGCAGGATTTAGGGACTTTCATAGCCGAGTGCTGCCTTTTGTAGTGACAACTCCCAGGAGGGCTTTGAAGTCCTGCCTGCTCCAAGGGGTGGCACAGGCTCCGGGATTTGGGAATATGATTGCTTTACAAATAAAAGCACCCCCGCCCCAAAATCTGGGAGTTTTTTGGGCTCTGTCACACACGGGAGGTGCCAAACTCGAGATAAGGCGGACAAAGGAGCTGCCTGAGAACCCAGGGAAGCGGGGGGAACGTGGGATCCGATTTCCTGGGAGAAGCTGCCAAAGGGTTTGTCCCGCTTTGTGCTGCCTGCCCTGGCCTGGCTGGGGGAGCTGTGCCAGGGCAGGGACAAGGACAGGACCTGGCTGGCTCCGGAGCGTGGGCACGGGCGACGGGAAAAGGGATTTAGGGAGAATTTGCCTCAAAATCAGGTGGGCTCCAGGCAGATCAGAGCTTTGCTCCTTGCACCGCCCAGCAAAGGATGTTGTGGTGGTGAAACCATTTCGGTGTGACTGTATTTAAATCAGGAGAAATGTAAAATAAACGGGGTCGATGTAAAGCGGGACTGGATTTGGGTGAAAGCATCTCCGCGGTAAATAAAGCTTCCCCCAGCTCAGGGACAGGAGATTCCTGAGCTCCAGAGGTTCCCACGCACAGAATAATAACAGGAATAAGGAAATGCTCGTTACTAGAAGAAGCACACGAAGTGAGACCCCTGCACTTAATTAAAAACGAGATCAGAGCTGCCTAAATATTGGGCGAGCTGAAAAAAACCAACTGGTGGGAAAGAAAAGAATAATAATCTCCGAAGATAACTATCAGAGACTCCACCCCAGCTGCCCCCGAGGCACCCCAGGACGTGGCAGCGGGCAGGGTGGGGCTGCCAGCAGCGTGCTGGGGATCTGTCCCTCGAGAGGGAGAGAGGCCTCAGCGAAACCCCAAAGTTCACAGGATGTTTGTCTCCCAAAAGGCTGGGAAGGGGTTGGTTTTTGTACCTGAAAATAAATCTGTGGTTTTCTGTCTGTGAATCCCTCTCTCCTTTGTTTTTCCCTGTGCTTTGTGGAAGAGCAGGGCCGGGCTGAGATGCCATAAAGGGGAATTTGGGGTGAGGCTGCAGGACACGGACCCTCCCTGCGGGGCCCTGGCTGTGGGTTCCCCACGCTGGAGCTGGGCAGGGAAAATTCCACCCGTCCCACAAAAATCTTCCTGCTGGCCACCAGGATGGACCCAAGGCTTTTCAGAACATCTGGCCTTGTCTCCTAAAGAAACAACCCAGCTGCCTGGCCTTCTTTTCCCATAAATTCCTCATCCTCTGGCTGATTTCAGCCCAGCCTGACCTGACCACTGAAGGCACCACGGTGGGACAGTCCCACAAGTGTCACACCAACGGGGCACTCAGGAGAGACTCAGATCCCACTGAGGAATGCCTGCAGCCCTTCCAGACACGGATAATCCACTCGGGAGCCTGGGTTTTGTGGGAAAGCAGCTGGGGAGCGGCGTCTGGAGAGCTGTGCCACATCTGGTTGTCACCAGATCCTCGCAGGTGGCACCTCGGTGTCTAATCCTGCCACGCCAGCCCCGGCGTTATCAGGGCTCTGTGGCCACCCCGAGACCAGAAAGGGCAGAGATAAAGCCAAAAGTCCTTTTTTTTTTTTGTGCTCCTGCAGCTCCAGGCCTGGGTTTCTCAGAATCCAGCTGCCCTCAAAGGAGAAATGAGACAAACAAATGTGTGGGGACGGGGACGGGGAGCGATAGCGCTGCCAGGAGCCCCTGTCCCCATCCCTGTCCCCGTCCCTGTCCTCATCCCTGTCCCCAGGCACCAGGGAGAGGCTGCCCTGAGGTATCTGTGAGCAGGTGAAGGGGGGGAAGAGCTGCCTGCACTTCCAGAGGCCACGAAACTGCGGGGTTTGGAATGGGAATCCCACGGTTTTCCTCAGCAGCCTCCAGGAAATCCATCCTGCCTCGGTCTCCGCGTGTGAGAGACTGGAAATAACCTCAGATATTGATATTTGCACTTTCCCTGCTCAGCCCCCTGCCAGGGCAGCTCCTGGGCTGCTGGGAAGCGATGCCAAGTGCCGGAATTGTTTCGGGACACGGATTGGGATCTGTCTGAAGGAGGGGGGGACACATCCGAGGGGCAGCTCTGGCTGGGGACACCCCAAGCAGAGACCCAAAACGTGCCCTGGGAACGGGTCAGGAGCTGTGCTCAGCTCAGTCGGACATCCAGGGAAACTGGAGATGCCTCTTTTTCAGGGATACACTGCTCGAGATTAATATTATCCCAATTAATAAACTGGAAACAAGGAATAAACTACATTCTAAGTAATAAACTACATTCTCAGTAATAAACTACATCCTAAATAATAAACTATCAACAGGGACTGTGCATTTGGCCTGAACCCCACAGGGCTCTCCTGTGAAACGGGACTGGGAAATGCTGCGAGACACCCCAAATTCCCAATTTTTGCAGCTCTAACCACCAAAATCCTGGATGATTCCTGCCCTGATGGAGCCAGGAGAGCCCTCAGTGCCTGCACACCCAGGATGGTTCCCCTGTGACCGATGGTGGCAGGGATACAACAAGAAATAAAAGGTTCAAAGACAAGGCTGGCTTTGCCCCCACAGATTTCAGGGGGGTCCCCACAAAGCCTTTCTCAGCCCGTTGAACCCCACAACTTTATTTTTACCTGCCAAACACACTCAGAGCATTCAAAAGTGTTTATTTACTTCCTGCCCAGAGAAAGTCGAGCGGGAGAAAATAGATGCTGAGCAACGATCTCTGCTCACCTGCAGGGCCCCGCTGGTTGGGTGCACAGCTGAAAACTCCAGGAGCAGTTTTTGCACGCCCTCCAATCTCTTGGCAACCCCACACCTGCAGCCCTGGCCGGGCCCGAGGTGCTGAGGATGTGTCTGGGGAAGGCTTTGAGCTCAGCCTGCAAAGGCTCGGGGAGCAGAGATTCTGCTGGGGGTGGGAGGGGGGGGTGTCCCGAGCCGCCTGCGAGCGGCTTGGGCTCAACCCTGAGCTCTGCAAAGCTCGGCTTTCACAGGGTTTAAAGGGTTGCACCAGGCTTGAAAAGCAGCTGCAAGAGAGGCTTGAAAGAAGTGGCACGGGAGGTTTGAGGAGAGGCAGTGCTCGAGTGTCACAGCCCAGAGCTGGCAGGAGGTGCTGTCGCGTTTTCCCAGTCCTGGCGCTGTCACTGCTGCTCCGAGACTCGCGCAGCTCGTTGCGCTCGGGGTTTGGAGCATCCCAAATATTGGGATTGCATCTTTCCCTGCCTCGATAAAGCCACGCCACGCAGGACAAGGGACTCACCCGCGTCCCCTCACCAAATTCGGGCTGGCTCTCTCCTCTGCAGGATGAGAGGAAACTGCTGAGATAAAGATAAGATGGAGAATTTGGGGAAATCTCTGCAAAATCTGAGACTTTTTGGGGTATTTCCAGTGGTGAGGCTGATCCAGGCTCTGCTTGTCGATGTAATTAAAGACATCAGACAGCAAAAGAAAAGGGCAAAGCTCCCGGTTTTATTGATTTATTTTCTGGATCAGGCTGGAAATCCAAGCAGGGCTGGTTTGGAAGGTGCTTTCCACGAGCCTGGAGTCTGTCTGGGCCCTGCTCCCACACAAAACCTGCCCGTGGAAACCTGAGCTGGGCTGGGGAGCACCGGCCCCTGAACACCTGAGCTTGGAACTGCCTTTTTCCAAGGGAAAAGTCCTTGGAAAGGGAAAGGAATGACAAAAACTGCACAAAAACAGCTGGGTTAGAGCCTGCAGATCCACATCCACGAAGCAGGGATCTGCCTGAGCCAGGAAATGCCTCCTGGGAGCAGGAGAAATGCAGGATGGAGCCGTGTCCAAGGGATTGTTGCTCCTCACCTCTCCTGATGCTGATCCAGGTGGTCTCGGCTCCAAGCCCACAACATTTGGGCCTGATTTTGGAGGTCTCACCCCCTGGGCGTTCCAGGCAGAGGCACAAAGTGTCGTTTTGTTGCTTTCCACCAGGAATTTGGCACAAGGAATTCAGGCCGTGGACACTTTGAGATGAGCCCAGTGAAGCTGCAGGGGGAATTTGGGGGCCGGTGCTAAAAAAATGGAACAAAACACTTGAAATACTTGAATGTTGAGGTTGTTCCCTGCCCTAAATGTCCCGTTTTTCCGAGCTGTGGCTCCTGCACTGCCACACTCGACCGGCTGCAAGGAGGAGGGAAGGCAGCACCAAGCTCCCTGCACCCATCCAACTTCTGCTCTCGCATAGGAAGTTGATAAAAACCTCACTTGGTTGCAAAAAAGAAAATCAGATTTCAAAACCGCTGCTCGAAGGGCTCCAGAGGCTCTCAGCAGCCCTGGATTAACCCTTTCCACCCTTTCCAGAGGGTCCCTTCCAGCTGGGGCTGCCACCAAATCTTTTGGTGTCTTTGCTCGGCTCTTTGGGGGCTTTTTTTCCTCCTTTCTGTTCTGTTTTGATGTGGATTTTATCTTGGGGCTTATCACCTGTCCAATCTGCTCTTATCAACAAGCAGGCTGGGAGAGGAGGGGATGGAGGGAAGGTTGGGAAAAGCTCCGTTAAAATGGTCACTGCCAAAGGTGAGCAGAAAACGGGGGAAAAAACAGTGGAAGTTTGGCTGGAAAAAACCCATCTCCCTGTCAGGAAACACTTGATCCAGCTCCTGCTGGGAAGATCCAGCTCCTTGGTGATTCCCAATTCTGGATTCCAACCCCAAAATCCTCATGGGAAGAACTAAGTTTCCCCTCTTTTGTGTATTTCCCACCCATTCTGGGAATATTCCCAAAGATCTGTGTCCTACCAGCTTGGGAGTGCACTGATCCACGGGATCCAGCTCCCACAGGGATCCCAGAGAAACGACACCTGAGGGTGGATCAGCATCCCAGAGGATGGATCGGCACAGCTGCGACTCTTGGTGGACGATGGAAAACCAGATTTGGCCTCATTTCACTTTGGGAAGTCACAATTTTAGCATCCTTCCCACCAGGCAGGAAAAATACCCCTAAAGAAGGCAGTTTTGGGGTTTTTTTCCGCGCATTCCCTGCCATTTTCCCTGGCACTGGGGGTGGAGCAGAGCCCCAACACCAGGACCACCAGCTCAGCCAGCTTTTTTCCACACCCAGCCATTCCTGCTGCTCCTGGAAAATCTGCTCTCAGCCTGCCACAACCCGCCAGGTGCTGCGGGAACAACCTGGGGGAGGAGATTCCCTGGATTCTGGCATCTGAAACACGGGATTTATCCCCCTTCCCATTCCACGGGCCTGCACAAACCCTCCCACGGCCCCGTCACGGCAGGAGAGCTTTGCACAGCTCCCAGCCTTGGGATTTTCCTGCCAGGAGGGATCTGGGCACTTCCCTTCCCGCTGCTTTGTGGTTTTCCTGGGATGGGGAGCAGGTGGCCTGTGCCGGTCACCCCCTGTTTGTCACCCCCTGCTTGTCACCCCCTGTCTGTCACCCCCTGTCTGTCACCCCCTGTCTGTCACCCCCTGTCTGTCACCCCCTGCCTGTCACCCCATCCTTGACACCCCCTGCCTCTCACCCCATCTGTCACCTCCTGCCTGTCACCCCATCCTTGACACCCCCTGCCTCTCACCCCATCTGTCACCTCCTGCCTGTCACCCCATCCTTGACACCCCCTGCCTCTCACCCCATCTGTCACCTCCTGCCTGTCACCCCATCCTTGACACCCCCTGCCTCTCACCCCATCTGTCACCTCCTGCCTGTCACCCCATCCTTGACACCCCCTGCCTCTCACCCCATCTGTCACCTCCTGCCTGTCACCCCATCCTTGACACCCCCTGCCTCTCACCCCATCTGTCACCTCCTGCCTGTCACCCCATCCTTGACACCCCCTGCCTCTCACCCCATCTGTCACCTCCTGCCTGTCACCCCATCCTTGACACCCCCTGCCTCTCACCCCATCTGTCACCTCCTGCCTGTCACCCCATCCTTGACACCCCCTGCCTCTCACCCCATCTGTCACCTCCTGCCTGTCACCCCATCCTTGACACCCCCTGCCTCTCACCCCATCTGTCACCTCCTGCCTGTCACCCCATCCTTGACACCCCCTGCCTCTCACCCCATCTGTCACCTCCTGCCTGTCACCCCATCCTTGACACCCCCTGCCTCTCACCCCATCTGTCACCTCCTGCCTGTCACCCCATCCTTGACACCCCCTGCCTCTCACCCCATCTGTCACCTCCTGCCTGTCACCCCATCCTTGACACCCCCTGCCTCTCACCCCATCTGTCACCTCCTGCCTGTCACCCCATCCTTGACACCCCCTGCCTCTCACCCCATCTGTCACCTCCTGCCTGTCACCCCATCCTTGACACCCCCTGCCTCTCACCCCATCTGTCACCTCCTGCCTGTCACCCCATCCTTGACACCCCCTGCCTCTCACCCCATCTGTCACCTCCTGCCTGTCACCCCCTGCTCGTCATTCTGTGCTTGTCACCCCCTGTCACCCCGTCCCCTCCTCGCTGTGTGCCTGTGATTAAATCGGGCCTGTTCAACCGCCACCGCCAGATGTGGGGAGCTCATTTGTCACAGCAGAAAGGCAAACAAGCCCCAGCGGCACGAGGTGACAGTTGTGTGCACGTGAAGCGTGGCCTGTCCCCGTCCCCCCCCGGGTGCCCCCGAGCCGCAGGATCTTTGCTGGGCCCGTGGGAAATGATTTTATCAACCTTGAAATATTTCCCCCCAAAACAGACCCTGCAGTGAGGTGAGGCTGAGGAAGGGCCTGCTCTGTTCCTCATCCAGCTTTCCCTCTGGAATCTGGGAAGAGCTCAGTGTTCCTGAGGCTTTTCCAGCTCAAAACCCCTGCTCTTCCCCAAATCCATGGGGGTATCAGACATCTTCCCTTTCCTGCCCAGCTGGAGGGTTCCGGAGCATGGAAAACCTGCTCGGATCAGTTTTTGGGGTGGCACCAGCATCCCCTTGGCCTGATGGAATTCCTCACACCCAACCTCACACCAAGTGGAATTCCTCACACCGAGGGACATGGCCTGAGGGAAGTTTTGTCCAGGGATGTGATCCAGGATCAAGATTTTATCCATAAATATTTTTTTTTGCTTATTTTTTCCCCTCTTCAAAATTGCGTTTCCCTGGGATAGAGGGATCCCAACCCCCTCATCCCAAGGTGGGACCCTCAAAGTCTCCGGGGAGCTGCGCAAGAGGGACAACGAGTGGAGCCAAGGCAGAAACTTCCAGAGGAAATTATGGAGAATTCCGGAGGAACCTCCAGCTGAGAGAGGAAGAGCTGGAGCTGGCAGGGAGGGAGGGACACGATCTCTGTCCCCATGCCCGGGGCAGGGAGGTGACAGCACAGGACCTATCGTGGCCTCCCAGCTGGTGCAGCTCCAGCCTGTGGCTCTCGGGGCTGCCATCCACAGGGACTTTATCGGGGCTGTTCCCTCTTTGGGGCTGCCATCCACAGGGACTTTATCGGGGCTGTTCCCTCTTTGGGGCTGCCATCCATGGGGACTTTATCGGGGCTGTCCCTTCTCTCCTCCTGCCCCGCTCCCGACTCTCGATTTCCAAAAAGGGCGGGAGAAGTCCCGGAATCAGCGGCACATCCTGAACAGCTGCTGCCATCCCGTATCTCTGCCTCACTCCTGGTGTCTCCTTGTGGCTTCTGGAGTCCCCAGAGACACCAAACTGCCCTGCCAGCTGGTGGGGAAGGGTAACGACCCCAAAAAGGCTGCAGAGCTTTGTGGGTTCAGTTGGGAAGGGGTGAGAGGACCCCAAAAAGGCTGCAGAACTTTGTGGGGTCAGTTGGGAAGGCGTGGCAAGACCCCAAAAAGGCTGCAGAGCTTTGTGGGCTCAGTTCTGGGTGGGAAGGGGTGGCAGGACCCCAAAAAGGCTGCAGAGATCCGGTGGCTTCAGTTGGGAAGGGGTGAGAGGACCCCAAAAAGGCTGCAGAGCTTTGTAGGTTCAGTTCTGGGTGGGAAGGGGTGACAGGATGATTTTTAGGGACACGGCTCAATCTGAAGTCAAGAAAAGCCATAAAAAAGCCAATTTTTTTGAAGGAGGAGAGGAAAAAAAGAAAGAAACCGAACGTTATCCCAGTGATTTAACAAACCTCCCTCTCCCCACATTTTGCAGGATTTCTTCTGGAGAAGCCTCCCCTTTCCCTGAAGATCCTTCTTTTTTTTTTTTTTGGGAGCACGGATGAAAAAACTCCAGGCTTTGTTCTTAGCCAGGATCTTTTATCAGCTCCTTACCCTCATTTCATCTGCAAATGGGGACAGGGAACTGATCTGATCAAACAAGAACCAGTCCTAACCCAAGCTCTAAACTCAGCTTGAGCTGTTGAGAGTTTCCAGTGAGTTCACACAACTCCCTGCATTTCATCCATCCCTGTTCCTTCTGTACTTCCAGGATCCCACTGGGAAGAAAAAAGGGACTTTTCATCAGCCTCCGGGCTCGGATTTCGGGATTTTCTCAAAGTGCTTTGCTAAGAAGCAGCGGCAGCTTAAAATGACAGATTTAATGAGGAAGAAAAGGTGACAACAGTCGCTGTCACCCCGTTATTGTCACCCAGCCTGTCACACCAAGGAGCTGCTCAACTCTGCCGCTCAAACCCTGCCGCTTCTGCAGCTCTTTCCCCTCAAACCCTTTCATAAACCAGCTCGTTTTAGGTCCAAAGATCCCCCCAACAGGAATCCCAACAGCAGTTTGCCCCACATCCCGCTGTGGGAAGCATCTCCAAACCCCCTCGGTCCATCCTGGGAGGATTTTTGCACGGATGAGACCCGGAACCATCTGGATAAATCCCCTGGTCCGTCAGAAATCGGGAATTGCTCATGAAAGGACCCCAAACCCAGCTGGGATCAGCAACCCCTGGCACAAAACCACGGCTCAGAAGAGTTCTCCAGACTTTCCCATTGTCCTGCTGTGAAGCAGAGCCAGCCCGGGATCCGCTGCTGGAATGGCTCTGGGTGCTCCATTCCAGGAGGGAATTTGGGCACAGCTGCCCAGAAGAGCTGCCCAGAGCCCCCATCCCAGCCCGGGGAGCAGCAGGATTCCTTCCCCCACCCCTGCCCTGAGGAGGCACCACCCTGCCTGTGGTTTCCTGCGGTGACAGTGGGGTTTTGTCACCCAAATGTGACTGCTCCGGGGCCAGGATGTCACCCTGTGGGGCCACCAACGCCTCCCTCTGCGAGGCACCGCAGGGACGGGGTGACACTGATGTCCCCTGCGAGCTGAGGTGGCTTTCCCTGCCGGCCCCCACCTCTGATCCCTGGAAAAATCCAGGCAGGCACCTGGAATGGGATCCCGGCCCTCGGCAGAGCAGCCAAATGTGGATAAAACCAGGGATAATTCTGGGATTGCTGCGGTTGAATGTCGTATTTGCACCTGCTTGGTCAAGGATGAGCGGGAAGAGGAGGATTCCGTGGGGTTCTGGGGAGGAATCCATGCCAGGAATGAGGGAGAGAACACAGTGTCCCTTCTTCTGGAGTCCCTCCAGCCAGTTTTTAGGATCTCTTAAAGGAATCCATGCCAGGAATGAGGGAGAGAACACAGTGTCCCTTCTTCTGGAGTCCCTCCAGCCAGTTTTTAGGATCTCTTAAGGGAATCTATGCCAGGAATGAGGCAGAGGACATAGTGTCCCTGCTCCCAGACTCGCTCCAGGTGGTTTTTAGGATCTCTTAAGGGAATCTATACCAGGAATGAGGCAGAGAACACAGTGTCCCTTCTTCTGGAGTCCCTCCAGCCAGTTTTTAGGATCCCTTAAAGGAATCCATGCCAGGGATGAGGCAGAGAACACAGTGTCCCTGCTCCCGGAATCTCTCCAGGCAGTTTTTAGGATCCCTTAAAGGAATCCATGCCAGGGATGAGGCAGAGAACACAGTGTCCCTGCTCCCAGAGTCGCTCCAGGCAGTTTTTAGGATCCCTTAAGGGAGCAGCTCATCACCATTCCTGAATAAAGCAAGAGAGGCTGGGCCAGACAAGTCCTGGCTCTGCTGAACGGGGGGATCTGATGATTCCCAGCATCCCAGATCCCAAGGGATTGCCGTGGGCTGTCCCATCCAGGCTCTGGCGTGTCCAGAGTGGCTGCAGTTTGCCCAAAGTGACAATGACAACCTGCAGGTGACATTGGGCAGAGAACTTGTCACCCCCTGCACTGCAGAAAGCAGGTGAGGAGCATTCCCATTGGAAGAATCCAAGGAATTGAGGGGATTTAGGGAATTTAGGGAGCGCAGAGAGCTAAACCTGCAGAGCTCCAGACTTCCCTCAGCAACCCAAAATCTGCTTTTCCACAGAAAATCAAGTTCCCCTCTGAGCTGCACCAAAACAAAAGCAGCTTGGATCCATGTCCTCATCCCTTCAGATCCCAGAACTCCAGGCAGGGGGACAGGAGGGAGCAGAACATTCCCTGAGTCACCGGTGGGGCTGGAGATGGCTGGGAGGAGGTGGGGGTGAAATTCCTGCTGGATTAGACGTGGCCCTGCCTCAGGAGCTGGGGGAATGGGAAGGAGCAGATTTGACATCAGCGGATGTTGAAATAAAGAGGCCCAAAGCAAACATCCATCAAATCCTGGGAGCAGGAAAGATGTCTGATATTCCAGCCTGGCCACGGAGAGCTCCTGGGACCCGCTGCAGGCTCGTCCTTACGGAGCAAGACTTCCAGAAGGAGCGTCCACGCCGTGCAGGATTCCCTGGGAATACCTGGGAAGGGTCTGTGAACCCCCCAGCTCACTCTGGGGATGAATCCCAACACTCTCCAAAGAGTTTTCCAGCAGAGCTGGATATCTGGGAGCACACTGCTCCCCGAAGGAGCCCAATTCCCTGTTTATTTCCTGCTGCCCTGCATTCCCAGCGGCTGGAATTTGTTGTGGCTCTGCGGGATCAAAGAGCCCCCAGCGCGGGCAGCTTCTCCCCTGTGGTTATTTCGAGGTTGGGATAAACCTCTCCAAGCTTTCCTCTGGAAAAATTCCCCCCTGGAATATCCTGACTCTCACCCTGAGATGTGTTTGGCATCCTGGAAGCTCTTCCCCACTCTCTGTGCCTGTGGCATCTTTGGGAGAAGTCAGAATTCCAGCTGGGACCACTCAGAGTTCATCCACATCCCCACATCTCACTGGGAATTCCTTTCTGGATCAGATTTTCCTCTTCCAAATAACAAATCCAGGGAGGAAACTCCAAGACTTTCGCTTCCAGAGCCTTTAATATCCACAAACTGCCAATAATAGCACTTTAGCAAACAAATAATATTACTCAAGTATAAAAAAACGCCTCAAAACTCTAAATAAAATATAAAAACCAACAGTCCCACAGCTTTAAACTCCAAATAAAATATAAAACCAACAGTCTCGTGACTTTAAACTCTAAATAAAATATAAAAGCCAACAGTCCTACAGCTTTAAACTCTAAATAAAATACAAAACCCAACAGTTCCAGGCTTTAAACTCTAAATAAAATATAAAAAACAACAGTTCCAGGCTTTAAACTCTAAATAAAATATAAAACCCAACAGTTCCAGGCTTTAAACTCTAAATAAAATATAAAAACCAACAGCCCCGTAGCTTGAAACTCTCCATGCTGGAGTTCCCGTTCCTGCAAGGCACAAGCCAATGTCCATAAGGGGAAAAAAACCCCCAAATATTCCCAGAAGTTCAGTTTATTCCCTCCTGGCCCAGCAGCAGCTTCCTGAGCACATCAAGTGTTTGTCACAGTCAAACTGCACCCCAAAACCCCTCAGATTTGGTTATCCAAGGAATGTGAGGGGGCCTCAGAGGAGCTTTTCACTATCAAGTAGGAAGAGGGTGGGTTTGGGTGGATTTTTTGGGGGATCCTCGCAGCTGAGGGGTGAAAATCGGCATTAACTCAGTGCTGGTGATTTGGGTTCTGAACGCAGCGGCTCAAAAATCAGAATATCTCGGTCCCAACGCGCCCTCTGCTGCACAGCCAGGAAATCCTGGGAAAGGGAGAGGGAGCCAACCGCAGCAGCTCCATCCTTTCATCCAGCCCCATCCAAGCTGGGAAGCCACGGCGGGATTTCAGGGACAGGAGATTAAACGGCTCCAGGCTTCCCTCTGAAAAATTCCCCGCTGGAATTCGCACCCTGAGAGGTGTTCGGCATCCTGGAAACTCTTCCCCGCCCTCTGTGGGAAAAGGGAATCTAAATTCCAGACGGGAGCACTCATGGAATAGGGATGGACACAAGGTGCCAGCAGGGTTTTGCTTCCAAGTTCTGCCCCTTTCAAACTGGATTCATGGAGTCATAAAATCATGGAATTCTTGAGGTTGGAAAAGTCCTCCAGGATCATCGAGTCCAAGCTGTGAGCTCTGAGGGCCACGTGCAGGTGACACCTCCAGGGATGGGCACTCCAAACCTCCCTGGGCAGCCCCTGCCAAGGCCTGAGCACCCTTTCCATGAGGAAATTCCTGCTGGTGTCCAACCTGAGCCTCCCCAGCACAGCCTGAGGCCGTTCCCTCTCCTCCTGTCCCTGTTCCCTGCGAGCAGAGCCCGACCCCCCCGGCTGCCCCCTCCTGTCAGGGACTTGTGCAGAGCCAGAAATTCCCCCTGAGCCTCCTTTTCTCCAGGCTGAGCCCTCTCCAAATCCCTCAGGATTCTCCAACCCCTTTCCCAGCTCCGTTCCCTTCCCCGGACACGCTCCAGCCCCTCCGTGTCCCTCTTGCCGTGAGGACCCGAAGTGGACACAGCATTCCAGGTGCCTCCCAGTGACATTCCTGGGCATTCAGCAAAGGCTCCTTTGTGCTGGTTCCCTCTGTCCCAGCTGCTCTCAAAGCCACTGCAGAGCCCCTGGATCCCTGGAAGTGTTCCAGGCCAGGCTGGACGGGGCTTGGAGTGACCTGGGATAGGGGAAGGTGTTCCTACCCATGGCAGGGGTGGAATGGGATGAGCTTTAAGGTCCTTTCCCACCCAAACCAGTCTGGGATTGGTTGTCTCCATCTCTCCACGTCCTGAGCCCACTCTGGGGTGACTCTCGTGTCCCCCAGCCCCGGCACACACAACACCCACAGGCAATTCCCACAGGGAAACCACAGCCAGATCCCCAGAGATCCATCCCAAGGAACATTCAACATCCTTGGCGCAATCCAGAGCACAAAAAGCAGGAGACTGCCCTCAACACCACCTTGTCAGCCCCAGACACCACTTTGCCTCCTACCTTTGCTGCTCCAGAAGTTTCCTTCGCTTCAGCTTGGAACAATCCAGCTCCACCTCCCTCATTTCTCTGCTTTTCCATGGATTTTGCTGCTCCTGCAGGTGAAACCCAGCAGCGTGAGGGAGCCGCGTTTCCATCCAGCCCCAGGACCTTTAATTCCCGGCGTGGCAGCTGTTGTTTACATCACTTTTTGCCCCTCTCTGACGCTCAGCAATTGGCTCTCGGAGCGTTCCGGCTGTCCCACACGTGTGCTAGAACAGGAAGCGAGGGGTGGGAGCTGCAGCCTGGTGGTTTCCTGTTCTGTCCTCCCCGAACGCTTCGGGGACAGCGGAGCTTTGATCTCGGGTACACCGAGGTGCAGCTCAGGGTACACCGGGCTTACAACAGGAAACCTTCGCCGCTCCCATGGTTACGGGGCTTTCAGAGGGGTTTTAGTAAATCAGATCCAAGGGGGAACCTCGTGACGGGAGGTTTGTGTTCCTCGTTGCAAATTGTGGGATAAATCGTGGTTATCTCAAGTCAGGATGTTCTTTGAGGTCGGGTCTTTGTGCGCTTTCGAGCCGAATCAACAAGAAAGGAGAGTTAATCAGCGGAGCAGGCACAGGTACATCCCTGGCTCAAGGACATCCCAGAATTAACGAGCTCTAGGGATGTCATAAATCAGGATGTCGACGGAGACTTTGCCGACTTGGCAAAATCCTCGCGGTGCCTGTGTCTTGTGGAACCCCAGAACGGTTTGGGATGGACGGGACCATAAATCTCATCTCGTTCCACCCCCTCGGGATCCAGATGTGAGGGGAGGGAGGGCGGATCCAGATGTTGCCCCTCCTCCGCACTACAACTCCCACAATGCCCCGCGCCTCGCTCCACCTGCACTACAGCTCCCACAATGCCGCGCGCT